>CAUJNA010000680.1:767136-887136 GCA_963377175.1 Effrenium voratum | reverse complement strand
ACATGATTTGTGTGTGTGTGTGTGTTTGCGTGTTTGTGTGTTTGTGTGTTTGTGTGTTTGTGTGTGTGTTCCTGTGTTTGTGTGTTTCTGTGTTTCTGTTTTTCTGTGTTTGTTTGTGTTTGTGTTTGTGTTTGTGTTTGTGTTTGTGTCTTGAGGACACCAGCACCTAGGGAACCTAGAAGGAACTACTCTTTCCATTTGACATTGACCCATTTTTTGTGACCGAGCTTTCTTGCGAGAAGCGACTGGATGTTCGCGGGTGTCAGCCCACATGGAAGCTGAAAGGAGGTTGGTCTGGGCCATTTCTTTGGACGGACGAACGTCAGTTTCGATAGAATTTACAGGCGAAACCACTTCGGAAATAACTTTTGGGCGGCCAAGGTGAGAGGGGGTTATCACAGTCGTTTCCATGAAGCTTGCCACTCGGTGACTTTGACATGTTACTGCCATCATCTAAAACAGGCTTCCCAATTGGAACGAAGATAAGCTCATCGCAGTTTGCGGCCGAGCGGCCCTCCGATCTCTTTCTTGAATGCCTGTTCTTTTTTCTGAAGGTCCACGGGTTCTGGCAATGATGGGGTTCGATGCTCACAGCTACAGCGCTAACTCCAGTGTTTTTCCGCCACTATTCTTTGAAGAATGGATTGAGCCATTCGGAAAGCAGAAGATTCTCAATTGCCAGGAAAAGGAACCGCACACAAAACCTAGGGCATGTTCAATCACAAGCTGAAGCCTCGGTCCTGCGCTGGGGGTTCTCTTGGTTTTCTGGAGGAAAAAACGCTCCCTCAGCTTGGCCGCCCTGGTGGATGAATGGGGTTGTAAACTTCCGTTCAGCGGGATGTCCAGGGGTTATAGACCATTTTCTTGACCCAACCTCCCGTAGCCTGCTTTACTCGACTCCACTGGGGCAATGGGTACGGGTCGAAAAGCTTAGGTGAAGCGGAGGCGGCTGTGCATGATGCACTTCCTGGGCCCCAGGACGCGCTTTGGGGGGCAAAAACGGCTTGCCCAGCGGTATCCGTGTTTGCGTTGTGCTTTTGGTTTGCTTGTGAAGTTCCAACGGGTTTCCTTTGAAAATCAAGCTAGCTAAAAACAGATGCCTTTTTTCCCCTCATGATGTGCTTCAGAGAAGCTGTTTGATGTGCCGGCTGGTTCACCGTTTAACCCTTGTTTGTTGGCAGAACCGTCTCCCTGCTGTATGTTACACTGTGTTCCTTTGTTCATGTTTTTTGCCACTCCTGATTGTTTTTGCCTATAGACACAGTTCCCTCTTTGTTGACAATTCCTGCACCAGTTGGGATGGATGAAGCCCGGTGACTACTGGGATAGTCACCAACCAACTGCGCCAGGCGTCCACAATCCTTGATGTTTTGTTACTGTTGCGCTGTTGTCCATTGTGTTTGGTACAGTAGGCACAGTTCCCTGTTGCATGCTTTGTTTTTTGACGCTCTGGTGTTTTTCTGTGTTACTCATGTCCTTCTTGGTTCATGCTTTTGTTTTATTTTTATTTTTTTTACCGTTCGTGTTGCTAGAACGTACCCCTGTATGTTTCTAATTGTCTGTTTTTTGTCTTTTTTTTTCTCTCTTCTCCGCTGTTGTCGTGTTCTTGCTGATGGACGCAGACCCTGCTTTATGCTGTTCCACTGTCCGGCTCTTCTCTGTTTTTGCTGGTAGAAACACACGTTTTAGTTGGTCAACCGTGTTGGGGCCTCTGCTTGTTCGCTCTTCCGCTGTTGCCTTTTTACTGGTAGACACACGCTGTGTTGCAAGTTGGCTAAGGATACGCAGACAGATTCCGGACCGTCTAAGCCCTTCCCAGGTCACAGCTCCAGTCAAACAGAGTCGATTGACTGCCGCCCGGACACCATCCAGTCTATGGTCCAAGTAGGGGTTTGCTCCTGCCAGGAGAAGCCCGGGAAAAAGCACGACTACTTTGTTGCATTTTGCTTGGATACTAGGACTTTAACTTTTTGCCAACTGATGGGGTGTCCATTAATCCACTAAACAAAGTTGTTTTAGCGGGGAGCAGAAAGCACCCGAGAACAGATCCCGATAGCCTTTTGGAATGTAAGGAGCCCTCTGTCGCAAGCGCGAAGGACCGGCACTTTGAGGCTGATCCCTAAGACGGGTGAAGAGATCCGGATCGAGGCGAAGAGCGATGGACCAGCCGTTTGGCCGGTTTGTTGGGGGCAAAACCAAGAGACCCCAGTTGGAGAGGATTTCAGTCGGGAATGACCCAGAGTGTTGGGAATGAACCTAGGAATTCTCTTGAAGGAAGCCATATTATATAGGGGATGCTTTGAGGGGTCATTGCCTCATTCCCTCTTAAGTCTTTCCTGCCAGTTTCCCCTGAACAGTGGCTGTGCATATTGCGTTCATCTTTCCTTGAGAATGGTTGATTCGGGTTGGCGGGGACTTCGGCATTCCATCTATGAGCCATTTGCCCTTTTTTCCGGAAGACTGGAAAAACAACTGCATTGGCAACCTTCTTTATACGGAATTTCCTCTCCCTCCCTGAATTCACGAAATATTCAACAAGCAAATTACAAGCTGTTTTGGACACAGCGCGAAATGCAGGAAGTCTCCAGTGCATCTGATTTCGGGTGTTCGGCCGGCTGTTGCTTTATTTGCTTCTGGCGTGATTGTTTGTGTTTTCTCTCATGGAAGGCTTTTGAAGGGCCTCTCATCGGGCATACAACACAAACCACAAGCAACGGCGTGCATGTTTCCGATCGGTCTAAATGTCCTGTCTCCACATCGGGCCTGATCTTCCCATGGGAAGCGTGGCTCAGATGCTTTGAGCGTGGCTCATGGAATTGAGAGCGAACATTGATCAAACCATTACCATTGTTGACTAGCTCTTGGAAGGGCATCTGAGGCCCTTTCACACATGCACTCATGCGAGCCGAAAGTCCATCTAAGGTGTGGTCCTGATTCTAGATCCTGTCAAATTTCAAATGCATGTGGGCTGTTTGAGGATGCCCTTTTTGGGGTGTTTATATGGGGAAACCAAAGCGAAACATGATGTTGGAGCCCCCTATTTGAACACACATCCCAATTGTCCACTTCCAGAATCTGGAACATGTTGGTGCTTTGGGCAGGTTTGCGAGCAGTTGTTCATCCGTGCCAGACTTGCCAGCAGGAATACTTGATCAATATGTTCGCGTAATCTCGCCTTGCACAGGTGCAACATGTCATTCTAACTCTTCAACTCCTTCCGAAGGTTCTCCCCCACTAAGAGTGCTGCCCATTTGTTCAGCAAGCATGTCTCAACTTTTTTTGCTCAGGGCATCCCTGTACCACATATGATATAGTACAAGCAATATTGTACATTTTGCATTCGGCAGCTGGGCATTTCTGCTGATATCCCCAAGGTTTGTATTCAGCACAACATCTTTGTGCAGCAAAAGGGACGTTTCGACTCGGAATTCCTTGGTGCTCCAGTCACGGCATTTTCCCAAGCGGCACCCAAACGTCGACCGGAGCCTCCCCGCGAATAGGCGGCGCCTGGGAAACTGGTGCTCTTCACCACCGAGCGTTTCAGGCCAGCTGACAAGATCGATTTCCAGCCGCTTGATCGGCGAAGCCGAAAACCCCTAAAAACGTGAATGCTTGCGGGTGGTTCTACTGGTCTTGTGTGGCTATAGTAAGGCCGGTGCAAACCGGACAGTACTTGGACATGGAGAGAAACAGGGCTGAAAAGGTGGACATAGTTGGTTCCAACTGCGTGCCTTTGCCTTTTCCTTATGTCATATTCAACTATGAAGGCGTTTGGAGGTTCTGCATGTTACTGTCGAGACGAGGGATGTCTCGCACAGTCCGATTAAAAAGCATCAGCTTTTAGGTGAGTTCAATGTGATTTGTCAGCAGGGGTGATGGTGAACTCAGAAATCGACGGAGCCCTGATATCAGAGGTAGTTACCATGTGCATAAATGTTAAAGTGCCCCTTTTTTGGAACCCGGCAGGCCCCCGTATCGGCAAAAAAGGCTTTGGGCCAAACGTTGATTGGCCTCGCATTGAACAAGTGCAGGAGACTGGAAAGGGCAATCCCTAAGCGGGACTGGTGTCCTTGCTTGGCTGAGTCTTCGATTGTGTTTCTACGCAAGGTTGGCAGAATATGAACCAGCGTCATCTAAAACATCTCATCCTCCTTCCAGCAATCATGGAAGCAGACGGAAGGATTCGGAAGGCTACTCTTTCTTTGTGAAGGCCCTGTCCACTTCCATGCATCTTGGAAGGAGAGTAGTTTTGGTGCACGTTTTTGCTGGATAGGTAGGGAATGAACCGTGGGATTCCCGAACAACGGAAATTCACAAATTTGGTGAATTCCAAAAGGGGTCATTCCAATTCGGATTTTCAGGGCCCCTGCCTATGGAGGAGCCAGCAACGCAACTTTGCTGGAACCCCCGGCCGCCTGTGGGTCACGGTCGACTCGACTCACACGGATAGGTACAGCCACACTTGCGAGGGCGCCACCACGACTTTGCAGACCTGGCGACTTGGCCGAGTCCATGTGGTGTCCATGGGGGACGGCTTGAGTGGAGGTTGAATTTCGGGGGGTACCACTCAACTCTCAGATCAAAAAAAGCAATAGTCCCTCTATGTCGTACTCATTGAAGTGGCGGGAAATAATTAACGATAAGCTAAAGGTATCTTCAAAAGTCTGCATCTACTGGCAAGTATGTACCTGGAGTCTCCATGACCCTTTAACAATTGGGTCATTACCCAAAATAATGGGATCATGGACCCATGTTTTTAGGGTCATTGAGACTCTAGGTTACAAGGGGCACCGTTTCCCCAGAGCGGCAAGGGTACATTAGAGACGCTTGACCCGCGTCAGGCTGCTTGGGCAGTGCCCACAGTATATGATGCAGAGCTTCGGTGGCGACATGACGGTGCCCGGGATGGGCAAACAGGTCGCCTTGGTTGGAGTCTCCTTCTGACCCTCCAAAAATGGGTCCATGACCCTCAAAACATGGGTCCATGGCCCTCAAAAAATATGGACCCTCAAAAAATGGGTCCACGACCCTCCAAAAATGGGTCCATGACCCTAAAAAAATGGGTCCATCACCCTCAAGAAATATGGACCCTCAAAAAATGGGTCCACGACCCTCAAAAAATGGGTCCATGACCCCACGATTTTGGGAAATGACCAACCATTTTTGAGGGTCATGGAGGCTCCAGGTGGTTGGATACCCACCAACTAACAGTGTACCTGACGTTCGGGGGGTTCTGGTTTGGACCATTTTCCTAAAGGCCCTCTGCCAATTTCCATGTTATAGTTGGTCGTTGGATCCCAAGTTTTAGCTTGCCACTTTGTGCGAGCGGATTTTTTTTCGCTTTTCTCCTGTGACATTTTGTGTGAATGGGGATGGTTGAATCCCACTTGCTCATGTTTTTGGGCTATCTTTGGAAGGCCATGTTAGCGGCAAACACTTTGGAGCTTTTTGAACCGCACCACATGGGACTAAAGGAAGCTCCGGGGACTAAAGGAAGCCAACCTATGGAGGTCCTTGCTTCAAAGGTTCCCTGAGTTCCCGTCTGAGAGTTGTATTTGTTCCAGAAGGGCGGATTCAGAGCGAATTTAATGATATCGAGTGGTTTCAAGGGGCTTGGGCTGCTATTTTCAGTTCAGCTCATTTTGCCTGTGCAGTTGATTTAGGGCAGTGTAGACTGAGAGAGACCAGCTGGTCGGCTTTTAACTTGGACAAACGGGAAACCTCAGGTTGGCGAGCCTTGAGTTGGCTATGATTTCAAGCAAGCAACCGGGGGTTGGTGTCAATTGCGCACGGAAACTTGTGTTTCCCTGACAGTGGTACAGTTTTAACCTGAGGCCAATTTTTGTTTGCAACAGTGGCGGTATTATGCAAGGCTCGGCTATTGTTTGGCGACAGTGGTTCTAAAACCCAGCGATCGGAATTTCAGGAAGTTAGCCAAATGCTCGCCAAATGCCCGGGTGTTGGATCAAACTTGCTGTAGAAATTCCTGGTTTCTTAAAAAGTGTCAGCTGAAAGCGTCTTTGGCCAGGGCTTAGGAGTGGTTCGGGGTTAGGAGTGGCCTGCTAGGGTTGCGGAAAGGCTCCAGGGGTTGATGTTGGGGTTTTGGACAGTGAGTGGCAACTGAGATCACTGAGAATCGTATCCTTACATGAGCAACTGGCAATGTTTGTTGCTGCTCTAGTGTTGGGAGGACGAGAAGGGGGACGACCCAAACTTCGCACTGAAATCAGGTGAAGGCACAACACATCCAAAGCAAACACGCACACACACACATCCACACATGTCACATCCAATGCACGCCTTCGCCTTCTTGTTTGCCAGGTACTGGCTCCGCTAGCAGAGAAGGGCCTGGCCCCACCCAAGGCCTTTTGGTCGTCGCGGGCTCCGGGTGTAGGCGGTTTTCAGGGACATGAAGCGGGTGCCCCGCGAAAAGGAACCAATCTAATCGCAGCCCTTGCTCGGTTGCAACCGGCTGTTTGGTTGCTTGGTTGCTTGGTTGATCGGTTGGTTGGCCGGCTGGCTGCTTGACTGCTTGGCTGCTTGGTTTGGTTGCTTGGTTGCTTGGTTGGCTGGCTGGCTGGCTGGCTGGCTGGCTGGCTGGCTGGCTGGTTGGTTGGTGTTATTTGTTGTGCTGGTTGTGGCAATGTTGGTGAATTCACCAAGTGCAAGACCCCCCCAAAGCCACCCCCTAAAATCATAAGGCAGTCTCTGTCTGAGCATATTCGGGGCCAAACTGGGGGCTCAAATGAGGCATTGCACCCACAGCAGGGCTCAGCAATTAGCGACAGAAGCTGTAGTGAGGACAAGCCGGATTACGCCGTTTTGGCTTAATTAAGCCTAAAATGGCCTTAACTTTTTTGGGGGGGAGTGTTCTAAGCTGAGAGGGGTCGCTTAGAACGCACCCCCCCCCCAAAAGTTAAGGCAAATTAAGCTTAATTGAGCCTAAGAGCTCGGATTGCCTGGAATTGGCGTCAATTGATTGAGTCTTTTCCTTCACCTGCAAGGTCTGACTGCCCTCAAAACCAGCGCATGTCACAGTTGCCAGGGCTGGGCAGGCTCAACAAAGCTTAATTAAGCTTAATCAAGCCTAATTAAGCCTAATTAAGCAGCATTCACATTTGCTTACCTAGGCTTAATTAAGCTTAATAAAGCTTAATTAGGCTTAATTAGGCTCAATGAGGCTCAATTTGGTCCAACTACTTTTGCCAGCCCCAACATGATCTTAACAACTTGGGGGGGGGGAGTTTTGCACTTGGTGATGAATGCCCATTCTGTGCAGGGATCCTTCTATTCAGAAAATTGGCGACGACCCTGATGGCTGAAGAGAGCAGGGGGATCAACCAATGGAACTTAAAAGCAGCCAACCAAAAAGGTAGATCCGTACAAGTCAGCTCTGAATCGGCGCGCCTTTTTCGAGTACCTTTTGTTGGTTCCAACGAACCCTTTCGGCTCCCTTTAAAGGAAATCATAAAGGGCATGAATCATTCTGTCGGTTTGAGAAGCAATAATAGCACCCAGTGCTGATTCGCGCACGCTTCTAAAAAAAACAAAACAAAAAATATTGGCCCGTTGGCTTTTGCCTTGAAGCCATTTTGAGAATGGGCTCGGTTTGGGCTTGGGCGCTAATTGACCCGACCTACGGAAATCGGCATATGCTGGGGCGACAGGTGGGAATCCACCGCAAGCCGCAAGGGCAGGGGTTTGCTGGGGGTTTTCCGGACCTTTTGGGTGGGTCAAAGTTGCGCATCCCGAGTTTGTAGGAGATGCACATCAGCTGAGGTTGAGTAATGGCCACACATGCGCGAGGTGAGCAAAAAATAAGTCGCAATTAAAACCTGGGTAGATAATATGGCTAGCAAGAACCTGATCTATAGATAATATGATTAGGGGACATTCCCAACCATAACTTTCTTCGGCCGCCCATTTTCAATTGGTACAAGCCGCCCTCTGGATGAGTTGCATGATTTGGGTCGATGTTTTTAGTATTCGGCTGGATTGGTTTGACTCAACTGAGCTCCACTGAGAAAAAGGGAGGCCTACTACAAGCACCAGCCAGCCGAGGCACCTGCTTTATCTGATGCTATTTTGGTCTCGACCCAGATGTCCCCTCCGAAAGGCTCAATTCCCCGAGTGGGCGTTTGAGAGCCCAAGAGGTCTTTACACCGCGGGTCGGGAGTTCACAGAAACGAAGTGTAGCGTGCCTAGCATTCATTTTGGGCAAACCGGTTTTCACGCGGACGATCAAGCTTCGAGCATCCCAAATCGCAAAACGTTCTGGAATGGGCGTGGGGTAAGGCTGGTTTCGGGGTCCTCAAAACAGCTGTTTGAAGGGTTGAGGTTCTCTGGTTCATTGGAGGCTGCGAGCGTCTGGGCTGAGCTATCCTGATGCCTTCAGGGAGAGAACGTGATGGTCACCGGCATTGCGACATGCATTGGAGGTGACTCCAAGGACGGAGTTTGGCTCGAATTTATTCTGCTGCTTCGTCTTAAAATAATCCTCAGGCCTTTGCGCCAGCGTTCTGGTTTCCTTATGGTGTCAAGGTATTGTGGATTGGATCCCTTCCCATTTCAGCAATTTGTTTCAATGATTTCCTTACCGCTGATTCGGGCTAGGGGACGATGCCGCCCTTGTTTGGCTCTTTACATGCTTGTGGGTATACGGTAGGCGCCGTACATGTCAGGTTTGGATCATGACTCCGGCAGCTGAACTCATTTAGCTACCAAATAACAGATGTCCTGTTTCCTCGAATGCGCAGCAGAAAGGTTCCGTTTGAAAGGTTGGGGTCTGGAGGCTAGAGCATCACCAAGATTCGCTGCGTTGACGACTGCGCACAATCCGCGAAGCGTTCGCGAACTGTGCGCAAGTGTCGCGCGCGCCGTGCCGTTCGGGAAGGAACAAGCAGCGCTTGGAGTGACTTGGGAAGCGCTGTTTTTTAATGCGAGCGTGTGCGTGAATCGTAGTTTTTGGGACGTGAAGCGTCGTCTCATTGTGCAGGCGCAGTGTTTTGGAAGGTTGCGCGTTTGCGTCGCCGTGCCATTGTGAGTTGCGGTCGTTTTGACTCATTTTGCGTGGCAGGGGCGCGCAAGCGTTTGCCCGAATGTCATTCTCGTTGGCCCAGTCATAATCATTATGGCGCCACAGTCCCGCGCCAATTGCGGATACGCGTCGTAAACGTGTCACAGCTGCGCAGCACTTTAGAGCTTCTTGCAGGCGCAGCACTTTTGAGCTCGCGCGGATTGCATGGCAGGCGCGGCGCTTTGGAGCGCTTTGGAGCTTGTTGTGCTGATTATGTGGCAGGTGCAGTCCTTTCATTGGTCGCGCGTCGAATGCTGTTGCAGGCGCAGCACTCTGAAGCATCGAACGCCGATGCAGCGGTTTGGAGATTTCGCAGTACTTCGGGAGCCTTGGAACGCTTCTGGAAGTTGTCTTCGGGGTATATCTTTGCGGAACGTCTTTCGGTGTGTCTTTAAGGCTTTTGGGGTGTCCGTGGGGATGTATTCAAGGTGAGGTCTTTGGGGAAGGTGTCTTGTGGATCTTCAGGGATGCCTTTCGGGAGTCTTTGGTGGCGTGGGTGTCTTTGCCGGTGTCTTCGCTGGTGTCTTTGCGGTTGTGTTGGGGGATGTCTTCCGAGAGTGTCTTCGGGCAGTTGCCTGTGTAGATGACTTTGCGGTTGTTTTTGGGGGGATCTGTGGGCGTTGTCTTTGGGAAGTCTTTGGGGGATGCCCTCCGAGGGTGTCTGTGGGGTTGTCTTTGAAAGGGCTTTTGTGGGGGATGTGTGTGTGTGGGGGGTTCTTGTGGGAATGTCTTTGCAGGCGTTTCTTGGGAGAGATGCTTGGTCTCTTTCAGGACGTCTTTGCGGCTGCGGGTGATGTGTTTGGGCATGTCTTCCTTTCGGTGCTTTCGGGGGTTGTCCTTGGGGTGTCTTTGGAAGTGTCTTTGTGGTTGTTTTAGTTGACGTGATGGAGGGTGCCTTTGGGAGTTCCCAATGCCGGTGTGTTTGACGGCAGTGACGGACATTTTACTTGAGGTTTGTCATTGCGGATGTCTTCGGGGCATGCCTCCGAGGTGTCTTGGGGGGTGTCTCCGAAAATGTTGGTTGGGGATTTCTCTGGTGGCTTTAGGGTGGCTGTTGGGGATGTCTTTGGATATTTGTACTTTTTGTTGCATATCTTCTGGGGATGTTTTCCCCCGGTTTTTTAGGAACGTGTCTTTGGTGCTGATTTTGGGATTATGTCGGGGCGCTTGCGGGGATGTCTCCGGATATGCGTTGGACATGTCTTTGGGAATGCTTTGTTCGTGAGGGTATCCTTGGGGATGGTTGTTGTGCAATGTGTTGAGGAGTGTGAGGATCGCTTTCATCAATGGTTGTAGTGTTTTTCAGTTTAGTTATATAAGTGTCTTTGGGAATGTTTTTGGGGCTGTATAAGTCTGCATTCGGGGTTGTAAGTGAGGGGCCATTCTAATTCCTTCAGGCGGCAAGAACCTGTCGCCTATTATTCGAATGCGTGTCCATTCAACACTTGTTTTGCGCCGCAGGGAACATGCAGGAACAACTTGGTAAACAAACAAACAAACAAACAAACAAGCAAACAAACAAACAAAGAAACACAAATAAACAAGCAAACACACAAACAAGCAAGCAAGCAAGCAAGCAAGCAAGCACGCACGCACGCACGCACGCACGCATGCAGGCAGGCAGGCGAGCAAAGCAAGCACGCGAGCGAGCAAAGCAAACAAGTTGGCGAGCGCGACTGCAGCTAATGAGCAGATTCTGGCCAAGCTGATTCGACTCTGGCACATAGCGGCACTCCCCGACAATCTGAAGCATCACCATCGTGGGCAACCTCTGAGAACATTTCCTGGCTTCCAGGTCAACAGCATCCACTCTCCAGAGATCCCACTGGAAAGCTCAAATCCCCCTTGAGCTCCTTGTATTTCATGAGTTCAAGGATTCCAAGTACATGGTTGAGAGTCTCAGGTTAGTGTTTGGCAGCTTGAAAACACCCAGAAGAACCTTCCCGCGCCATGAGGGTGAATATTTACTTGCCCAGTGGAGATTGTTGCTGCATACCGGCCTCACCGACGACGTCCATCAGTGAGCTGAAAGCTGCTGCGGAGCAGCATTTCCAGCGTCGTTTGAAGCTCACTGCGAAAGGCCATCTGCTCCATTTGTCGGCAACGCTGAGTGAGGCTGGTTTGCGAGATGGGGACGTGGTTGCTGCGGTTGTGCAGCGGGAGCCGTGCCAACTGGCCGCTTCTGATTGCGCGTTTGCTTTGCATGGCCACGGGGGTGGGGTTGTGACGTGGGGTGATCGACACTATGGCGGAGACAGTAGCCAGGTGCAAGAGCAGCTCTGGAACGTCCAGCACATCAGAGCAACTGAATCTGCTTTTGCTGCCATTCTCGAATCTGGGGCTGTTGTGACCTGGGGTGATCCACAGCATGGCGGAGACAGCAGCCAGGTGCAAGAGCAGCTGACGAAAGTCCAGCACATCCAAGCAACTCTCCATGGTGCTTTTGCTGCCATTCTCGAATCTGGGGCTGTTGTGACCTGGGGTCACGCAGACTGCGGCGGAGACAGCAGCCAGGTGCAAGAGCAGCTGAGGAACGTCCAGCACATTCAAGGAACTGCCGGTGCATTTGCTGCCATCCTTGAATCTGGGGCTGTTGTGACCTGGGGTGATCCAGAACGTGGCGGAGACAGCAGCCAGGTGCGAGAGCAGCTGAGGAACGTCCAGCACATCCAAGCAACTAGCTTTGCATTTGCTGCCATTCTTGAATCTGGGGCTGTTGTGACCTGGGGTCGCGCAGACAGGGGCGGAGACAGCAGCCAAGTGCAAGAGCAGCTGAGGAATGTCCAGCACATCCAAGGAAGTGCAGATGCGTTTGCTGCCATTCTAAAATCAGGGGCTGTTGCAACTTGGGGTCAGCCACTATTCGGCGGAGACAGCAGCCAGGTGCGAGAGCAGCTGAGGAACGTCCAGCACATCCAAGCAACTCGCAATGGTGGTTTTGCGGCTATTCTTGAATCTGGGGCTGTTGTGACCTGGGGTCGCGCAGAATGCGGCGGAGACAGCAGCCAGGTGCAAGAGCAGCTGACGAACGTCCAGCACATCAGAGGTTCTTTGGCCGCTTTTGCTGCCATTCTTGAATCTGGGGCTGTTGTGACATGGGGTCTCGAAGCCTTCGGCGGAGACAGCAGCCAGGTACAAGAACAGCTGCGGAATGTCCAGCGCATCCAAGCAACTACCGGTGCATTTGCTGCCATTCTTGAATCTGGCGCTGTTGTGACCTGGGGTCACGCAGACTGGGGCGGAGACATCAACCAGGTGCAAGAGCAGCTAATGTTGAATGTGGGGCCGTTGTAACGCGGACAGCGAAAATCTGGGGCGCTGACAGCATGCTGAAGACATAGGGGCAGGTGATTTTTACAGTTGGATTGGGTTTCCAGAGTGTTGCAAGATGGGGACGAGTAGCAGTCAATGATATTCACCATATTCACCCTCACTACTGTAGAAAAGAAGATTGTCATGCGGTGTGGCTCTTTGAGGGTGCCCGATTTTGGGCTTGCTTTAAGGAAGCCACAAGGAAAGCGCCCATTCGGGAGGTGCCCACAGGAGAGCCCATGTTGCACATCCAAGTTTCCCAAGAGAACACGGAGGCGGTTTCGGCGCAGTTTTCACCGAACCAGGTTTCAAAATCCGGGAGCTGTGGGGATCACCTGGCGGCTCGTCGGTTTGGACCCTTACCTGACATGGTAGCTATGAGACGCAAATGAGCCATAGAAAGGGCATGTGCAATTTTGTCTGGGCGAAATGATTCCCATGGACTATGGCGGTGGACCCTCTTCCACGCAGGTTGGCTGGGAAAATGTGTGTTTTGCTTCAAGCAAAAAGTGTTGCTCGCCTTGCAGTCAGTTCAACCGGAAGCAAACTAGAACTCAGGCACGGCTCAGGGTCTGCATTGGACTGACGGGTCATCCTGTTTCCTTTTAAAGGGACCGTCAGGGTCCAGAAAAAATGAAAGACCCTAAAGCCTAAAGCATAATTTTAATTTTCCGCAATAGAGAAAGCAGAGCATGTTTTTTTTCATTTTACCGGCATTTTTTGGGCTTGCCATCCCCTGAATATACAAAGATCTCCGCCCCACCGAAGTTCGAGCCTCCCCTCTTAAGAGCCCGCAGGATCACAAGTGCTACTGGCTGATGTTCAACAAGGCCGGACAGTTCTCCGATTTCCGGAACACACTCGGCAGACGTCCGGACGGGGGCAAGGGTCTTTTTTCTGGAAGGGACATCAGCTTCCCTCTAAGTGGTTGTTTTGAACTGTGGTTTGGTGGTCAAGGAGGGGTTTGCCATGGACCTTCTACAATGACCGGAACCCCAAATCACCGATTTGAGGGAGGCCAACCACAGTGGATGGACGCTACCAGTTTATGCCAATATTTGAAGGGTTGTATCTTTATCCACAGCGTGTCCAGTTTAGATGCTTAATTTAGGAGGCAAGGATGTAGTTCTCACCTGAGAGACCAGCTCACCTGCCGAAAATTTGGGGAACCCGCCAGCCCGTATGGAGGTTGCAAACCTCTATTAAGTCGCAAGGAGTTGCTCAAATTGAGTCCCGCCCTAAGCAGTATGAGTACGGATGGATCTTCATTTACACTAGGCTGAAGAGTAGATTGACAATTTGCCTTCTTGTGGGTAAGTAACAGGGGATGACCAAGCCAACATGGGGAATTGTGCTGTCAACCTTCGCCCAACTGTAATTACATCAGAAGGGTCCTTATTTAGGGAACCAATCAACCTCCCAACATTTGAATTTGTGGGTGTCCAACACTGAGGGACCCCTTCCGGATTGTGTTAACGCGCTGCACCGGCATGAATTTCCTGTTCAGATGGAACCCCAAACAAATGTATATTTGCGAACAAATGCTTTCGTGACTGTACCCAGCACCTCCCTGGGCTTTCAAGTGAAGGCTACCACTTTCCTTGGGGTTGGCGATATGAGTCCCTCTGATCATTGAACTCGGGCAGACCACAGAGAGGCAAGCTTGGCGGTTCCCAGCCATCCGGTTCCTTAGGTTTTTCTGTTTTTTTTTTGTTGGTTTAGTGGTTGGGTTTCGATTGAACCCACAAGTGAGTCACTAGGGGATCTGAAAACGGACAGAGTGAATTTGATCACATCCCGGAGCCATGAAGGCAGGCACCGACACAGCGGTGCAAACACCCATCTCGCGCAGCACCCCCAGTTGACGGGGACGGAGGAAACACGTTGCCGAGCGCGGCCGCGCGAGAAGTGGACGCGTGAACTTTTGTCATTGGCAGGACTGGCTCAACCTTTTTGCCCTTTTGCCCTTTTGAATGTCCTTCTTCCCATTCAAACAACAGGAACCTAACTTCTTGCAGAGGGTCTAAGTCTGGCCCAGTCTTCTCGACCTGACCGGGCCGGACCTGGGATTGGTACTATAGTATGTTTGTACATTTCTCCTTCAGTTGCTCATGCCAAACGAGGTATAGCCACATACCTATCCACGGTGACAGACATGGTGCCGCCTTGCCTGATTGCTGGTTCAACGTGATGGATTACTGGCAGAATCCAATGTCGGGTGGGACCCAACGGCTATTGTCCGTGGCTTCCAGGAGGCGCAATCAACATGTCCAGTAAGTCATTGGGGGGGCCCGGGTTGGACAACCATTGGAAAGCAATATTGTTCGACCATCACACAAACAAATGAGAGAGAGAGAGAAAGAAAGAAAGAAAGGAAAGGAAAGGAAAGGAAAGGAAAGGAAAGGAAAGGAAAGGAAAGGAAAGGAAAGGAAGGAAAGAAAGGAAAGGAAAGGAAAGGAAAGAAAGAAAGAAACAAATAAAGAAAGAAATAAAGAAAGACATAAAGAAAGAACAAAAGACCGAAAGACCGAAATAAAGACAAACACACAAAAACAATAAGGAACAACTAACAAAATAACGAGCGACATATATATATATATAAAGAAAGAAAGAAAGACATATCATAAATAGATACAGAAAGACAGACAGGAAGACACAAACAAGGAAATAACTAAAGAGGCAAGCAAGAAAGCAAGCAAACACGCAAACAAGCGAGCTTCAGTTTATTGGCTCAGAAACTGGCTAGTGATCGTAGCTCACTACAGTGCAGCGCCGGTGCCCAATGTAGAACTTGTTCCCTCTCCCTCACCCATGCTGGACACAATCCTGCACCAGGGATTGATGCAGAAATTTATCAGCCAGTATTTTTAGGGCTTCATCTATCCAACTGTTGCGAAATTGATTTTGCCCATCAGAACCGCAAGTGGCCTGAGGCTGGGATATCAACGAGTACACTGCAGATCTCCCGATGCAAGTTCCAACCTTAGGTCCAGTTGGCTGCGATTTGTTCGCCTGACCGGGGTGCTTAAAGGGGATAACACAGGTTCAGTTTTGGCTGGCAGCGAATCTGTTTACGTGTAGATCAGCCAATGAGACATGGCCTTTAAAAAAAAAAGTCTAGGACACTTAAGAAAATAACATGGACGCAAGTCACACTTTGAACATGGAGGTAGGTCACCAAATTCCCATATTTGTCGGAGACACAGTGAATATCGACCACGGCTCATTGACCAAATTTGACCGACATGTTTCATCCCTTGCAAGCCAGGACCCGAGGATGTGTGACAGCTGCAACATGAGGCATTTCCTAGCCTGTTGGGAACGTACTTGTTGGGATCCTTTGCCGGTGCCGATTGAGGGAAAATGAAGGGCACCTGGTAGGGGTTCCTCCACTTCTGTTTGTTGGACCCGCAAAAGTGGCATGTTCATTGGACATCACCGGTAACTTGCAACTTTTCAAGGGGACATCCAGTGACCCCTGGTCCAAAATCGGACCTCTTTCTTTCTCACCACTGACGTCATGGTCTTTAGGAAGCCGAAGTTGGCAGTCTGACATGGTTTTGGGTAGCCGAGAAACTAGCTGGAGTTCCACAGGAGGTTGGCCGAGCCCTTTTTTGGCTTGAATTGACTGCCGGTGTCCGGGTTCGGGCGGGTGCGCACCCCTTTTTCTGGCATCCCTTTGCACTTTGCAACAGTGGCCATGTGGCCAGGCGGGTGGGAGTAATTGCTTTGGCCAAGGACGCGCAGGCGATCGGCAAGAGCTACACTGCGCACCAGGCGGGCTCACAGAAGTGCAAGCGCATTTGAGGGTCTTTTTGAGGGATGAAGGAAGCGCTCTGTCAATGGTGTAACACCCAGCGCCCAGCGCTCCAGCATTATTCCGCAATCATACAAGCAGTGTACCTTCCCTTCAAACCATTTTTGGTTTGGATGCCGTCGTGTTGGGAAGCCAAAGGAAACCCGACCAGGCAACTGATTGCCTCCATCCAGTGGTTTGCCGGAAAGGGCCGAAAGGGGTGGATCCAGCAACGATCTCAGGGGGCCTCAAAGAGGGATAGATTCCCTTAAACTGGGAACCCAATTTCCAGGGAGTGTATCAGAAAAAAACTCGCTAGCTTGTATGGTGCCCAATTGTTGGGAATAAGGTTTCCTGATTTGATGGCCATTCTTGGGACCGACGTGCTTGAAGGAGACCGCGAGGAAGCCAAAAAGGAAGAATGAACCGGGGGCCGGCAAGCAGTACTGGGCCACGCAGGAACCTACCGAAATGACGACTCGAAGAGTTTTTTTTTGGGGGGGGGACAGGCCCAGTTTGAAGCCGGCCAGTTTGTTGAGTGTTCTCTGTAGACCCCCTCCACGGCAGCACGGCACGGCATAAGTCGCTCACGGGCTTTGGCATTTGAAGGTGGCGAAAGGCTGCCACGGGGCGCGGCCTTTTTTCAGGCTGCCCCTGGTTTTTTGTGGTTCTAAAAAGAAAATCACCAGGAAACCCAACTTGTTCGGAGGGGTTTGGAGGGGTCCCCTAAAAAGAGGTCACGCACTGATATGTGTTTCACGCTCTCAAGAGGATCAAAGAACGTGGCGCCGGCCCAACCGCTGCTGTGCCCTGTGCATACTGCATCACCCGTCTTTCAAAATCTGTCAAGATCCGAACGACACAAAATGCAAAACTTCATATGTGCCCATTCCATGCTTTGAGTCTCAGTACAAGGAAGCAAAGGGACACGTTTTTTCGGAGGCACTTTGGAGAACTCGCTAGTTTGGAACCACAACCTGCTGATGTCAAATAGGGTAGTCCTAACGACCTTCGGCTCCTGGCCTGTCAGGCCCTCCAACTGGAACAACCTCTCCCGACCCCAACACCCAGAGCCTTGGGGGACAACTCCCTGGTTTTCCGATTCAGGCAACCAAAAGTACCCGACGTGTTTTTGTCAACATAAACTAGGAGCCGCCCAAAACCGGTGGTTTGGCCTGTAACCCAGCCTACAAAAGGGCAATTTCTCTTACATAAACCCATCATATTTTGGCCGCATGTGTCGCTTCCTGTCGCGGCTGGCGCCGTTGCTGGGCCCCAAAAGCCGGCGCTTCTGGCGGCGCTTGGAGCTGGTGAGGCCGAAGCCTTCGACGCCGAGCCTTCGCAGCGCGACCGGACAGGTTCCGTTTGCTTTCGTGGGACATCAAGTGGCATTTGGGGGTTCCACTTTGAGACTCACCCAAGGTTTGTCCTGTTTTGGAGAAGGAACCCGCCCGTTTTGGGCTTCCTCCGGCCCCCATTCAAACCTGACCGCCCAGACGAGGCTGTTGCAAAAGCAGAAGGTGCCACTTTGAGAAACACAAAAGTTTGTCTCTGTTTGGGTGGAAGGAAGACAAACGCAGAAAGCCATTTGAGTGCCAATGTAAAGTGCTTGGCCCCAGTTAAATCCAGGGAGCGCCTCGAACAGGGGACAAGATGAGTGGTTTATTTGGGGTGGCATTGAAAAACACCCCCCAAAGGGTGGGGTGGCAACAGCAGACAGCAACCATTTAGATGTGCCACATGGATATGACCGAGCATGACGGTCCCCTCTTTCGATATCCTGTTACATCGTGAGGTTCACAAGCAGAATCTGATGTAGTTCGGGGCAAACGCTGGAGACGAAGCTTTACTTTTGTTTGTACACATGTTTGCTTCTTTGGGGCGTTCCTTTCTTTTCTCCTTCAACCAGCAACACCTGGAGGGGGTCGACGTCAGCGAGGGTTTCGGTCGAGCCAAGGCGGACGTGCGAAGCTGGGGACACTGGAGCTGAACTGGGAGCTGCTAGGCGCGAGGCCATTCGGGCGGCATGCGAACAGCATCAAGGGGACCCCTGGAAAGAGGGGGACTGAGCAACTCGCTAAAAAACAAACACATAAAAATATGGTGTTTCAAACTTTTTGCAGTACATGTTTGGGCATGCTCCCCGTTGTTTTGGCACGGCTTCTAGTTTGGCCTTCGGAGTATCCCTGCCCAGTGGCATATTTGGTTTCCTCGGGTCTTGCGGCAAACTGCTCGGGGCCTACCAAGGAACCCTCGCAGTAGGTGTTTTTGTTTCCCCCCATAGCTTGTTTGGTTGGCTCGCGTCACCTTGGGACCTCGCGGCTTTGCAGGTTCATGAGTTCCGTTTCTGCTGCCAATATTTGCGGAGTATTTCGCGAGTTCTCTCGCCATTGGATTTGCATATATATATATATATATACATACAAGGTGTGTCTGGAAGGAATCCATCACTTTTGGAGAACACCCCCCATGTTGGTGCTTGAGGTTGACGAGTTGGGAGGGGAATACATTTTAGCCCTTGACGAAGACGAACAACGAACAGATTCAAATCCTAGGTGTGAGGTTCAACGTTGACCAAGACTCGGACACCTCCCGTTTTCCCAGGCGAACGCCCGGAGGTGCCCAAGCTGCGAACTTGGAAAGTGGGGATGCGTCAGCCCCAAACTGGCTTCGGTTCTCCTTGCGGGCTTCCTTTTGACCAGAAGTCCCCAAGCCTCCGAAAAGCACACACTACAACTGGGCGGATACTCCTTCGGCTTAAGGTGGGCGTCTTGTGGGAAAGACCTGGGCAACTAGAGCATGGGGAGGGTTTCAATTTTTGTTTGTCCTGGTTTTGGCTTCCATTTGTAAGATACAGCATCCTCAAAAAACAAGGCGTCACCGCCGTCCATTCAAGGGGAATGGCCCTGGGCAAAATGGACGCTGTACCAGTGAAGTATGACAACAGGTAAAGGTGGGTCACTATAATTAGCGGACAGTGACTTGACGCGGAGGCCGGGGTGTGGCACTTAATTGTTTGTTGTTTGTTTCTGTTGCCAGCCTCTCAAAGCAAGGTTTGGCCAATTGCCTCAAACAAACTTCCATTTGGTTCTGCTTAGAGGTCAGGGTCTGGTCTTCTGGTTGTAACACCTCTTGCCTGGTGTACACATTTGTTCGGCAACATGGGTCCACCTGGGCGCTGCTCCGGCCGAGCAACTCAGGTTTGCGCCCGAAGAATGTGTCTTTTCGCCCGAAAAGCGTTTCGGGCCACTTTATGTGGTTCGATTCCTACCTGGTTTAGCACGGCCGATAGAAATTGCCAATATCAGGGTAGAAAAAGGTATCTCGCCTCTGAGTTCATGAAGGTTACAGCAAGGCCTCTATAAGTTGGGAATAGTATGCCATTGGTACTCACTGCTTTTGGGGGGCAAAAATGCTGAACCATGTTTGAGCGGTTTTCCTTGAGATTTTTTTTAAGTCGCCCAAAAAGGCTGACCCATGTTTGTAGGAAAACCAGCCGTTGGGTGACACCGTCGCTGAGGTGGTGATCACCCCACGGGGCCAATCAGATCTCAGGGCTGCCCAGAGCCTCGGGGCTGCCCTCGCGGGAGCAGGCGCCAGATGGGCTAGATGCGCCTCATGGAAACCTGAAAGCTGGTTTCCCAGTGTCCCTTTAAAGCGGTATCCTCCAAAAAGGGTACACCCGGGCTCAAAAACATGCGCAGTGTTATTCTCTTACGATCATGACTGAACTTGGTTGCAACCCCCAAACCCCATACTTAAGGCCGTCGCAGTACTTGGCCGCCGAATGGTCTGGTACATGGGGGCAGAAACCAAAGTGCGGTTTGGTGGTTTCCCAGCTAAGGGCCATCGCTTCGAAGGAAGCGTCCCAACCGTTTGATTTTGTTGGAGCTCAACCTCTTAAATCAAATTTCCGCAGGCCTGGGTGTGCTTCTTTGGGACCGGCGCGGCACTGGCAGCTCGAGCGTCTGGGCGAGCTTGACGCAGCCATCGCTGCCTGAGCAGGAGGCCCCAAGAAAAACAAGTCCAATGGGTGGACTTTCCAGGTTCGTCTCGAAACAGGGTCAAAGACACAATGTTTGGGAAACGCCCTTGTTTTTGTTTTCCTGCAGGCTGAACTCGGAATGAAGCGAATCATGAGAGATCAAAAAAAAACATAGCTCGTGTCGCTGGGCGCCTTCTTTCCTCACCCGTCGCCCTGCTGTGTTGAACCAATGGTCCGCGCGAAGTCACAAAAAGCTCAGGGGCTGCATGTGCCCTTCGAGCAACTCAGCCGCCTATGCAAATGGCATCCAATGCCAACAGGCTCACGTCTACAAACTTCCAGCCAAGGACTTTAGTCATTTTCGCGAGGTGGAGGACCTCAAGTCCTTGCTGGACTCCTTCAGTCCACAGCCGTGCCCCGTTTTGCTGGGCCTCAGCTCCGGCGGTCGCCTCTCCGCGCTCTTCGGGCGGAAGTACCCGGAGCGCACCAAGGCGGTGGCTCGAGCGCTTTGGCGCTTCGTTGGAAGCGCGGGGCCGGCGGGAAACCGGTGATTCATTGAGTCAGAAACTGGGGTTGGGTCCGTGGAAAGTTAACTTGAGTGCTGACTTTGCCCTTTTTCGGGGGGGGGGGGGTTTCCCTACTAAAATAGACTACAGCAAAAAGGATACCCTTATTCTAACCTCTCTACTGGAGGACCTAGCTAGATTCTTTCTGAAATATTGGGTGCAAGAACACTTGCCGGGGTACCTGTAGTTCCCCTGCGAACTGTCATTGTGAATTGTCACCTCAAAAACAGGCTTAAACCGCTTCAAAAGGCGGGGTTCATCTGCAAAGCTACAAGGGTATGTGTCAAAGAAAGGGGGGCCCTAAACAAAAGGTGTTACTTTTGTTTCCCTGTAAACCACCCTGAAAAGAGTACCCAAGAAACACAAACAACCTGTTCATCAAACTTAGTTTGATTCCAACGTTGGCGCAAACCTACACCAGCCGGAAAATGGTGCCTCTTGGCCAACCCATGGCAACGACGTTGACGTCATTCTGGTTGCCGAACGGTCAGAACCATCTGGCAGAACAAATGTGGGTTGCTTTGGTTTGCCTAGGACAACGTTTGCTTCAAAAAAAAATCATCCAAAGTCCCAGAATCGAGACTGGTCTGTCATGAATCATCGCTTGTGCGGTGGTTTGCCCCCGGAAAGGGGGCAATGAGTTCAGATCGATAGGGCCTGTGCCTGCTGCCGACTGGGGATGCCAAAGGCATAGCGCAGCGTTTGGCGGACGCTGGGCCCAACTTGGGCCGAGGGAAGCCTCCTGGGAGGATTTTCAATTTGTGGGTTTGTGCTTTCTTTACTCATTCCAGGCTTGAGTGACCTTTATCCACTTTGCCCGTTGGGGTTGCCTTTTTTTGTGTCCCCACCAGCCACAAGCTAGCTTGCAGGTCTGGCCGCCCTTGTTTGAATTCTGGGTCCAATGACCCGATCCCTTTCTGGAAACCGGAGTGTTCCGGGGTTAGCTGGTACGGACGTACATGGAATTTATCTGGAGCCCCCCCCCTCCTGAAATGTTGCTGGTTTGCTCTTGGATTCATGTCAATAGCAGAGGTACCCTCAACACACACACACACATATTGAACAGTTTGAGGCATGTATTCGGACTTTTCGGCGTTAGATGGCGTTAGGCAACCTAAAGCAGCCACCCTGTTGCACTCACGATGCAAGCTTTCACGCAAGCAACAGGGGTAGAGGTAGGATTCGGTAGGATACACGTTTGTTTTCGCTGGTGAACGTTTCCTGTTTTGTTTGATTAAGAACAAACATGGCACGATATAGACATTATATACATGCATGTGCAGAGAACGAGAGAACGAGAGAGAGAGAGAGGGAGAGAGAGAGAGAGAGAGAGAAAGATGCACGTAGCTACGCAGATTCCTGCCCACATTTGCAGGCACGCGCATCCAATTCATAGATATGTACACCTGTAGACATTGCTATGTCTGTTCTTCTCCCCGTATCATTCATAGATTCAGGTTGACCCCAATTGGTGGCTTGGACGGGTGGTTGGGGACTTGAACTCCTGGTTCTTGTAGGGGGTAACTGGAAACCACCCCTAGCCTCCAAACCACCAACCAAACTAGCTAGGGGGTCAGCTGATATATGGATCAGATCTCAGCTT
The DNA here is from genome assembly GCA_963377175.1 of Effrenium voratum. Lineage (NCBI taxonomy): Eukaryota > Dinophyceae > Suessiales > Symbiodiniaceae > Effrenium > Effrenium voratum. Next base: position 864,798 of record CAUJNA010000680.1, on the reverse strand, counting down.
GAGCTAAGGACGCCTACTACGGGGACTACGTGGAGCTAGCGGAGCAGGGGGGCATGGAAGCTGTGGTGAATACGGCGGCCAGCCACTTCAACGGCTTGGTGTCAAGAGAGGCCGAGCACAGAATATCCTCGAGTACCAGGTTTTTTGATTATGACTCACTTAAGCTAGATGGTTGAATATCCAGGTGGAGGGTTGTCAAAATTGGGGGGCCATTGTTCGCATGCCCTTAAAAAGTCGGCACAAGGCAGCGTCTCACATGGGTGGATGTGTTTGACATCCAGCCAAGTGATTTCTTAACGATGGTCCTATTTCACAAAGTAACCCCCGAAAAGAGAATCTTGCAACGGGATAAAAGTAAATCTTGCTTTCTCCTACCCAATGCTTCCAGGTAGTCGGTAACCAGAGGAACAGGGGACTATTATTCAAGAACCTGGAGGTAAGAATCCCTGGTTGCCCCGCTTGTGGCTTGCCTGGAAGCACTCGGGCCAGAGATGCTCTCTCCCAGAAGCACAACCCTTTATAGTTTTATACCCTCTACATAATGTGTTGTAGTGGTTGTCCCCCCCCCACTTTCCCTTGTGTAGCGGCTTGGCTTGGGGGTAGTGGACATCTTGGATCCACCGGCACCAACTACCCTTAAAGGAAACCGTAAGGGATGGTTCATCATTCCCATTCATTCCCTGAGAACCAGCCAGCTTCCAATTCACATGGAACCCCAAAAAGGGGTTCCCATGGAGATTCCCCCACAAATGCAGATTTTTGGGTTGAGTGTCGGTCGGGTGATAGGCGCTTCTCCGAGTGGACGCCGCGGAGTTCATCTCCGCCATGAATGCCTCGCGCCACTTCCTCGGCAAAAGTCCAGGCGCCATGGCATTGAAATCGGTTCAACCCGCTTAAGCCATGGTCTTCTCCACTACGGTTCAATGGATGTTGAGCGTAAAGCACTATACATATATATCTGTTCAAACCACTATTGTGGGAGGTCAAACCGCTAATCAGGCTTGATCCAAGTTTGATGCAATGTCCTTTCAGCTTTGTCCCCCTCATCGTGAGGCTTTTGGTGCTGAAACCAAGATTTGAAGCACCTACTGTGGAGGGACAACCTCCCTTTCGCAACATTGGGCAGCTGGTCTATCCCGGTATTCATAGGGCTTCATTCATCCCAACGGTGCGAAATGGTTTTTGTCCAGCCAAACGACTCTTGCTCCTAATTGTTCGGCCCTGACCGAAGGCCAGGCTCTGATTGGACCACCTGTTTCAGCAAGGCCAGCCACTAGGTTTTGCTGCCGCCTTCTAGGTGCTAAGTCGTCCAAGTTGCTTTCATTTAGACCCTCTAGTTGAAGCCCCCAATGAAAGAGCGCCCAAGGTTTGGTTGGCTTCTAGACTTGGTCTGAGGGTGCGATTCTTTCGGCCTTATCAACCGACATGCATTTAAGTCTGAGGGTAAAGAAGCCCGGTCAACCAGATCCGTGCTTAAATGGGAAGCCAAATCCAGTTGTTTCATGGACCCTCAAACCAGCCTCATACATTAGATATCCCGGATACCCTCACACATGTAGAAATCAGCGCCCCAAAGAGCAACTTTCTTTAGTCTGAGATGTTCGGAGTTTTGACTTAGGAGACACACAGTTGTGGAAAGCGGGGGCCTTTTCCAAGGTGGGATCCCCGTGATCAAGTTGTCTCCGGGAGGGACGCCCGTATCACTTGCAAATTGCAACCTGAGGGACGCCCTTATCACTGCAAACCCGCAACTCGTAACCACAACTCGTAACCGCTTTATCAAGGACCAAGATAATGTCTACGCCTACGCTTGTGACAGGGTTTTTGGAGCACCCCTGTTGTGGTGCCATTAAGGTTTGTGTCAACATCACGGCGCTCCCCCACAAAAAAAGAAGAACGAAAAGCAAACAAGGAGAAGAGGTAAGTTTCTAGGTCCCCCAGTAGTGCCCTTTTCCCCTGTTTTGGGGGAGGGTTCCCCTACTAGAATAGACGACAGAAAAAAGTTGGTACCCTTATTCTAACCTCTCCACTGGAGGACCTTGGTTTGTATTTGCTGTCCCTTTAAAACCACCCAAACTGGGCTCCCCTGCCAAAACGCGAGCCGCACCCACTTGACCAAGGCTCGCCTTTGCTGGGCCTGGGCTTGGAGGAGCTGAAGGAGTTGCAGGGCTGCCCAGGTGAGCAAGTTGTGCGCGTGTCTTCGTGTTTGTGTGTGTGCGCGTGTTGTTCGGGGACCCTACCTGTACTGCTGTTGGGTCGGATCTTTAGACGTCAACTTTTTGGACACCAGCAAAAGTTAAACTTTTTGCCGGGGGATCTACAGCACCCAAGCTACCAAATGGCGGCTTTCCTGGTTGCCTTTAAAAGTCACTGGTGGGTAGTGATTGTTTTTAGGGGACCCCACAACATGGCTCCGGTTTTCCGCTTGGTTTCCCTTTAAGCAACCACAAAGATGGGTACCCTCAAAAAGAGACACACCCCAGGGGTGATTAGGCTGGCATACCACTTCAAGAAGAAACCAAAAAGTTTAGGGGAGAAAATGACCACATCATCTTTGGGGTGGGTCTCCCTCTAAACAGGCCGATTTACGGTTGATTTTTGTTGGATGGGTTCATTCAGACGCCAAGGACCCACTTCTGACCTGCAAAATCCACCGAGGCCAAAGCCGACGCTGATCCTGCATCACGGGCTGCAGGAGCCGGAAGCTGCGCGATTTCTTACGGCGCATTCCTGGTTCTGGTCCGTCCTTTGGCCGTTTTTCCTCGGGTTTGTGAGTCTGGTTGCTGTTCTTGATGGCATGGGTGTTTCTCCAAATCGGACCACCCATCCGGGTGGCTGATTCCTTCTAGCAATGAAGGCATCCAAACAGGGGGTTGTGGTCGTTGTGTCTTTTTTTTTTCCCGCTTCTCTGGCTCAATTCAGTTTCAGCCGGTGCTGCAAAGAACCTGGAGGGTAACACGAAATTGGTTCGGTTTCCAGTTGTTTCCCTGGGACCAAATTCTTGTTTGGGCTTCCGTTGGGAGCACCAGGAACGGTTCAACGAACTTGGGCCAGCTATGGTGTACGGGGATTCTGATTCGCGGCCCACAGGAGATGCTGTCCCATTTTTGGCAGATTGCAGTTTCAGTTTTGACAAGTATGCGCGGGCCAAAATATAAACATGGAATTCATGGTTGCTGTTGCTCCTTGAGGCAGTTGCTTCTTGATTTCAGGGGAGTGTACGGATTCTTCCAAGAACCATCAAACAATGTATACTTCCAAGAACCATCAAACAACGTATACTTCCAAGAACCATCAAGCAAACAGCTGTTTTCCCTTGATGGTTCTCTGGTTCAGACTGGTCAAGTACTGCTCGCACAGGACGACCACCTCCACACGCTGGAAGATGCGCAGAACTTGGCCAGACACGTGCAGGGCCAGCTGGTGACTCGGCGTAAGTTCTCGCTCTGAGCCTCTACAACTACGTCCCCCAGTAGTGCGCTTTTACCTTTTTTTGGGGAGGGTTCCCCAACTAAAATAGACTACAGACAAAATGGTACCCTTATTCTAACGTCTCTACTGGAGGACCTAGACAAGCTTGCGCTGTGTATTGCCAGCAGTTTCCATAGCTGGTTTTCGACCGAATCGCCCCTTTTTGGACCTATTGGAAACACAGGGGCGTGTCTTCTTTTAGCCCCCCCGAGCCGCAAGAAAAGGGAACCCTCAAACAAGCTTCATCTACAAAGGCTACTTGTTGGTCAGGGGGCTTGCAGTAAACAGCATGGCCAGCCACATTGCCAGGTGTGTGGGTTTGTCGGCAGGGGATCTTGTACATCAGGCATCGTTCGGCAACCCTTGGGGTAGTCAAAGGCTGATTCTGTGGACCCAGAGATGAATCCGTGTTGTCACTGGCTTCTGCGGTGGCGGTTATTTCTAATCTATGGTTGTTTTACCAAGAACCTAGGTCTGGTTGCCCTCTCACCGATGAGCATGGGACCCAACAACCTTCTGGTGAGTTGGTGGGAGAGTACCTGGCTTGATACATTGAGCCTATGCAAAGCAGAGAACCTGCAAGGCCGGGAAGTAGGCAGCGGGAGATCCGACGGACGCGACTGAGCTTTCAGAATCCGTTTTCCAATCCTTTGAGGTTCCGAGTTCCAACCTTCACGCCCGCCGACCAAACACACCACCCGCCCCCCCCAAGACCCCTTCCTGGAACGGCTTGGAACGGCTAAAACAGATCAACGTTGGAGGTGACTTTTGGGGGGGTGTCTAGGTTTGTCTCAAAAAAGGATTCGTAACCCAAAAGTTGTGAGTGAGTTTCCCTTTGGTTTTCCTTGAAGCCACCTCCATCCTCACAAAAGATACACCCGCCTTTTGGGGCAGAATCGTGGCACACCTCAAAACCGCCCCCAACAGAGTCTCCACACCAACAAAGACACATCCACCAGGTAGTCGAGGAAGACCTGGATGCCTTGCACACGAAGCTCGCCCACTTCGTCATGCGGTGCTAGAGAGCCATTTGGGTACCCCCAAAATGGGGAGGCTCAACGTGGCAGGTAGCAGCCTTTCTGGCTGCTAAATGGCACAAATACTACTTTCTATGAAGGAAGACAAAAGGGAATGGAGATGTCTCCCGATTTTATGAAACAGGCTCCTCCATTTGGCAGCCAGCACAGTGCTCCAGCAGGTAGAGTCGGCACCTCCAGGATCCAATTCCTGGCATGGGCCAGACAAAAAAGAAGGGCGCAGCCGTTGCGGTGGTCCGGCATCCTCGGTTCTAGTCCTAGATGGGCAATGCTGCTCAAAGACTTGGGCCTTTTTGCCTCGAGAGGAATGACATTGAGACTGATAAAAGGAGCTCAGAAAAGATGCTTAGTTCACACAATGATCCCTACATGTTCCTGGTTTTTAGCGATGCTGATCACATCTTTGCCAATTTTAGTGAGTTTCCCTTGGGTGATGTTTCTTACTTGAGCTTGGGTTTATCGGGCCAGCTGGTAGACTCGTAGGCTTTCTTGCCATCTTTCCGGGTTTTTCTTTTGACCCTTCCAACCGAGGCCCACCTTTCGGCCGAAAAGTGGACCTTTCGGCTTTGCAATAGGCCACTGTTGCGCAGGTTTCTCTTCGGCTTCTTTGATGCCTGGAGTCTCCATGACCTTGAAAAATGGGTCCATGACCCCATTTTGGGTAATGACCCCATTCTTGAAGGGTCATGGCGACTCCAGGTACTTCATTCTAGCTGTTCAGCGGCAGTGTCAAAGTCGCTGTTGGTGGGTTTGCAACCAAAAACTGCCGGTGCAAAAAGGAAACATTCCAATTCTATGGCTGTGGGCTGGGCTTTCTTTTTGCAAGTTCGGAGCAAGCCAGGGTTACGTGGACGGCATCGAGTTCTTTGACAACAAGTTCTTCGGTATCTCCGCCGGTGAGGCACTCGACGAATGAACCCACTTAAAGCTCGTCGTTTGTCATAGTTCCCTGTTGTGGTTTGACCGCATCCGTGAAAAACACAGAACAGTGACCACCCTACGAACCCGGGGCGGCAGTCTAATTGTAACGTCCCTCCGGATTGATCTGACATCATTTCTAGTGAGCAGTTCGTCGTGGGACCACCCCGTATTGATTTGGATAAGCCATCGCGATACCTGAAGTCATTCAAGCTCTCCGAGGGCTCAATTTCAGGGAGAGTTTCCTTGGGCTTTGAGGGTCGCATTGAAGGCAGCCATGGGGTTGCTGTCAAAACTCGGCGATAGCCCCGCCCCCCAACACGAAGAATGATGTCAGGGCACCTTTTTATGAGTTTGATATTTCGGGCCTCGTTGAGTCGCAGCACGTGATGACACCTTAAGATCCCTTTTGTTAGGGACATGATTTTCTCACCATCCCCCATGTTTGACTCGTTGTGTTTGCGTGAGAAAGAATCCCTCCGGACTCCTTGTGTTGGTTTCTTGTTTAAAGGGGTTGGGTGTGCCTCAAGCAAGACTCCTTGTTGCATGCATCATTCTAGGCATGGTTCTGTGTGCTTTTGTTGGGCCAGTGTTTGTGTGATAACGGGAATCAACAGCTTTGGTTGTCATGGAAGGGGCGATTTCGCACAGACAAATCGCGACCACCCACAGGTTTGCTACCGAGGGCTCCCCTCGGGTTACCAGTCGTTTCCGCCTGTCAATGACACCTTTGCCGGGCAACGTTCAGCCCCCGATGTGGCTGGGCAGCTGTCAATACCGAGGGAAAGCGGTTGTACGGGGTCCCTTCTTTTCTCGGAACTGGGGTCCGTCCAAAGCATTCCTTGGAAAGAAATCCAAGAAGCGCAAGAAATGGTTGAAGCTGCTACGAGGCTTGGCTTACGTTTGCTTCCGCCCCTCAAGTGCAAACCTCAGAAAAGTACTTTTCCTCCCCAGACCTTCCAATGACCACGGTTTTGCATTGTTTTTTCCTGGCCATCTATTGTAGTGCCTTGCCTAGAAGCACTCGGCTCATGAACCTGACAGCCATGCCCATAGTCACTGGTAACTGGGGGTCGGTTCCCATGGCCATGGCGCCAGGCAAAGTCCATGGATCCCAACCAGCGCAAGGCGAGGGGTTCGAGCGTGGGAGGTTCCGGAAGGTCTCGGTTTGAGATCCGATTCAGGAACCGCTGGCGCCACCCTGTTTTTTTTTTTTTTTTGAGATCCGGATATACTACTTTTGCGGGAACACGACAGGCTTCGATTGTTTAGTCGTCAGTACGCTCCATGGAATCGCGGACTCCTTCATGGGAGCTTGTGAACCCTTTTGGTGTCCCTTTGAAACTATGGTAAAGTCTCTGGAAGTCATTAGCCAGCTTGTGCTGTTTGATTCCAGATTGCAACATGAGGCGGGTTGGATTCCTTACATGTTTCCGTGCGGTTACAACGCAACGACTTGTGCTTGGCTCACCTGGAACAAATCCCGCAATCACCTTAAACAAACCCAAGTCTCAAGTAAGTGTACTTGCCCTTTTCAAGTCGTGTCCACTTTGAGAAGGTTGGGGTGGATGAGGCTCAATTTTGACTCACCCGTTTCACTCTTACATCTCGGGTTAACTTCCGCATTCTTTCCTGCCCTTCTTTCCAGTTCCGCACGAAACACCGAAGAAACGGCTGTTTTTTTTCAAAAGAACGATGCTTGAAAAGGATGGAACAGGAATCAACAGAATGACCATGGTTTGTGGGTTATGAAACACCCAGACTGCGCGGTTTGGAATCAACCCCTATACACTCTAGAGCACGACCCCCCAGGCTCCTGTTTCTCCCGCCCTTCTGGCCGCGACTGAACACACTCAGACTCTGGAGATCGCCTTTGAAACCATCAGCATGGCGGGCGCGATGGCCCAGAGGGCTTCAGCCTATTTACTCGCTCTTTTCTGAAACTGCCGATTTTTCCCATCGCCAATTCTCCAAACAGAAAGCTGCTTGAGAACCCTTTGATAAGTGAACCCTACAGATTGGATCATTGGGAAGCTGGGTGGCTTGGTCGCATCGCTGGGACCCTGATTCTTTTACAAAAACAACAGGGATAACTTCCCCTTTCTTTCCACATATCCTTTAGTAAAGGTCGCAAATGGTGAGCATGCTTTGTAGTGTAGGCTTGCAGATGGTTTGGGCAAGATTGGTATCTGGCATTGTGTGATCCCAGATCTCGGGAGGCGCCCCTTTTCCATTTTGGGTGCTAGCCAGAAAATTGGGCAACTGTTTCGCCCTTCCAAATCCACTGTGGGTCATTCTACAAAAGCTGAACCAATTTCAGTCACACTCTGTCCAGGGGTTCTGGAAAGCTTTAGAAAGTTTTTTAACATCGGAGCCGGTTTTCTTTGGGCTGCAGCTGCGCCCCAATTTTAGGCAGCCCTTTCCCTTCAGAACGATTCCCTTCCCTCCGGGGTATGCTGTTCAGGTAACCCTTCATGGTTTGAATTGGTGGAGATTTGAACCCCGGGTTCTGGAGGGTGAAATGGGAAACCACCCCCCCACCCATCGATCCAATCCCCAGACCTCCAGCTGACTGTACTCCTTCCCAATGGCTTCTGTTTTGGGGTGGTGTGTTGGGAAGGTACGTTGGCGGGTGCCTTCCATTTTTCCCAAACAAACACAGCCAGATTTGGTGTCACCCCGCTTGGGGCCTGCTTGTGGATATCGGGGTTTCGGCTGCCAGTTTCGGTTCCTGTTTTTTTGGGGGGGGACTCCCCGTAGAATCACTTCCGGGATTTTCCGCCGTGGGAATCAAATACTTTTGGTATCGCAGAAAGTGCTATTTTCGGGCTGCGGTCCTCAGCCATACCATACTTTATTTGGCCTTTGTGATTTACCCTGAGACTTTTCGACATTTGGCTTTGGGATTCATGACTCGCACAAGTCTCACTTGACCAACAAACAAGCAAACTACTTTTGGCGCTTGGGATTTACGATTCCCACGATAAGTCTCACTTTTAAGGGACTAGCGAAACAACAAGGTCCCCCCTCCTCAAGTGTCCACCAGTTCAACCCTGTAAAATCTGAGGTATCCAGATGTCGGACTTGAAGCGCATGCCCAAGCACATAGGCCGGGGCCTCACTGGCTCAAGGTCACAGTTAGTTGGGGGTTCTGTTTTTTGTCGATTAGGTATCTTCTTCAGGTCAGGTTGGTTTATACAAAAGCCAAAAGGACAACCCAAATCCGTGTTTGGAGTTCATCGATTTTGGCACAAGCTCATATGAATTGATCATGTTGGTGGTATGGTCCAGACTCCCAATTTCTTGCTGTGGGGGACGGTAGACCCCTGAAAGGGGAACTTAGAGGGAGCCATGACCATAGCCATGGCATGAGATGCACCTAACATGTATGTTGTTTCTTTTTGTTTGTTTGTTTTCTTCTTCCTCTCAGTTGTTGAGTCGAAAACCTTGGAGAAGTTTGTTGGCAGTTGTCTTTCTCGTTTTAGTACAGGCTTTCGGCTTCAAGCTTTTGCAGCCAACTTGGCAGGTCAGTTCTAATTGCTGAGTTGTTCCTCATTGTTCCCTGTTGCTTTTCATGGGACACTGTGCCATGACTTTCCGGGTACATTATCCTGTTGCATTTCCCCGGTTAGCAAATTGACATCATGGGCAAGTTGTTACGGCAAATGTCACGTTCAAGGTACGATGGCTGGTGCGGTACATTTTCACTTGCTAGTGAATTTGGCATTTGGCTATGACTTTCATTGGGTCACATACTCTTTCAAGTGGATGGGCACACACACACACACACGCCAAGTAATTTGTGTCCACAACCCGTCCCCCAAAAAGTCGAATCCCCGGATGGCATGGCGAAAAAAACACATGACGCGACGCGCGGAAAGCTCAGGGTGCTTCGTGGGTGTCAGCGGCTCCGAGTGGCCGGGGGCCTCAGGATCCAACCAACTGTTCAACACCCCCCACTACTTCCCACAACCGGAGCCTAAGATGGGACTCACTCCTTTCCAATTTGTGAAATAGTTTTTACCCCCTAATTAAAAAACCGTCCCTATTTTGCGGCTGAGGGGGGTTTTGTTAGGGGTAGGTTGATCAATAGGCAGAAGTGATTACCCAGTGTTTCCCTGGAAGAAACATCACAGGCGGATACACGATTCCCACTGGCTGGGGATCGGGACCGGAACGGGGGGACATGATCTTCAGCTTGCAGTTTGGGAGCGGAGAACTGGTTCGCACGCTTCGGGGTTGGCTTGTTTTGAGGCGAATCCAGCCCCCATTCGACAAAGGTGTCATCTTGTGCCCATCTCTTTGCCTGGGTTGATGTGTTGCACCCAGTTCACTCAGCAAATTGGCCACTTTCGATGGGGGCCTGCTTTCATTTTTGCAGGGTGTACAAGGTCAACCCAGTACTATATCACTACCCCCTGGTTTGATTTTACATGTGGGCATCCCATTTTCGAGGGGATCCTGCACTTTGAGGCAACACCACCCCAATCATTTGCCAGCGTGATTGTTCCGGGTTCAACAAGACTTGGTTGACCTCTATAGCATTCACGGGTCAAGTGAGTTTTGAGAAGCTGCTCGCTTCACTCTTGTAAGGTATCTGCCTGCCTCAAGAAAACGTTAGCTCTTGTGGATTCAAGGTGTGGGTTTGCACCGGCACACTGCGAACCGGTGGGCTGGGTCTCCAAGCTTGTTTGTTTGGAAACCTGTCTGTGTGTGTGTGTGTGTCTGTGTCTGTGTCTGTGTCTGTGTGTGTCTGTGTCTGTGTCTGTGTCTGTGTCTGTGTCTGTGTCTGTGTCTGTGTCTGTGTCTGTGTCTGTGTCTGTGTCTGTGTCTGTGTCTGTGTGTGTGTGTCTGTGTGTGTGTGTGTCTGCCTGTGACACACCCTGTGTGTCTGTGTGTCTGTGTGTGTGTGTGGGTTTATGTGTGTCTGTGTGTCTGTGTGTCTGCGTGCTTGCATGTCTGCATGTCCGCGTGTCTGCGTGTGTTTCTGCCTGTGTGTCTGTCTGTCTGTTTTTCTTTGTGTGTGTGTGTGTCCATGTGTGTCTGCGTGTCTGCGTGTCTGTGTGTCTGCTGCGTGTCTGCGCGTCTGCGTGTGTTCCTGCCTGTCTGTCTGTGTGTGTCTGTGTGTCTATTTTCGTGGCTATATTCTGACGACATGCCCCCACCGGTGGTGCATGCCCGTAAAGCTGGCGACTCAAAGACTGTGCTTTGAGGCTTTGACAAAATCCCAAGTGTAAGGGGATGTGAAAAGCGAGCTCGGCAACGTCAAAAAGGGGGACCAGGAACAACACCACCGCCAAACCAACCCAAAAGGAAACAGGGCCCAGACGAGCAAGCAGGTCAAGGCCGAACCCGCCTTCGTCCTCAGCCAGTACCGGAACAACTGGGAATGTATTGAAACTCCGATGGTCCCGGCAAGGGTCTGCATCTGTTTGCACATAAGTTTTAATAAGCTGGTCTAACAAGTCACAAAGAGCCAGTGCCGGGCGAGTATTAAGACCTGCCGCTGCTTTGAACGCATAAGCGCGTGTCAAGCTGAAAGTTCAAAGGGCAGCCACACTGACAGGGCAAGATGCGTGCTCAAGGTTCGATTAGAGCTGCCGAAGTTCTTCAAAACTTGCTGAAGCGGCGGTAGGGGCAGAAGTTCTCGGCCCGGCGCAGCTCGGTGAACTCACTGGCGCGCGCTCTGCGCGCCCTTGGTTCCACGGGACATTGTAGCCTGTTGCAATGTTAAAGTCAATCCAGTTTAATCCAAGAAGTGTCGGGATCTTGCTCTTTTGGCGCTTGAGTCTGTGTGTGTGTGTGTGTCTGTGTGCCTGCGTGTCAGTGTGTCTGCTTGTGCGCGTGTTCCTGCCTATGTGTCTGTGTGTGTTTGTTTGTGTGTGTGTGTCTGCATGTCTGCGTGTCTGCGTGTTTGTGTGTCTGCGTGTCTGTGTGGTTCCTGCCTGTGTGTCTGTGTGCGTGTGTGTTCCTGCCTTTGTGTTTGTGTGTGTGTGTGTTCCTGCCTGTGTGTCTGTGTGTCTGTGTGTCTGCGAGTCTGCGTGTCTGCGTGTCTGTGTGTCTGTGTGTGTGTGTCTGTGTGTCTGCATGTCTGCGTGTTTGCGTGTCTGCGTGTCTGTGTGGTTCCTGGTGTCTGTGTGTGTGTGTGTTCCTGCCTTTGTGTCTGTGTGTGTGTGTTCCTGCCTGTGTGTTTGTGTGTCTGTGTGGTTGTTTGTCTGCGTGTCTGCGTGTCTGCGTGTCTGCGTGTCTGTGTGTCTGTGTGTGTGTGAGTCTGTGTGTCTGTGTGTCTGTGTGTCTGTCTGTCTGTGTGTGTGTAAGCCTGCTTGTCCGTGTGTCTGTGTACCGCAGGGGCCCCCTGGAGGGGTCTCAAGAAATTGTGCAGTTTCTCATGGTTTCCAAGGGTTCCTCATACCTCACCCCAAAAGGCGTTCAAAATCTAATGTAGACCCTTGAAACCATAGTGAGAAGTGGTCCTAAGCGGGTTCTCGGTAGCGCCGGCGCGAGGGGAATGGTGCCACACCCCACGGATGCTGCCGGGTGTGGAAGCCGGGCGCCAAGCCACCAAGCCGCCATCTTCTCTCGCCCGAGTTCCCGGATATTTCTATTTATTTGGCCACGGGTCAAAGTCCCGTACCTGCAGTGAACATCCCAATCCCCACTAAAATAGACTACAATGCATGGTGCACCTACCCCAAAATGAAAATGGTACCATTGGTTTTGACCCACAGCCATTTGTTGGGAAGACCGTTTTGCAAGCAACAAGTTGGGACCTGTTCAATCCAAAAAGTGAGTTCTGGCTGGTGGTTAGGGACGAACACATTTGTGGCTGTGGCGATTTTGCCTCACGCAAAGGAGAGGGGAGGTTTCCAAGCACCAGCCAGTTCTTTCCTTACCCTAGTTACAAACGATTCAAATGTTGGCGACCCTGGGAAGACTCGCTTGAAAGGGCTCCAACAAAAGTTGAATTTTCACACATTTGGATGATAATATACGGGTGTGTGTTGTCTAAAGTATTAATTGGAGAAGTGACAAGAGTATTCTGCTTGAAGTCCCAACGTTTGCCCGCTGCTTTGATATTCGATTGGCCCAAAGCGCCCCCGAAAGTTGCCGTTTTGTGGTCTATTTAGCATGGAATCGGAGGGGGCGATTCCTTGCAAGATAGACACACCCTAAACAATTGAACAGGTTTTAATCGCAAAACAAGAACAAATCCCCAACAAGTGGTTTAAACCTCCCCTTGTGCGGGGTCCCTATACATTTGGGCCAGTTAAAAGATGACCTTTGCCAGCTTTGCAGGATGCCCTGGTTGCATCCTTCCCAGTGCTTCCAGTTTCCACAGTAATTCCAGGTAAGATGCCCTGCTTGCTGATGGTGACTGAAAGAACTCGGCTTTAAAGAAACCCCCGTCTTTTCAGCCATGGGCACCTATTTTGTGGGCCTGGGGGAATCACGAGCTCACTGTGTTGGTTCTTCACTTGGTCCCTTCAATATATTTCGGTTTTGGACATCTTGTGCTCGAAAGTCATTTTGAAACTCCGCAGACCCGTGACTTCAAGGAACTCGCTAACCTGGTTCCCCCACGGTACTCATGGTGTGTTATGGGCGGGGGGGGGGGGGCGGGGGGGTTATTGAAATGCAAACTACTTATTTATAAGGGGTGTTCCCTTATTTGAAGACCACCCATTCTGTTTCAAGACTCAAGACAACCCATGGCATATGTGGGAGGCTTTCCTATTCTGGGCAACCTCATTCGTGATAAGCGTCCCGACGCGCCACCTGTCATTTCAAGAGCCCACAAGTCGGCACCATCCACAAAGGGGCCATAGTGGTGGATATGTCATCCATTCCGCACTTAGATGAAACTCCCACATCTTGAGATAAGCTGATAAGCCAACAGATAAACCTGCAAAACTTTCCAGCATCCCCAGCAACCAGTGCCGCATTTGCATCCGAGAAGCCTCCCCCAAGCCACCAGCGCAACCAGGGCGTCCGAGGCGCGGAGGCGGTGATCTCCAACCGGGTGAACTTCGCTTTGAACCTCAAGGGCGCGAGTCAGGAGCCCAACCCACGTCCGTTGCCAGGTCCGTTCTGCTTCTGGCCGGGTTTAGCGGAGTGAGAGGCTTGAATGTAAGCCTCAATGGGCTAGAAGTCTATAAGGGTTACAGGAAAGCTTTTTATGGTTAGGCTATGAGGGCTATAGGGCTATAAGTCTATGAACCTTTGATGGGTAGTAGAACCGCTTGGGGTAGACGAAGGTTAGGGGCTAGTCCGAGGGAATAAGATGGCGGCACACAATTGTGTCACACAAGCTGGAGAGGCAGACCAACCAAGCAAAGCAAGTACGGAGCGAAACGTTGTGCCATGAATGGACTGCGAATCCTACCCTTTATCTACCAGGGTCGCTGAACAACTGAGATCGCGTAAAAACAGGTCAACGACCTCTAAGGCCAAGCCCATAAAGAACAAGACCTGGTCGACTAAATGCGTGTTCCTCCAAGTGAATGGAACACTTTCATTTGCTTGAAGAATATGTTGTATTTTCACTACTGGCTGAGGGAGTCTATCACGGACATGTTTTCTTAGGTCAAAACCTGAATTGAATATGCAACTGGAAGCACATGCAGGCTTCCTGAGACCCCAGCTGAAGGACAGCTGGGGCAAAGGGACAGCCCATAGCTTTCAGTTGTTGGGGCAAAGGAAATAAATATTTCTACATTATATACATATACAGATACATATAAAATATATATTATACAGTGTATTCAGATACTATATTATATATCCCATACCTTCCAAGGCGTGAACCGGAAGCAACTCGCGCCACACGCGTGTTTTTTTTGTTGAGGCCAGACCATCAACACTGCCTGCTCGGCGGGGCTGGTTGTGAGGCTCTCAGGAAATCGCCGGTGGGGTGGATTCAGATGAAGGCCAGACAGTCCCAAGAGGTGCGGACAATTGCAATTCTTTACATGTTTCGGGCTCCGCTTAAGACTCAGTTGGCCCCTTTCTTAGCTTCGCCTTGTCCTAAAAGGGTGTTTGTTTCACTTCGAAATCGATCCTTTTGCTTCCAACTGCGTGAAGCACCCAAGCAAGAGGTTCGATTTTCCCAATTTCCACCGGGCCATTCAGACAAAGAGAGCACTTTTATGAGGTCATGTCCAATACTGTTCGAGTTTCTGCATGCGCCCTGCCGCTTTGGCCCGAGGTGTGGAGTCAAACATGGAACACATTTTGAACGCGGTCCAAATCATGATACAAGCTCCTTCAGATTTTGCACCAAATGGGTCAACCAAAGGCCAAAGGGGTTCGCCCATCAATAATTGGTTGGACGCTTTGACTTGTTCTGACCGTTGCACCGATTGCAGTAACATCAGCCACCATGGACTACTTGCTCAGTGATTTCAGTGCAGACGACCAGAGTGCATGCTGGAACGCGTGCTGCACAACAACTGCAGTAGAGTGGTTTGCTTGTGTAGGGAGCCAGAACTAGACATTCAACCCCTCAACCCCTTGAATTGAGTACATGGTAGGCGGCACGGCGTACTTGGCGATTGCACTGTGCGTGCTTGTGCTTTGCTACTATCACAGACTGCTATCGAGCAGGTGACCCCGCGATATCAAAGTGTTTATCAGGAACCACTGATTGCGGTTGGGCTTGCCTTTGAGCATCGTTCAGGTGGGTAGTACTTCTCCAATAGTTTTCCTGGTGCGTAGGAATCAACAGCGGTTTTGGGAAACTCATGGATCCCTTAAAGGAAGCAGATGGCTTTTGTCGTTCAGTCCAACTCATACCCTGAACCCCAAGTGGTAGGAAGCTGCCTGAGAAAGGGCTGCGGGTTCGTCGAAAGCCATTGGATCCGGTGGATCTTGCGGACATGGACGAGGAGGAGAACCCCAACGATGGCCCTGGGCTCATCAAACTGGACATGAGCCCTGGCTGTTTGCGAAGGGCGCGCTTGCCCTGGTTTACCTTGAAAGCCAACCATAAAAGGGTGGCATTTTTTCCATGCCCGCTGCGAGGCTGCGAGGGCTGGGATTGCAACTGGTGCCTGTGTCGTCTAAAGTTAGGGACTCCGTTTTGGATTATGTTTATGGAGATACCGTAGACCTCAAGGGTCTTGTTTAGGCAAGAACTGATAAGGGCGTCCTGAGATTGAGCAAACAGGTGCTGAGCTGGATTACTTTAGTAGCTGGAATGTTTCTCCGGGGTTTCCGTGAGGAACCGGTTTGTGTAGATTTGCCCCAAAGCGGTGTTGCTCCTTTTGGCAAACCACCGCGGATTCAGGATCAGCCCGAGGATGAATCAACCGGGGAAGAAACACGTTTTGCCTGGTGGCTCGCTTGATGCAAACTGGTCCATGAATGTCAGCACACGACTGCAACTCGATGAGTCCCCGACAAATGTGCCCACAATGAGCTGTCAGGACGGGATACTGGGGGCAAAGTCATGAACCACGTTTTGTTCCCATCATGACTCATGGACACAATTGGGCTTGCAGTACCTACTCGTAACCACTTCGAATTGTTTGGGCCCCGATAGTACCTACCCAGAGGGGGTACTGTACAGAACAATTTGTTAGACTCACTGTCAAGCCGCTTCAGCCAAAGCGTCGAGCCGCTGAAAGTTATCCATTTCACATGGAGCCCCCCAAAAAGCGTTTTTGTTAGACGAATCTTTATGTGAAGACCGCCTTGCGTTTGCAGGGGAGAAAGAGGAAGAACCACAGAAAGGCGTTTAAAAGGAACCGTGCTCACATCATGGAAGGTTGGTGCGGCCTTTCCATCAGCTTCTTTGACCATATATGTCCCGCATTAGGATGTCCTTCTTCAGAGGGGTACCCCCTTTCTCATTTTTGCGTTCCACAAGCGTTTGGTCTGAAATAAAACATCCAAAGGCCCATTTCCCCGTTTCGGAAGGTCTTGAGTGCGCATCTGTGGATTAACCCTTTGTTTGGTACTTCAGGCCATTGGAGTTTGGGGCGGGGTAAGTGAGCGGCTCCAAATACTTGGTTTGGCTCGGGTATGAAAAAGAGCGAATAGCGCACTCCCCCTTTTCAGGCTCCATAGAACTGCCCGTTTATCCTGTATCGGGCCGCAATCAAACTTTCTCACCAGCGGCAGAGCATAATTTTTCCTTGACCCCGTTTGGATTTTGCCATCAAACGCTCCTTGAATTTTACCGATGAGGTGGGTTCCACTTATATTTTTTTTTGTTGTGGAGTCCCCCTAAAGAGCACTTGTTTGGTCTAGGTTCCCCTCAAAGAGGAGGGTGGGTTCCCGCAAATACCGCTGGTTCTTTTGGCTTCCCCTTTCAAAGACTCAGGAAATCCACCGGTGCCTTCCAAATGCATCGCTCTCTCGAGCCGAGGAAGCAGTTTGGCTCGGGCACCATGGAGGATCCGTTGCGCCATGCGGTGGCCATGCGCACCGCGCAGGACCAGCGCCTCGAATACGAAGCGAAGCGAATCGGGTGCACGGACCTGCGGGGCTGCGAGCGGTTTTTGTTTACAATTTGGCACCTAGCGGGGTGCCATTAAGGTTTGTGTCAACATCACGGCCCTCCCCCACAAAAACGAAGAAATAAAAGCAAACAAGGAGAAGAGGTGAGTTTCTAGGTTTCCCAGCTAGGTGCCCTTCTTCTCTTTCCTTTTTTTGGTTGGGAGGGTTCCCCTACTAATATAGACTACAGAAAACGGGGCACCCTTATTCTAAGCTCTCTTCTGGAGGACCTAGTGGGGGTGAAGCTCCGGTAAAATCAACTGGGTTTGTCTCACCAAGAAAAAGATACCCTCAAAAAGACACGCCCAACTAGGGCGAAGGGACTTTCAGAAGACAGACTCGAAATTCAGACAAGCAACAATTCAGAAAATAAAAAGTAGTATGAAATTCAGAAATGAGGAATGCAACATTTGGAAACAGGAGCGCGACACTTGGAAAACAGAAGGTTTCCGGTTGGTCGGGATTGGTCGGGAGGGTCGAAAGTGTTTGAAGGGTCGGGATGCTTTGCTGGCTAATGTCCGCAACAATGTGGGCTGTCGGCCGAACGTCGGCCGAGTTTCACGTATGATTCGGCCAAGTTTCACAATTTGGGTCGGCTAAAGTTCACATTCTCGTCGGCCTTGGCATCAGTTTCGGCCCATCGTGTCGGCTGAATTTCAGATGAAATCGCCCGACTGTACCAACAAAAAGGGGGTGCTTTTTCCCATAGGGCCGCTTCTTTTCAGGGTTGATGTTTAAGGGGGAGCAAAAAGGGAAGACCTAGACTGTCCGGCTGCTTCAGGCCCTTAAAGGGATGACAACGGGGCCCGGAATCAACCCCGCAGGCTTTGCCTGCTTGATTGCGAGCTCACCGATTCGTGGATTAAAACGAGCTCACCATTAATGTTCGTTGCTGGGGGATCTCTCGTTTTTGGTGTTGGAATTAGTTATATTGTGAGATTCGCAGCTATTGCGGTTTCGGGGGTGGGTGGGTATCCCATACGGTGGACTCACTTCCCAAGTGTTTGATCTTTCTACTTTTCGGGAAGACCACGTTTTTCAGAAAGGGTTTCGCCTGAGCCGGGTTCCCAGTTGGGCCCTTGGGGTTTGCGAATCTGGAGGTCTCGGATTACTTTGAGAGAATGACAGGGGGACCACCGTAGTTGGGTCTATACTTGCTCCAGGAAGCGGGGAATGACGATTTTTCTTAGCAACATGTTCAATTACCCAGACCTCCACCTGTGCCCTTGTCAACCTTTCTGGAGGTGGCTTTCCTAAGTCGATTTCTCCGCCACTGGAGTCTGGTAAGATTTGCTGGTCAGTTTGACTAGGGCTTTTTCGCAAGGTACAAGATGCAGATGTGGAACAGCTTTCCCCCGCTATTCCAGAACACCATCTTTCACGGCGAGCAGGCGCTGGGGCGTCGGGAGTCAGGCCTCCCTTCTCGGTGTCGTCCCTCCGAGTTTGCGTGTGTTGTATTTACGTGTTTGCATGCGTTCATTGTGCTTGACATGTGTGTCGTCCCAACTCCTGTGGCACGTGCTCAGGGTTCCCCTGGAACTGTCACAATGTTCTAACTTATCTAAGGGTTTCATGACCATCTCCAGGTGTTTACAACATTTTCACAACAACAGTTCACAAATGGGCCCGCTTGGGTACGATTTTTAATGGGGGATCCCTTGGCGAACATCGTGTATTTGTTTTCTAATTGGTGCACACAGGAAAGCAAGGAAGATGAAGGCTGTGTTCGGTTGACCGGGAGCGAGTTGAACTAGCTGAGCCCGGAAGCTTCCCTTGGGAACCTTGGCGAACATCGTGTATTTGTTTTCTAATTGGTGCACACAGGAAAGCAAGGAAGATGAAGGCTGTGTTCGGTTGACCGGGAGCGAGTTGAACTAGCTGAGCCCGGAAGCTTCCCTTGGGAAGTCACTCCCAAAGTCCGAGGCAATAGATCCCATACTTCGTACTTTGAGTGCAGGTTTTCTACCGCTTTGAGATTTTTGGGGTTTGGATTTGGGTTGTTCGGCCTCGACCTGTACAGCGTTCCCAAAAGTCCACCGGGAGCGCTTCCCGGCGAGGACCTGAGCATCGCGGCGCTGCGCAAGGCCTCGCTCGCCGAGCGCTTGGCAAGGGCCAAGGTGGGCTCCGGATTTTTTTTTTGGCCGCGGAAAGGATCGGATCGGCGAAACAAGCGGTGCAAAAAGGATCGGCGAGACGAACAGTTTCACCCTTCCTGAGTTCCTCTGCTTGTTTCTTTTTGGGAAGACCATGTAGCTAGTGGTTTAACCAGAAGGTTTAGACTGGTTTTGGCCAATCCACGCAGGAAGTGAGGTTTGGTTCATGGGAAGGTTGACCCCATCCAGCTGTGATGCCCATTTTGGAGGCTTCCTGAAGGCTTCGTTTGGTAGCCCTGCTCGTCCCTCCGCCCCCCACCCCCCCCAAAAAAGAAGCACAAAAAGCAGGAGGTTTAGAACCCCATTTAGCAACCAGAGGCGACCAAGCCCAGCAGGTCCGCACGAGAACCCAGATGGTCACCATGATTCCCCCTAAACCCAATGCCCAAAGCCCCGAAAGGCCGTCCAACCCCAAGGATTCCGACGGTTCAGTCTCAACCACCAGCTGAAATCTGACCGTCAACGGCTGATCCCTGTTTGTTTGTTTGTTTTTCGGTCCAGTACCCCAATGTTGGGTGGGTTTTTGGTGATTCTTGGGAGAATTGCCGTTCGATTTCTATGATTCAGGCATAGAACCTGTTTGAGGAGTCCCAATGTCTTTTCTGAAGGGAAGTCTGGGCCGATGCTGGCGGCAATCTTCTTTGGCAACCGAATCTGAGTCCCCCGCTTGATTGATACAAGGTGTCCCAGTTCAAAGCGGGTTCTTCACTGATGATCCATGAAGTTGTCTGGTCCGGAGTCAGGATGTTATCAACAAAACATACTCAGAACCGGTTATAATATATATATATATATATATATATATATGGATGTGTCTTAAGATTGGGAAAAGCGTCCGCATTGATTTCAGGGTTGAATTTTGAAGCAGAAGCAGTTTCAACAATCCAATATTGTTGGCCTTGTTGCAGGAATTAAGGTATCATGAACTGCACAAATGTCCACTTTCAGTCCAGAGCATCGCTATGGGTCCCTGTTTGTTTACATTTAAGATTGGCTTGGAACCACCATGTAGTCGAATTTAATGCTTCTGTTTTTTTCTTGCTGGATCTAAGGGCTGCATTTTACTGATACTTCCCGTAAAGCGGTTTTATTGCCTTGCGATGGTTCTTCCACTTGTCCTTGGCCCCTCTTTGGGAGTGAGCTGTTGTCCTGACGATATTGCCAGTCCGCAGCGTTTTGCGGTGTTGCCCCACATTCAGGCCCCCTGCACAACGGTTGTGGCAAATGGATAAGGAGTTGCCACGTTCTGTGAAACCTTTGGGGAATCCGGATGCCTGCTTTGAAACGACAATGTAGGCATAGAGAGATTCCCCTTGTTTCCATTGGCATCCCTTGATCCAATTTTCTATCCTTCCGGGGTCTTTGGAGCTACCCCGCTTTCAGAAGGGCACAACAAATGCCTATTTTCTTTGTTGCACTTTGCCAAGGGATGTTAGGACTTGCGCTTTTTGCCAACTTTAGTGAGTTTTCCGTATTAAGCCACGAAAAGTTTAAAAAAAAAAAAAAAAAAAAAAAAAAAACAATCTTTTGGCAGGGGAGCAGACTTCGCAACCGAGTTTCGTCAGGTCCCCCATTGGGACGTTTGCTTTAAGCCTCGATGTGGGATGGGGAGGAGCTCAAGGAGGAGGGCAACAGCCTGCTGAAGTCCAGGCGCGGGTCAAGCTGGGCTTCTGAACCCTAGCAAGCACTGGCCCAACCATCCCCAGTTTGAGGGTGGGGGGGTGGAGCCTATAAGGAATTTGCACATATACAAGTGTTTCCAGGGGAGGTCACAATAAAACTGGTTTCGCAGACCTCTATCTCTGCAGAGTTGACCTTTTTGCTCAACTTTTTGGGATTCGCTTCCCAACAGAATTCACGAACCAAACGGGCAAGTCCTTTTTCCGCATAAACATCTGCTGGAGGTCGAGGAAGTGCCTCGAACATCGAACTGCAGTCCAGTACTCAAGCAGCATTTTGGTTTTCTAAGCGATGGCCGGCAAGAAAAGGGACGGCCGTATGCTCATTTTGGGGGGTCCAAGTGGACAGAAGTGAGTTGGGCAGAAGCTTGCATTTTTTCTTGTAGCTGACATTGCTGGTCAACCGAAATGGATGAGGCCAACTTCCAAAAAAACATGTACCTGACACTGTGGGTCCCTTTGTCTCCGCTTCGAGGGGGTTTCCAGGAGCTCGAATGCTGAGAAGCCTGTGGAGGAATCTCCGGAGCTGTCCCAGGAAATTGAGCCGCTCGGCCGGTGAGTTCAAAACGGAAATGTTTCGCCCAGTGGTGAAGTAGCTCAGTTGCCTAAAGCGAATCGACCTTTTGACCTTTTGGTTTTCCTTGTATTTCCAGATCTTTTGGGGCAAGTGAGAAACAGGGTACTTTGTTTTTCCCCTGGTGACTCGATGTTGCAGATCTGTGCAAATCATATACGATCCAATTCCCTGCCTTAACCCCTTCTTTGTCCGGTTTGCTCCAAATTAGGCCTTAATATGGCCACAATATGTGTTGTTTTGTTGACGTCGAAACGGAATGTGCATTGTGACCTCACGCGACGAAGGTTCCTTTGTCGAGGTCAGAAAATGTCAATCTGCTGAAACACAAATCACCCAGGCAAATTCGCTATATGCTTGTTGGCTATCGCCAGCAGCTGGTTGACATTTTTCAGTGGCGTCCACTTCAATCCGCTTCACCTTAGCCTGCTTGAAACCGCACGGCTGGAACACATCGTTTTGCAAAATGACTTGAATGCGATAGTTCATAGTGGTCTATGGTTCTCCTTGCAGGACATGGCGGGTGCCCAGTTGCTCCTATTTGTCGACTGCCCAACTCAGTTTTGTTTCACCATTCTCGATTGGTGGGTTCATTGAGATGTGCACTTCAATTGAACGTGTTTGCAATACTTGGGATATGGTGGGATATGGTGGGATATGGTGGGATATGGTGGGAATATGATATGGTGGGATATGGTGGGATACGGTGGGATACGGTGGGATACGGTGGGATTTATGGACATGTGCATTTGGCACGGTGCAAAAGGTACATACAGTTCTATTCCAAAGGTTGGTGTCATGCTGGTCTCCTTTCGAAATCGTCAGAAAGGGGTTCTTAGTTTTGACGCCACACACTCAAATCCTGAGCCAAGTACCACGCATGTCAGCGAGGGGGTTCGTTTAGGGGCCAGCCATACCTAGAACCTACGGGTCCGCTGCGAGCAGCACACACGGCGTCAGTGCACACCTGAGCCTCGTTTCGGAGCTATGAGAGGAACACACACACACACACCACGGTTGTTACTATTGTGCAGGTTGTGTCATGGTCTAAGGGTTGCAAGCTGTTTTGTTGCTTCACACTACTTGGCGTAAGCTTTGAAGGGTGTGACCCTTCATGGTGCCGTGCTGAGTGAATGGCAAAGCGAGGAAACCAAAAGAGCAGAGGCATAGACAAATAGCTCAGGTCTTTGCAAGTTTTCGATCCAAAACCAACAGGCTCGATGTGTCACCTCCATCCAAATGGACGTGTTCCGCGTCGATCTCAGGCGGGTGGAGGCGGCTATTTGGGAGAAGGAGAGGGAGCTGAAGGAGCCGATGGGACTTTTGGGGTAGCCTTTTGGGGCTGATTTGAAGGGAAACGGAACTTCAGCGGCCCGTACAGTTGGGTGCAAATTGATGGCACCATTCTCCAATGTCATCCAGTATACACACCCAAATGCAGGAAATTGTGCAGTTTTCTTTCTCACATGGACTTGGATTCGTTTGAAGGGGGGCTGGTTTCCCATGGTTTTGCATTGGTTCAACTCCCAGGGGCTGGTCCTTTCGTTCGCCAAGGCATGCACCAAGCCCTGCACATCGACAAGGAGTAACAAAGACGATAATTTTGGTGAGAAATGAGCGCTACACTTGCAAGTGTGCTACACTTGTAGTGAAAAGTTGCGACTTAAGGGGGGCAAATTGATGATATTGCACCACGCAATGATGATGTTGGACCCCACAATGATTATCTTCCTTTTGTTCCGCTTTAAACTACATCAAAAAGGGGATCGAGCCTCAACAAGACACCCGCATTTTTTTTCCAGAGCCCTCGTGTCAGCTTCCTTGATTGGAGGGTTATCGTTCGATCAGGTCTTTCTAGTTTCAAAGGATGGCATTGACCCTAGCAACGGCCGATATTGCAAAAAGTCGGATTTGGATGGTCCCCTATCGTTTTGCCCCTTTGGTGTCGGTTTTGGGTAGTCCCACCCGGTTTCCGGCGTTGACATAAACCATGAGAGGTGCGTGCCAGTCGGAATCGCGAGGTCCGTTCATGCACTTCGTTTGTGATGCGCTTAAAACGCTCTGTCGATGAGACAGATGAATAGATAGAAAGATAAACAGATAGAAAGTGAGATTATGCAGAACGATACGTAGATAGATTGAAGAGAAATAAGTATCGATTGTAGATTGATAGATCGATAGAAGGCGAAAATAGATAGATAGAAAGTGAGACTAGCCCGGTCGATAGATAGGCAAAGGGATAGATAACGAGAGGGATTAGAGCGGTAAGTGAAAAGATGGACTAGTAGACAGATACACATATTTCTTGATGGACAGTGAGACAAGACTGATAAAGTGAGCTAAGGTTGGTCGACAGGTAACTAGACAGATAGCAATAGGCCGCTAATGATTGCTAGGTAGACAGAGAGATTAGAAGCAGTAAGAAAGATAGCTAGACAGATAGACATACATGTTGAGAGATAAATGGATGAGACAGACAGATGGATCAATTGGAGAGATAGATGGATAGATTGATTGATCGACTGATAGATAGATAGATAGATAGATAGATAGAAAGATAGAACGTGAGATTGGGATGGTTGATAGGCAGATAGGCGGATAGATCGGTAGACATATTAGATAGATAGATGGACAGACAGGCAGAAAGAAAGATAGATAGATGCAATAGAGCGATAGGTAAAAAAATAATGAAAGAACGAAAGGGAAATAAAGGGAGATATGTAAATAAAGAAAGGACAATAAAGCAGATAAATAACTACGAAAGGACCTTGGCAAGGATAGATCAGGTAATAAGAAACTAGAAAAGACTGATACCGATAGCTATAATGTTTTATTCCTATTGAAGCTTCCGCCCACCAGCTTCGCTGGCTCCACTGCTATACCGCTTTTATAAGATTCAACTCATTTTGGTGGTGGTATATGTATATATAAATATGTACAGCCAGGCCGCCTGGAAAAGAAAGCACGCATGCGCAAACACATACACATACTGAACAAATGAGCTGAGTAGTCACGGAGCCTTTCTACCAAACCCAAACCAGACCCTTGAGGAGCCTATTACCGCCGCTTGCAGGATAGTAATTAGAGGAACTTGCATTTTGCCCTTAGCCTTTTTCTGAAGCCTGTAAACATCTTTAGAACCATCCAGAAGTCCATGGGTTTTGGGCGCTTGGATCGCCCTGACAGGAGCTCCGGCAACAGTTGGCGTCCTTGAAGGCACAAGTGAAGCCAAAGCAGGCGAGCAAGCCACCGATTCGGGGGTCGTAAAAGCGAGCGGCTTTGGCTAGGATGGCCTTTGCCTGGGGGATTTCCAAATGTGCACAAATGTTCAGCTACAAAACATGCTGTGCAATTTGAACCAATTAGCAATTGTGACATATTGTAAACATAAGCATGTTTGTTTTTGTTACCTGCGTTGTAGACATTTGTAGACACATACAGTATACAGCTGTGTTGGTGGTGCTGTTGCTGCGCCCTGCAGTTTTAAGTAACCCAAAGAGGAAAATCATTGGTTTTTCAGATCCTCCATTTAACACCAAGAGAAGTCCGTGCAGGACGTTGATCTTTTGCAGCTGGTGTTCTGTGAACGTGCATTTCGCAAGCACCATGCTCGGATAAAGGCTGCTGCAGTATGCCGATTCTGCATGGCTGTCCATGATCCGTAGTTTTGCCGGGTATGGGCTACAGGAGAATCCTAAATTTGATCCTGCAACCTAACCATTCGACCCTTCGACAGTATGCGTTCGGTGTTCTTCCGTTCCTCCCTACTTCCAGAAAGGGCCGGTGGCCGGTGATTTCAACCATGTTTCGCCAAGCATTGAGCTTGAGCGTGTCAAACTCGACTCAGGGTTCCCCATTTTCCCATTTTGAGTTGCTTGAAATCTGCAAACATCACCTGTTGGGCCACCTCGAAGTGGATCCCGTGGTTGGTGGCTGGTGGCTGATGTTTCTTTTCCAGGAGTCAAGACGGATCTTCTGGGGGTTGAGTCCATCCCATAGCCCAACCCTCGTTTGAAAGCACTGGTTTTTGGGTGGTTTGAGGCTTTCTGGTGGAAGCTGGAAAGAAAGTTCTTCCTAGATGTCTGATATTCCTCTTATACGGGTCAAAGAGTTCTCTTACAAGAAAACATCAAGGGTCCCACACCTGTGGTGCCAGTCGTTCCTTCTTGAAGGGATTTCCCTGCAGCATCATCTAAAGAATCAATTCAAAGCACTGTTTCCACCGAAAACCCGTGAAATTCTGGGCTGGTACTCAGCTTCCCCCCAATTGATGGTTTGGTAGACAAGGTGGTCCCCGATTGGTTCTTCTTGGTCGGAAAACTCCAGTGTCATACCCCAGTTGTTCAGCGCCCGTTGTCTATTTTTTTTCCTGAATGATAAAGGGCCCTACTCTGACCAGGCAATCCATGCGCTAGCCTGGGGCAAAAGACCCAACAAATGGCCACGCCAAATGAGGCTTGGCCAACATGTCCAGTCTGTGATCTAAAACATGAAGCCTCGGTGATGTAATTTTTAAGTATTTTTTTTTGTTGTGGGTCAGGATTTCCATGCATTGTTTGCATGTTTTTCCCCACCCTTCGGTGCGCTGGGATGTGGTTGGATGCGCAGGTGCACTTTGGTAGTAAAGAGTTGCGTCCTTCCGGGCGCTCACTTCCTGCAGTGCGTGTTGGCACTGTTGCTTGTCCATGCATGGGCTCTAAGCGCGCTCTCGCGGCCATTGGTAGGGTCTTACTGACTCACGGATTGCCACGCACCCGCCGAGCAGCGAGCAGTGTCAAACATGGAAAGCGGTTGGTGAAGTATCACTAGTTTGCACAGAAAGTATCAGAGTCACCCAATCTGCAAATGGCTGTGGGTCAAAATTAATCCACCAGGAATTGGACCGCAGATTTTTGTCCATGTTTCCTCTTACCAGTTCCATTTTTGGGTTACCCCATTTTTGACCACCACTGCAAATCATTTTCCTAGAAAAACGATTGTCAACCAAGCACCAACTCTTTGACCCACAGCCAAATGGAGCACGTGAACTGCTGGGTTTCTGAAATTTCCCGCCAGGTGCCGCAGGAGATTTCGGAGGACTCCGAGCGTCAGGCTTTGGAAGAGGCGGTGCGCCGCTATGAGAAAGCGGCGGGATTGCTCAGAGCCTCGGCGGTTTCAAGGGAAATGTTGAGCTGTGGGTGCCAAATAGTGAATGTCGGATATTGGTTGTTTTTCCAGACGCCCTATTCGGAACCCAGCTCAAAGCTGAAGAACAACCAAGCCTCCTTTCCCATGGGAAACCTGTGTGTTTGTGGAAACTCGTGGGTGTTGGGTGACCAGTTTCTGTGATACAAGTAGTCCCCTTCAAAGTTCAACGATCTGCGTATGACTGAAAAAGGTTTTTCAATACTTTTTTTAAACACAATCACGCTCAGCTGAGTGGCAACAGCCTGTGGGGGCCCTAGCCGTCCCGTATTTAGATTTGTAAACATGAACAGGTGTCCTCACAGACATAACAACAAAGAAATAGATACCATCAAACAGGTATGCGTTGCATATATGTATTTGTAGATGTCACACCTGCATGTGTTTGTGTTTGTATATATATATATATATGTATGTATGTATATATATACACACATACGTATCGATGCATCGACAAAGCCCAGTGGATTGGCTGACAACTTGGGCTTAATTCCCCATGACTTGGGGAGTACACGAGCGCATTTTGGTTCGTCCTACGACTGATTTTGAAATTTGGCAGGCTCTTGTCCAAGTGGCGATGTTTGTGTTCGGATTCGTACACCTTGTTGACACTGAGAGAACCCGGGGGACTGCCAGTAAAAAACTTTACTCTGGTGGAATCTAGGGGGAATACATGGTTGTTGTTGGGAAACATTTTACATTTTTGCTTATGTTGGTTTAGTGGGAAATCCCACGAAACTGCTAAATTTTTAACGTTTGCTCCCCTTCCAACGTCAACCAAGAAGAAAGGAAGCCCTGTTCGTTCCAGGTCCTCCTTCATTTTGGGAATCGTAGGATTTCCCCTGGCAAATTTCAATTCTGGTTGGCTCCAACGAAGCTGCCACTTGCTGTGGGGCAAGCCAAGAAATCGAGCGTGCTTGGCGCGTCTAGGTTTCCTGTGGTTTCCCTTTGAAACTACCACAAAAGCATCATCCTGTTTGACGTGATCACGGGTAAAGTTGGAAGCCTTTCCAACGACCTTGGAAGAACCGCGAAAGACCTTGAGGTGCACTTTGTGAGCGTGGGGTTGGACCGATTGCCTTCCTCTACCCAGACCTGCGGTGGTTGCCCTTTTGTTCCATGTATATACTTTTTTCAGAGTGGATTTCCCTTCAATCTCAAGTACCCCAGTAAAGGGTGCCTTTTTCTTCACATGCTTGCTGGAGTGGGTTTAGAATCCATTGCTGCGCTTCCCTCAGAGAATTTCGATATTCCCAAGCCACCTGGCTAGGGCAAAACAGAGTAAATGCTCTTTCAATAATTCTCACGTATCAGGATACGGTTAATCCCAGAAGTCGTTTGGGATTATTGGGACTATTGGGATTATTGGGACTTCTGGCACATCCGGTTAATTTCCCCCAGTTGTTTGGGATCGTGGAAGCCCTCTTGCATCCCTTGACCAAGGATATGTCGAGTGCATCCGACCCGACTGGAAAAACGATGACGGCTCCTACAAGGTGGGTGGCCTTGTGGTTGGATGTGCAACGCGGTGCCTTCGTGAGCTAGGACGAAAGCTTCACGTTATTAACAGACGCGTTAGCTGATTGCACGGATCTCAAACGGGGGCATTAGGGTGGCCCGCCCAACTACGTTTGTTTCTTTCGGTCCCCTTAAATCAAGCAGCAAAGGATGCCCTCAAAAGGCACACCCCCAAGGAGGTTGTTCAAGCAAGATTGGTTGCAACATGTGAGTGTGTATGTTATTGGGCTGGTTTGACGAGCAAGCAAAGGGAAACCTATCCAATTCTGCCCAACTTCCCCCCATCCCCCGGCCCACATGCACCCAACCAACCCCCCCCCCAACCAACCCACACCTGGAGGGCATCGAGGATGAGTGGCTGAGGGTGGTGGATTTGAAAGACCTCGAGGAGCCCGCGGAAGCCAAGGAGTTGGTGTCCTCCTGCTATTTGCACCTTGGCCAGTTCGCCGTTTTCTCGGCTGGCCTCCCACTCCACTCCTCAGAGAAGCAAACCAGCAGGAACCAGCGATGAACCAGTCGGCAGATTTTGGAGACGGCCAGAAAGAGGTCGTCCGCCTTAGAAAGGGGTTTGCCGCCACCACCAGCAAGTCAGAAATATGTCAATCCCGCCAAAGATGATCAACCACGCGGGTGTGTGCCTTTTGAGGGTACCATGTGTCACCTTGGTTTAAATGGACAAAGGACAACCACAAGGAAGCCGCCACCATTTTTGGGATCCCCTATTTTGACATTTATCAACATGTGGCGAAGTGGTGCTGCGAGGAACATTGCCTTAGCCTCACAGAAGCTCGAAAAGTTCGATGACATGAAGAAGGCGTGCGACGAAGTGCTGGGCAAGGTCAATCCTTCCAGCGCGCCTTGGCAGGAAGCCTTTTCCACCCTTGGACCCAATCCCGCTCAGGGCTCCCACAGCAGTTCATATCATATTAGGGATCATATGGGCATGAGTGTTAATAAGGAACCACCTCCCCACCTACATGATGCCCACCAAAGGGTCTACAATTAAAATATCTTACACCAGGCTTCCCCATATTTCCCCTTCAACATATCCATCATTTTTTTGGGAACTCAATCTGAATCTAAAAGCCGCCAAAGAGGTGATGTTTCAACTGGGGCCACGGGAAAAAACGACTCCCTTGCCACCCCTCGGCCCCGGCGTCGGCCCCGTCGGCCCAGGCGAAGGCGCTGTACCGCCGCGCTTGCGCACGGATGGCCCCGGCCTCGGCCGTGGATGCGGACCGAGACGCCGCGATACAGGACCGAGCCATGGGGGCGCCTCGGTTTGTGTTGATTCAAGAAAGGCAGAAACCCATAGGGGGGCTGCAAAATTATAAATCTCGGAGGGCACGTTTATAATCCCCTGCAGAAGGAACCACAGGCGACCAAGTACAGGTGCTTGTTTTTCCCGTCGTTTACGTGTTTTAGGTTCACAAAGTGCGGAACATAATCTTACAGACGTTGTCTTGCTGGGGGCAAATGCTGAAGTAGCCTTACGCATGTTGCGTGCCATGAGATCATGAGTTGTGTCTGTCTCAACCACCTGGAGTCTCTAATAGGGGACCAGTCCCAGGTGCGAGTATTCGCCCTCTTGTAGACATGTTGAATATCAGGCTTGATCTTGCCTACACAAGTTCGCCAGAGCCAAGTATTTTACGTTTTAGTGTTACGTTACCTTTGCTAGGTGTCTGCATCATGTTTGTCGAGCTAGAACAATTGTGAACGTTTTCTGGCCAGTCAACGCTGCAGGTCTATCCATGTGGCTCGATGTATATAAATATATTATGCATGTAATGTGATGCACTGTACTGTATTGCATTGCATTGCATTGCATTGCATTGCATTGGTCTTTTAAGCTAGTTTGTCTACCCAGGGGTCCATGACCAACTTTTTAAAGTCAAGCAGCACAATGCCCACACGCGTTTTGGTCTAACTATCCAGTCTCTGGTACATTCAAGAGGGGCACGGGGCAACTCACATGTCCCAAACTCAGGGCATGTTCCCACAAAACGTCAGGGGACTCGCAATTTGTCCCATGGTCTTGGAAAAAGCCTTGGTCAGACCCACTTGCCACAAAACATCCGGGGGCTCACTACTTTTCCCACGGTCCTCTTGGAAAAAATTGGCCTTGGCGCTAGTGCTACCTTCCATTTCCATTTCCAGGGATCCGAATCTAGAAACCCTCCGGAAATTCAGGGGAACGGATCCGGTTTTCAAAAAGAAGGATGGTTGAAAAGAATGGACAAGGAATCAACCCTGAGAGTAGTTGTCTTTTTGATTTCCCTTCAAATCTGGTTTCCCTCAAACAAGCACATCGGTTTTGGGTGCCAAATGGGAATGGGGAATCAGCCCTTAGATTGGTCATGTTGACCTTGCCTCTCACCAAACACGCTCTACGAGGACCTGGTAGCGGCGGCCAAGCTTGCGCCGCAGGACAAGGAGGCGGAGCAAGGAAAGCGCAGATGGGGATCCCTAAGGGATCCTTGGAGGATCCCTGGAAAATCCCTGGGAAAAAGCACATGTTGTTTTGGAAGTTGGGAAGATAAAATATTTCGACTTTTTCAGACTTGTGGATCTTTCAGGATCCAGTTTGTTGTTGTTGTTTCAACTTCCAACATTGTGTTTCAGCTTTCTGGGGTTGAGGGGAAACACCATGTTGGCGGATCTTTAGTTTTTGGCGCAGATCCCGGCCAATTCCAAAAACGGGCCCTCCTCGAACCCGCTTCAGCACAGGCAAACCATCGGGAAAGCATGGCTGTTCAGGTTTGAAGCCTGAGGTGGATATAGATTCCCAAGGATGCGCTTTTGGGCGGCTTGACCCGTCCCTCAAATTGGTCATCCATTGGTTCCTTTTAAATAGTCGAAAGACTATTGGAGCCAGGCTTACAATCAGGCCTGACCTTATTTTTTGCCACACCTCGTTATGGATCTCTCGGCCTACCCAAAAGATGCAAATAATATGTCCTTAGGCCCTTGCGATGGTTTTGGTGGGAACCGCTGACTGTCAAAAGCATGTGCTGGTGGCCATTCAGTTTTTTTTGTTTCAAGGTAGGCGAGCTCCTAGGCCGCGCTCTGAACTGTTGGATCACAAGTCTAACCCAAGGGAAAATGCAACGAGTTACAGCTGGGTGACAGTAGATGGCACACTTCCCCCACGCTGGTTTAGGCATTCCCTTGACTTGTACACATCGGGAATTGTGCCATTTTTCCCAAATGGGTGATTTGGATGGGTTTGAAAGGGAATGGAACTAGGATCCGCAGTGGTGGACCTCCATTAGTCGCTGGCAATTGGGATTTGCCCTGCTTGTGCTTTCCATGCGGAGGTGCGAAGCTTGCTGAACAGACTGCGGGACGAGAAGAAGAAGCAGGCAAGCGGAAGCATCGGCCGGCACCGAACTACATGCCGAAAGGCAAGCAAAAGTAAAGCGTGGGTCATAATCGTAGAACATGGATATGATGATTTCTGTAGCACCAAGGGAACCCCCTTTTAAAGTGAAGTATCTATGTTGGGGCTTCCTATGAAAACGTCCTTTAGCTTTAACGTGAAAGGGAACAAGGAGCTTTTGAGGGAACTGCCTTTTTATTGGCTTTGAAGGGAAACCCACAATTTACTGGGGGGGCTTCATTTACCCTCGTCGTGAAGTCTGTTCAACAACTCCCCCCCTGAGAAAAAAAAAAAAAAAAAAAAATAATAGCCAAACAACAAATAACAAAAATGCAGAAACAAACAAAACTATATATCGGCTGATTGGTTGGTTTTGGCCACCACAAAGTCGCGGATTTGGGCGCCGTACGTGGCATGTTCCACGGCGCTGATGTCCTAGGGGGTCCCTCGTTTGTGATCCCTGACAAGCCGATGAAGGTCTCCTCCCAGAGTTTCGCTGGCGCTGGCCCGTTTGTCGGACCTCCGAATTGGCCGAGCCTGACGAAACCCGCCCAATCCGAACGGAAAGCCGCAGGAGTTGGAGAAGCGGAGCACCTTCGGAGGCCTCTTCCAACGAGGTGAAGTGGCCACTGGGCCCAAGGGCCATCGCGTGCAGCGCGGGTTAGGCTGCGATTGCGTCATGCGTTGACCAAGCCATCAAACAGGAAATGTTAGGGATCGTTGCAAATCCTTCAGAACTTGACTGGGCTCGCTGCGCAATCGACTAGGTTGATTCAATGGAAACCAAAGCCATGCTGCAGCTATACCAGAGCCTTCCCCGCCGACCAAGGAATCAGGATGCCCAATTTAACCAGCTTTCCGCTTAGTCCTCGGGCAAAATCAATGATGTCATTCGCTAGATATTTTTGCCCCGCCGTCTAACATGGAACCCACCAGAGGGTGACTTGGGGAAACAAACATGGTCCAGGAACCAGAACCTGTCGTCAGGTTCCATGTTGGATGGGTACTTCACCATGTCATTTCCATTGGCCCTGTCCTCCGGCTTTATGCCTCGCCTTGCCAGAGGAGCTTCCTTACGGATTTGTTGCGGCGAAGTCTTCATGAAGCGACGGCTTTGTATTTCGCTTCCCCAGTTTCTGGAGTTTGTTTTTTTTTGGGATGGGATTTCTATGGTGAACAACAAGTCGCGACTTGTTCTGAGCGATGAACTCAGGAAGGGAGAGAAGGGAAGCCCCCAGGCCCAAACATGGCGGAGCTGTTCAGTCGCCCAGGTCAAAGAGGTGAAGGAGACGAATCCGAAGGCTGAGCCAAGTAACTGGGACTTGAACGACCCCAAGGTACAAGAGTTCTTGGACATCCGACCAGGACCTGGATACAGGTCGTGAGATCGATCCGAGCGTTCAGCATGCATGTCAATTCATATGAGCCTCCGCCGAAATCTGCGATTCGATGTTCTGCTTGCAATTAGAGGCAGGTCGCACCCCTGCACAACGTGTTTCATCCTGGAAGAGTATGTTTGGTGCTCAAGGATACTTTCGGAATGTCGTGCCGAGGCTCGCATGTAAGCAAGACACGGCCCAAGACGGGCAGGTGTACAAAGACCCGCAGCGACCGCAAAACTATGGTTGCCACTTGGAAGGAGGACATGAAGCCAAGGGGGTAACACCCTTGAGAGGCATGTTCATGTGGGTTGTTTTTGAGGGGACCCCCGCAACTTTGGTTGGCTTGCAGAAACCACGGAGAGAAATCGGAACTCCCTGTTTGAGGGAAACAGGTCCGCGGCTTGCTCCAGGCCTACCACACATCGGGGATGCACTTTTGGATAAACTCACTGGGGTCTCAGCAAACACTAAACGTGGTCTAACTAACGCGGTCTACCGCGATGCATTTTGCAGCAAGATGCAGCATGTCTGCAACGCATCAGCGACGCGCGACGTGGGACGCACCACGCCGCATCACGCCGCGCAGTACTCGCTGCGCCGGCGCATGGCCGACGCATGACGTAGAGACGCAGCGCGAACTCATCTCGCCGAATCTCGCCGAATTTCGCATAATCCTAGACCACATCTATTAGACCATGGTCCCCTAGACCCGGTCCCCTCAAGTGGCTGGTGTTTCTTTGGGTTTCCCTTCGTAAAAGGGGCCCGGCCATTTGAGAAGCTCCGAAGGCAAAGCCAAAAGAAGCACCTCAGGAAGTGCTGCACCTGTGACCGTGGCTGGGCGTGGTAGTTGAGCTCCTTGTGATAGGAAGCAAGAAGTCGATTGAACTATTTGGTGCCCGGATCTGCAGTGTCCATTTTTGCCTTTGCAGAGAAGAATTGGCCACTGAACGTCAATATTTGCCGTCATCCACTGTACTGAAGGGGAATGACATGACACACACTTGCCAAGTATCATTTTGAATTGTGGGGGTGTTCACCAAACTTCTTGTCATTGGCGGAAACACTCAATGCAGAGTGTGCCTGCATTTCGAGGCTCGGTACTTTTTTTTTTCTTCCTAAGGTGAACCGCCTTTCGTTGGGTTCCCGGGACATGCCCATAATAGGGTTCTAAATTGAGGCTTTGGGTTCATGTCAACTCGAAACCAAAGGGAGGCCACCATTTGGTGGGTTCCCCGTGTTGGGACTTAGGATTTCGTTTGAGCCCTCTCATTGGAGCTGAGGCCACGCACACTGGCAAGTTGTACCTGAAGTACAAGGCTGTGTCCCACAGATTTTGGATGCAGGTTGTTCAGAGAAGCCCTGCACTTTGGGGTGGAGACCATCTGCCCGAGGAACTTTGTTCTTTTGGGAAGGCCATTCTAGGGGCAACCACGAAGCTTGGCCCTTTTTGGCCAATCCACTCAGGCATTGAGTGGAACAGTGGAACGGGTTTTTACTTGCGAGAATACAGCCTGGGAAATCCAGCTCGGTTCCAGACTGCCAGCAAGGATTGGGTTCCCCCGGCCAGAAATTGCTTGGACCATTTCACTAGGTCTGCGACTCTAAGAGACCCCTTGATGAAATTACATCAAATGGGTGTGGCTCGCTGGGGTTGCGCAGGTTTTAGTCTTTGGTTCCATGTACCAAGGAGCCATTTTGGCATATTTTTCTGAGCCACAGCCAAATGTGTGGTTGGTCTCGCTCCCTGGCCCAGACTTGAGCACTCTTACATATATTTTTTTCGCGTGTGTTTCAACCAAACAGGGGATGGCCACAGTGAGGCCAATATTGATACATCCAGCCGGCTTCACATTTTCCGGCCGCACCCGCCTTGTTTTTGGACAGGAGATTGAGAGCATTGGCACCATGCAGCGTTTGTCTTAGGCTCGGAGGTCAGGTCCTGCCGATTTGGCGAGCAAAATCGATGCGCATGCAAGTTGAACGAAAGCCATGTAGGTCTTTACTTTGTTGAACCATCACAGCTTGTAATTATGCAAGATCCATCCATTCAACGGTTGAGCCATCATGCAAGTTGAATCTGTAGGTTGAACAGATTGTATCGTCCGCAGATCCATCACAGCCGCAGAAAGTTGGTAGGCTCATGAAGCTCAAGTGGCCGCGAACAACTTCCTCACTGGCGCAAGTTGTAATCAAAGCTTCCGCTGCAGACCACAGGCGTTGTGCCTAAGGGAGTTGTGGTGTATCAGTGTTGGCAGCATGTGCAAGTTTGTTGGACTTTACACCGTGGTTGGCATCCTTTTCAGCTTTTCGGTTTCCTTTCACAAGCATCCATCAACATGGGCTCAACTTGATTCTCCCTTCACAAGCACCAATCAACATGTGCTCAACTTGATTCGAGCTCTTGACCAAGGTCACGTAGAAGCACGAAGTTCAGGTGCATGTTTCTGTTTTCGTGGACCCTTTGTTGGGTTGGTTCGCAGCGAAGCCAAAACAACACACCAACCCGAAAAACGTGGGTAAACCCCCCATTTTAAGATCCAAACTGCGGGTTCCCCGGCCCATTTTCTCAGATCCACCTGGATCCACCGCACCGCGGTTCCTCTCCCCGGTTTCCCCCCGCCATGCTGCGCCTCTCCCATCCGTCCGTCTGGGAGGACTTCGACCCGCTGGAGGGCTCCATCTGCTGCGGCACGCAGCTGGCCTGGGGCCCGGGCGGGGCGGTGTGGGCTCAGCGGTGAGGTCTCGGTCGGTTTTTTTTGGAGGCAAAGGTGGTGGCTTGAAATTGGTTGGTGTCCTGAAAGAAAATAAAAACCACACGGATTTGCCAAGATGTGGCAAGTAGGGTGTAGGTTGCAAGTTTCTTTGACACCAACTCCCCTGGGGCATAGATTTGTACGCATGTGCCATTGCGAATGGGTTTCTTAGGGCAGACAAGTTTTGGGCCGCCCGAGAACCCTTTCGTTGCTCAATATAGATCTGCTTCCTCGCATATTTTTTTGATTGGAGCACGTCTATAAAAGAAGGTTCCCTCGGCACCGTGCGGCCTGGATTGGGGGCGTTTCCTGAAACTTCATCCTGTTGATTGCCACCGTAAGTTTTGAGTTGCCTTTTGGCGGGTGATGTGTAAGTCAATTCCATCTTTTGAGGAGTTTGGACCGATATTCCAATATACAAAACACAGGTCCAAAAGATGGGTATGCGGCACGTGTCAAAATAACGCGTCAAAATAGGGGGACCCTAAAAATGATTGTTATCTTTTTCACTTCCCTTCCAACTTAACCCGAAAAGGGTCCCGTGGAGAACACGCACGCACCCATTTTGCTTGACATTTCAAAGACACGTTGTTGCCTCTTGCCCATTGCAAGTGAGTGTCCGGTGTTTCTTGGTCGCACCCGTTTCCTTTTTTTTTCTCCCGGCTGAGGCGTACAGCCCCTACGGCTTCGTGGGTTGTTGCGGGGGCCGGGGGCCTTGAGTCCATTTGATGGCCATTGGCCCGGGATCCGATCTGTTCTATGTCCTTTTGAGGATCGGTACCTTTTTGGTTGGCTTGCTTTAACTGGGCAGGTTCGGATAAGTATGGGGAATTGAATCCCTTGAGCACAAACTCCAAAAAAAGCCTCTAAAGGGTTGGGTCACTTTGAAGGGCTTTGTACAGGTTGATCCCAGTCTGCTAATCCTTTCAGAAGCCACTGAACTGATATGGTGCTTCTTATTTCTTGTCTCATGTTCTGAAAAAAGAAGGATTAGGACAAGCCATGGGCGCGTGCAACTTCTTCACAATGGACGTTTCTGTCAAAGCAAGCCCGTATGTCCAGTTGGTGGCTTACCCATGCAATCGCCTTCATGTTCCACGATGAAAGCCACGCATAGATCTTTTCTGCTGCTCCAAGCGGCTATGTGTTGCAAGCTGCAATTAGCAATCGCCTCGCATTTTTTTGCTGTTCCATATCTTCGCTTCCAACCAACAGTTTTCACGGCCAGTTGGTTTGAAGTTGGAGTACTGCCTGCGGGGCGAAGTTCCGGCGATGTTTGCCATGCGGCGTTTGCTTGACATGTGTTTCTTTAACCATGCCTGGTTTCGAATGTGAATGTGGTAAGTAATTAGCGCTCAATGTGGTGTTACTAGTATGTTGTGTGTTTGGTTTTCAATTGCATGAGAGATGAAGGCCACTCTTGCAAAGATCACTTTCACCTGCTGACGTGAGTTCCAGAATAGAAGACCTGTGCAGTGCAAGGATGTGGGAAGCACAAGCACATGAACGTTGCGTATGTTGTTTGCAGTCGGTTAATGCTGTCAATAGAAGCCAGCCGCAGGACATTCTGAATTCTACAAGAAACTGCCAGGACATTTGCCTGGTTCTAAATCAATTCCTGTAGCTGGCGTCTTTAAAAATACAAAACACATGGAGCTGGAGCTGTGTTTTTTTTTCAACTACTTAGCTTATCGATGCTACGACCCGCTGCAATGTTGTTCTGATGGTCCCCAGAGAATGCGTAGTTGATCATAGTCACAGCACTTGTTGACACTCATGCAGAACAGCTACACAGAGGTATGGAGCCTCTATGACAAACAACAGCACACGCGCATGCGTAGCAACTCCTTTATTGGTATGCCGCCCAAACGGCATTGTACAGTTTCATGGTGGCCTCAGAACCGTCACAATGACTCTGGTGATGTGGGGCCACTCCAAATGATGCCGGCATCCCAATGAGAGAACAAGGGTCTTAGGGAATTGCAACAATTTCCTTGTTGCAGGCCCCAGATGGCCCCAGCATTTAACTAAGATCCCTTGCCGCCTCTTGGCCTTTTCCTCCTTTTGGGGTTGGGCCTTCTTTTCAACTCAGGGCAAGCCCATGCGTGTCCTTCTGGTGGGTCCTTTTGGCACAAAAATCATGGCAGTGGTGTGTCTTTGCTTCCATGCAAGTACCAGTGCTGTCGATTCCTCCAAAAGCACACCTATACTTTCTTTTCAAGAGGGGAACTGGTCGAAGTCTGAGGCGGCATGCTGTCCTTCCTGGGGCGTTGCTTCACCTACGACAAGACCGCGGACGGCTACTTGCGGGGCGAGGCTTGGTGCCCAGTGGAAACGACGAGTGGTCAAGTTGTTCAACGTGGATTTAGGGTGAGCAGCACTCTAGGCTATTTTAGTAGGTGATAATAGGTGATTCTGATGCCTGGCTTATATTTTTGATAAGCATGTGAGTAGATCCAACAGTCAATGAGCTTTGGGCGCTGCTCATGCCGTTTTGCACGCTCAGGCTGGCACTCATAAAATAGCTGTACCATCAGCAACAAGAGACAAAGACAAAGGGCGCTGCTCAAATGCTTTTAACAGATTGTACGCCCTACATGCAAGCGTTTGGTGTCTTTGCTTTCGACAACCGCCACTCAGGTTGTCCACCATTCGTGACCACTTTGGGATGTTGACATTTGGGGATCGCCTTCGGGTTCCCCAAAAATGGGACACTATTTCGTCAAGCCCCTCCCCCCCTATGCTTAGGTGTATTGAGCTCCTTGCATTTAATGTAATGGCCAACTTGCATACCCCAAGTGGATTTCAGTGGTATGCATATATGGGTTATACAGGATAGAAACCCCAATATCCATCCCTAAGTTGGCCCGGACCTTTCAGAATACGACCCCGAGTCAGTCCGGCCTCGAATAGCTCCCTACAGACCAGAACTGGAGTCACGGTTTTGTTCGTCACGGCTAGACCCGCCCCAGATGCCGAACGTACTCCTTTTTGCCTTGCGTGCTTGTTGGCATGGTTTGCGGGAACTTGGGTTTCAGGACCATTCTTTGCTGCTTTCCTTTTAAAAGCCATCCAAAAAGGGCTATTTTGGAAAAGGGGCAACCTTTGCAGAATCCCTCTAGCTCACCTTGTGTTGGTTGTTTTCCTTTGAACGCATCCGAAACGGGTATCCCTATATCGAGGAATACCTTGCAAAGCATGCGGTTTTGGGATCTATTCTTCATGAAATTCTGGGCTTTTTCATTTGGAGAAAGGAGCTGTTTTTTTTTCCGCACCCGTGGAAACGCGCCCATTTTTTCGTCCAGGGAGTGGCGGGCATTTTCCTGGAGCTCCAGGAGTACAGCAAAGAGGCACCAGAGACCCGTCGCTGCGGGTTCGGGCTTCCCCATGTCGCGTGTGTTTTACTCACTTGCCCAAAGCCAACCTTTTGACCTTTTGGTTTTCCCATTTTGGTCCATTTTTAGTAAAGGTCCCAAAAGGTTAACCTTTTGTTTCCAGGTCTTTTGACCCGGTTTGGAAAACCAGAAGGAGAACCATGTTCAGTTTGGGGCCCCAAAGGGAGGTTTGGTCAAAATGTGTGGATGTGTCTATGGTTCATTTAGGACATGAGCGAACTCACATCAACACCAAGGTGCTCTGATCTTCCCATGTCTTCTTGTAGGGAGAAGTCATTTTGACAGTGGCTTATGTGCTATGGTCAAACACGCCTTTGAATGAATGATATTTGACCCCATGGCATTGACGGCGTAGGTTTCAGGAGTTTGAAAGCAAACGCACACAGAGCAACCACTATGATCACAAGGAGTCTATGGCCCAGACAACTTCACCGCGAGAGGCCGAATGGCTGAGTTCCCTTTTGGTTGTTATTGAAAGGGCCACATTCTTTTGAGAACCCAGAAGAGCAAATTGTTTGACTCATCTATTGTCGGCTCGAGTACGTGCCCCTGCACCTATCCGAATATATAGGCATTACATACAGTGCACAGGTCAGCTTTCAGTGCTTTACGCGGTGTTCCTTCGGGCCGGGACTTTGATTTACTTGTATTTTCTACTTTGCTTGTTTTAGACATCATCTTTTGCACCAATTCGAAGTGATGTTTTTCTTAGTCGGGGTGATGTTTGGTGAGCAACACAGTTCATGCTCGGGCGCATTCAGAAACCGTTTCGCAGGCCTTTGCCGCTATGCCTGCCAGCCAGGCCTGGCGCGGTTCTTCAGTTCGCCCGTCCAAGTGGTTGGCTTTTGGTTGTCCTTTCAAACCCGAAGCAGGCACCCTCGAGAAATGACACACCATTTGCAAAGAGGTCTTCAAGCTATGGCGTTTCTTCAACATGGACTCGCAGTGAGGGGTTGTCTGCAAACGGCGGCCTCGTGTTCCGGTGCGCCCGTCGAAAGACAGTGGGGCAGACAAGGAAACCAAGGCCACAATAGCCACTATGATCTAGTAGATGGCTCTGTTTTCTCACAAACATTCAAAAGACGGCGAGATGTGATTACAGAGAGCTTGATCTTCGAAGCCATTCTTTTTGAGCTTTCAGTTGGAGGCTAGGCAGCATCCCTTTTGAGGAGCATCGAGTGACCCACCAGTCTAGAACCTCCTTTTCGGGGTAACTGACAAGGATTAGCGTCGAAGAAGCCGCGTTTTTGTCTCGTACAGGTGGTGTTAAGGGGTCCCCGGTTTGCCCCCACACAAGTCAAACGGCAAGCCCATGTCAACAGGTATCGGTTGTTGCTCCTGAATATTTGAAGAAAATGCTGTTTCCCTTGGGCTTCAAAGTCCCTCGTCAAATGCAGAGTAAAACTGTTTCTGATGAGCTGGGTCAGGGATGCTTGATCAGTCCAGGTGTATCAAACGCGTTTGTTTGTTTGTTTGTTTGCTTGCTTGTTTGTTTGCTCGCTTGTTTGTTTGTTTGTTTTTCTTTGTTGTTGTTTTTTGTGTTTTTGTTGGGGGGAACGCGGCGCATAGTGGTACTAGATGCTGTGCGACCCATTGAATCTTCCTTCAAATCGGGGCGACGCATGGAAACAGTAAGTCGAGTGCTTCCACTTTGGTGTGCCATGGGCAGGTTTTGAAGCGAATGAATATATCTCGTCATTTCCCCGACTAACAACCAGAGAAATCCGTTGGAGGGACTGCCAATTCCATCCGCTGGTTTCTTTCGTAGGGAACAAGGGGCAGCACAAACGACAGTGAGAGGGTTTCACTTCCATCATTGGCTACTGTCCTTTTAACCGCGTGGTTTGGTCTGGGTTTGGCTTTTGGAAACGCTGGGACCCGCCAGGCTTCCTTGGAAAGGCTGAACCATTTTAACCTCACTGGTTAAAACACATCCAGTAGTCCCCGCAGCCCGAAGCAAGCCGAACGTGTCTCAACGGCGCCTCGGACATCGCCAAGTCAAGGCCATACTTGGAAGATGCAGAAGGCGGCTCCGGGATCCTCCAAATCCCCAAACCCTTTATTTGCGGTCAACAAAGGGGCCCTGTTTCTTCGGCGCCCACCCCTGTTTCTTGGGCCCATAGGAGGACCCCCCCCCTCCAATTTCTTGGGCCCATAAAAGGTAACATGGAGGTCCATCAAAGCGAGTGCTAGGCGAACCAGGACGGCAAGAGCGCCAGCATCACGGCGCCCAACGGCCCGTCCCAAGAGAAGTGCATCAAGGCGTGCTTCCGCGAGGCGCGCCCGGGCCAGCTTGTTTTTTTCAGCTGAGCGAGTGGGGCGTTTGCGCCGGTTATGGAACACAAGGAAGAGGATGGAGTAGAATTCTGGCTGGTTGAGAGTGGGACATCCCATTCTAGAGGGTGTCCCCCACTTGATTGATTGATCTGGGGCCACAGCACTGATCGCGCGTGTCTTTTTTCTCCAGCCCTACTTACAAGGTGTGACAGGATGGTTGACTGCAGGTTGATTGGGGGGTTACTAACCACCCGGCGACCTAATTAATCTAGGGCTTTTTTACGTTTCGCCCTGTGCTTGGCGCATAACCTTTCTGCCAAGTTGAATTGAGTTCCTTTTTGTGGTTAATTGAGTTCCGTTTTGTGGTTCTCGAAACAGTGCTTCCTGAAGAACGGCACTTTGCTTTTTCGTTCTGAACACCCTCCAAATGGTGTCAGCGATTTTGGACCCTCCACAGTGCCACATGTATCACATGTCGTGCTGGTGGTAACCTAGTGGCTGACATGAAGCAGATTCGCAAGAACACACCGATTTTCAACGTGTCCCAGCCACAACAATGCTAGGTACTAGGAAAATGCATGGAAACCAACATCTAAAGTTCAGCACATCCAACTGATCACCAGGAAAAGCCAAGTATGATGCGCCCCAAAAATATTCCTTTGTTCGCGAATTGCCAATGTTTGATCTCCACTTTATGTTGTTCGGGGAACAAGTCAATCACAATCAATGCCATGCAAGAGAAGGTTAGAAAGGGACAGTCTCGGCCATGAGTAGTTCAACGGCCGCCCTCGTGACATTTGCTACATTATTTTGGGAACGCCCATAGGGAATCCCATGAGCAAACAGCCAACTCAAGCACATCCGTCCGATTTTGGGTTGAGTGACTCAGGTGATGGAAGTTCTGTTAAACCGCGATCCCAGAGTTCCCATGGACCGATCTTGACAACAGATCCCGAACGACTTCCTAGAGAGCTCACCTGGGTTTAAGTTTAAACCAAGCTCCACTCGTGGAGGGGAAGAGTTGTTCATGAGCAGGCTTTGCTTTGGTACTGGCAGGACAGACAAACATGAGCACATTGCTGGGGTAGCGTTTGCTCGAGGGGCAATTAATGAGAGGTCCTCTTGGTGGCGAGAAGCAAGTTTTGAACACATCGCAGAACAGTTGGGAAGCATGGTGGTCGCTAAGTAAAACACTTTGATGGTGTAGTATGTTTTGTGTTTTCTTTATGCCCATGTTTGCACCCCACATGCGTGCAAGGCTAATGGAAACAGCACAGGAAATTGAACACGAAACGCAGAAATGTGGGTGCCGCCTCATTCGAAACAGCAATGTCCATGAAAGGGATTAAAATAGGGGACCCCAACAATGTGTGGCTTTTTGTTTGGTTTCCCTTCACACCAAGGCCAAACATGGTGCCCTCTAACAGACACAACATGACGGTTGCTAAGAGAAAACCGAACCTGGTTGCCCATCTGTGGAAGGCGCCCCATCTGTGGATCTTGGGCTTTCTTCCGGCAGGCGTATGCAATTGGGATACGTTTGACGAGCACAAATTGCATGGAAGCATGAGAAAGGGAAGCAGTTGGACAAGCTCATTGTGGGACAAAACGTGTGTCGGGGAACTCACTAAGTTAGATTCGCCTATGTCCACTTCTGGTAATCGTAAACTTGACCCTGTGTCCGAGACGATGTTGAAATGCTTTCCCTTGTTCTCACTATGGATTGGGGATCCTGACCCCGTTTTTTTCACCGACCCTCACTTGCCAGGCCAAATATTTGCCCTCGGAGGTGGATTGCCACCGCCTGAGTTACATGCGAACTGCATACATGTGAGCTGACAAAACCACTGCTAGCCTGTCGCTACTTTGGGGAGGACAAGACACCAATTTTCCTTGGTCCTTTGGGGGAAACAAGTTTTTGTTTGCCGCCTGCAGCTCTGCCATCTTTCTTGTTCCACCTGCTTCCGCCCCCGTGTCTTAAGTTGTAGACAGCTAGCCCACCACATACAGCGATGGATATCCAAGTAGATAACCAATTGGCACGAAGCCAACAACTTTGCCCATGATGACATCCAAGGAAAACAAAACAAAACATCATGGACATTGTTAGGTCAATACGGCGTAAACAACACTTCTGCTGTTCAATGTTGTCTTGCTATTCGTCATTTCTGGGATCCAACGCGTCTCCAGAATGGGAGTATAGCTTTGTGACTTTCTGCGTCAGCACCTTCTTTCTTTTTTGGTTTGCTGTTTCCGCCTGCCCTTCTATGGCAATCCACGGTATTTTGGCGTGTGATTGCCTTTGCGAACTCGATGGTTTGGAAACTCTGCCAAGTCGATGCCCGGGATGTATATATCTCATGCCAGTTCCAGCGCGCTTGTAAATTAGGTCTTCGAAGAAGAACGGTGCTTGACACATGTCAGTGTTTACCCGTGAATGATTTTGTTGGTTGGGGGTCACCTTTGGGCTGAGGGTTGAACGCAACATCAGAGGCCCGGGATGCAAGTTGCATGCGTGTGACGAGTTGATATCCGATAATTACGCTATACGCAAATGGATACATGCGGGGATATGGACCCCATCCCCATAGAGGTTGTCTTAGCACAGAAGTAAAACTACGGTGCGTTGGGTGACTCATGGAATCGAGGACCGTGAGTTACCTCTGATTTGCGTGTAAACGACGGAGTTGGCCGTGAACGACGGGTTACCGGCCCTCCTAGCTCCCTACTACTCGGCACGTTTGGCCTGCTTCGGCTGGCAACAGTACATACTGGGTTTGCCCAGCAGCCTGTTCATCACACGTATTGTGGCGAGGATGGTATGAAACTTCGGCAATCCGTAGCCCGCGAACAAGCCAAGAGGCAACGTGAAAGGGGAGTCCCTCATGTTACCCTTTAATTAGAGGTCGCCCCGCGAGTTCGGTTTGCGTTGGGAACATCGCTTGGCGAGAAACCGTTCATCCAGACTTTGCCTACCCTTTAAAAGTGTTGCTTTGTTCTCCAGCCCTAAGTTTTTACACGGAGTCTTTGCCTTGCCGGGTGGGGCAGTTCTGCCAAAAAATAGGGAAGGGGGCGTGACAAACTAATCATCACTGGGCACCACACCGCTGCTTGTAAAGTGCCCCAACTGCTTCCAACATGTGCAACCAGTCCCGACCCCAAAAGCGGATCTTGTACAAAGGCCCGGCACAAACCGCCTTTGCTTTCAAAAGGATCGAGGTACGGGGCAAATCCCCGTGCCACAAAGCCCCACGGGCATTCTCATGATTGCTCCGCGCGTCGTGTAGGCTTTGAGACGCACGGCACCGGCACGGCCCTGGGTGATCCCATCGAGGCCAATGCGTGCGGCGTCTCTTGGAGTTAAAGCTTGTTCGATGGGCGGTAAATATATATACATATATATATATAATATTCCAAACTCATCCGTCCCTTGTGGTTTCCTGGGAAAACCTGATTCTTTACTGAGCTAACGGTTGGAAAACTGTCCTTTTTCACAATCTGGGTTGCTCCGAGCCTCAAAGCACTGACAGGCACGCGCACGCGCGCAATCAAGCACGCGCACACCCGCACACGAACGCACACACACACACACTCTCACACACACACACACTCACACACCCTCGCACGCAGGCACACACAACCAACCAACCAACCAACCAACCAACCAACCAACCAACCAAACAAACAAACAAACAAACAAGCAAGCAAGCAAGCAAGCAAGCAAGCAAGCAAGCAAGCAAGCAAGCAAACAAACA
This sequence comes from Effrenium voratum, assembly GCA_963377175.1. Lineage (NCBI taxonomy): Eukaryota > Dinophyceae > Suessiales > Symbiodiniaceae > Effrenium > Effrenium voratum. Next base: position 819,821 of record CAUJNA010000680.1, on the reverse strand, counting down.
AACAAACAAACAACCAACCAAAAATCAAAGAAACAAACACACAAACAAGCAAGCAAGCAAGCAAGCAAGCAAGCAAGCAAGCAAGCAAACAAACAAACAAACAAACAAACAAACAAACAAACAAACAAACAACACATCAAACAAGCAAGCAAACAAGCAAACAAACAAACAAAAAAACAAACAAACAAACAAACAACCAAACACACAAACAACACATCAAACAAGCAAGCAAACAAGCAAACAAACAAACAATGAAACAATCAAACAAACAAAGACGCACAAGCGCGTGCGCACGTCACCCACGCACGCACGGACACAACAAAAACACAAACACAAACAAACACACATTTACAAACACAAGCACACACACACAAGTAGAAACACACATGCAAACACAATCCCACGCGCACGCACGCACACATCGACACAAACACAAACAAACAAGCAAACAAAGAGACCAGCAAACAAACAATCAATCAGGCAAACAAGCAAGCAACCAAACAATCAAGCAAGCAAGCAAGCAGGCAAGCAAGCAAACAATCACACACGCACACAACAAAGACGCACAATCGCAAGCAAACACATATTCACAATCATAAGCACAAGCACAATTAGAAACATCAATGCGAACACACACACCCACACGCACACACACACACACACGCACACACACACACACACACACACACGCGCGCAGTCACGACAAAGCCACCCCTCAGTACCGTCTGCATTACACAATAGGGTCCCAAAACAGCACTTTTCGTCATGTTTAATTGGCAATTGACCTTCTATTACCTAGACCTTCCTCCGGCACATGTGTTTTTCCGGATCACGGAAACGAACGCTCATTTCGATTTGAATCGCTCACTTCAGGAAATGCCCAATGGAGAATTGCCGGTTTGGGTTTGACATTATTACGGGATAAAACTGGCCACAACAGCTCAAAACACTGTTCCCTCTCATCTACATTGTTTCTGCTCAAAATTCGAAACGAGCAGACCAAAATGCTTGGAGCCCACGCAAGTGACCAAATGGAACATCCCGGTATGGGTTTCTTGTTTGGTGGTGTGCTTTATAAGCAACCCATGAAAAACCTTCCACCCTCTAACACATCTTGGGAGTTTCCCACCAATTCCATATTTTGGGGGTTGATCAATATTCCTGGCACCGAAATGACCATGAGTACTGTTTCCCATTTAGTTGTGAATGTATTCATTCTTTTTTGGTGGTTTCCCTGATGGTCATCCCATGTATCACGGACTTTTTGGTCAACCCGCAAGCCTCTGTGGTACAAAACACATACCCTCCACGCAAAGAACCCGTGGGTGCTCGGCAGGTGGGCGCGTTTCGGCGTATCTACGTGCAGAGCCCACGGGTGCAGCCCTTGCTGGCGGGGATGCCGAGAGAGACATCGATGTTACACGCGACGTCTGAGAAAGCACCCCCCCAGTTCACGCCCTAGTTGGTCTTACTGTGGTAGTTGGTGAAACTTGGTTTTTGTTTGTGGTTTGAGAAGCCCCAAGACATGTATTGGGGCCGGTCTGATGTTTCTGTTTGTTTGTTTTTGTTCTCGGGCGGTTTGTGGGCTGCCTGACACCTGGAGGCTGTACTAGGCGGGGGCGCTCTAGTTGGCAAGCGGACTGCGAACTGGTTAGTGAAAACTGACTTGCCCACAGCCCACCGTTCAAAAGCTGTGATTCGTTGTTCTTGTTGGGGCTAAACCTAATATAACATCTTGTGTTCGAATCTGAAGAATTTGATCGGTGATTTATGGGGTTTTACATCCGTTGCATCCGCAGTGTGGCTGTTCAAGCGTGAAAATGTGCGAGCAGCGCACTTGGACGGTTTGTTGTTTCCTTTTGGGCCCCAAACCGGTAACCCTTGAATCTATAGGTTATCAGCCGTAAGCCCCTAGCTCTAACAATGGACGGTTCCCTTCCCTTGTGCCTGTTGATGGATCCAACATGCCTGTGGATGCTGTCGGAGCTAGCTCCGACAACGCCACCGGCGGCGGTGCGCGAATGTTCGCGCCAAGCGCCAATGCGCAGTATAACCGCACCCTAATGAATTCCCTTCAACTGTACAATACCGCAATCTTTGCTTTTGGGAATGATGCAGCCATTAGGTCTGAAGCCGAAGCCCTGCATCAAGCAGCTGTCACGCACTTGCAAGCGGAAAACCGTGAGGAGCTCCGTGTCGCACAGAATCAGCTGCATGCACACTACGCTGAATGTGTGCAAGCCCAGTCGCATAGGATTCGTGAATACGAACAGCGAGTGAGCGATGAGTTCATCCAAGAAGTGAACTTCGCTGAAGCTAGGATAAGCCAAGTGTGTGAGGAAAGCGCCCAAGCATCGCATGAAGTGGAAATGAGACACAAAACAACTGAATTTAGGCAAGCCATCGAATCCACCCTGGCGGAGGCCCAGCAGCTCCTTCATGAGCAAGCCGCCAAGCACGCCGATGACACAGCCCGTGTCGAAGCGAAAAACGCCAGGATGATCGACATGATGGCCTACCAAAACGGGCTTCTGCAGGACGAGCTCGATGAGCTGAAGAGGTATCAGAAGCAACACGACCTCCGCGAGGATGGATCGAAGCCTAAAGGGGTAGGTGATACCCGAGAGGATTCACCAGAGTTGATGACCGACGACATGAAATCAGCTCGGTCCCAAAGGTCAATGTTGGACCCGTTGTCCAATCCATTTCAATATGCAAAGGAAAAGTTGAGGTCGCTTGTTACCTATGACGGTTACGAGGTTGAATACACCCCCAGCGTAATTCCAGCTGCCGAAAGCGAAGCACTGCCTCCAGATGCTCGCGATCCGCAAGGACCAGCTGAAAAGCCATCAGGTAGCGGCCGATCCCCGGTGAAAACAAGTGCACCGGTCCCGCCCCTGCAATTCTCTCACAGGCCAATGCCAACTGACCGTAAGCAGGGTGGTAAGCCCCCTGGCGGTCCGCCGCGGTCCGCCACCTGATGATGATGGCGATGGCGAAGGTGATGAAGACGAAGGTGATGGCCTTGGGCCTAACCTCGGTCAAGAAGCCTTCGCCAAAATGTTGATGAAGTTAGTGAAAGGCCACACGAACGATGAAAAGCCAAGAACCCGCGAAAGCGAGACGTTGCGATTCAAGGAGATGCCAACTCCTGAAACGTACCGTGAATGGAAGACATCGGTTCGTGAGGATGTCCGCGCTGCATCTGACCGTCCAGACGAGGCTTGGCCTTGGATCATGGAAGTTTGGTCTGACCGCGAGGACAAGAATAAGCTGTTGGAGGAGCTCGGTGAACCGGGAAAATTCGTGACTCTAGACACGAAGATTCTCGCAGCGCTCACGCGTTCAGCGAAAGGCGATCTGGCTCAGCGAATCCTGACAGCAAAGGAAGAATGCGCCAAGGAGGGAAAGGCCATGAGAGGAAGGCAGGTCTTGTTTATGTTTGACCAATATTTCAAGACCAGTGAAGAAGCCGGAAACCTCTACTCCTTGGAGGACCTGTTGCGTGTCTCGCGACACGGCGAAAAAATCATTGATCTCAAGCGTTTCCTAAACGCTTGGGATTCTGTGATCGCCGGCATGAAAAGGCCGCCAGAAGAAAAGGGGTGTTGAAAGACATCCTGCTTCGCCAAGTTAGAAGCTGCCATCTGTTGCGGTACGACATCGACACATATGATCGTTGCCGTGATGATGATCCCAACAAGTCGTACGATTTCCTAATGCGTTGCATGAGGGATCTAATCGAGAGGGATAGGCTTCGCGAGAACCGAGAGCGCGTGTCCAAAGTCAATGCTAGTAAAGCCCCGACGCCCAAGGCCGGTGCCGCCGCCCCTGAAAAGAGGGACCCCAAGAAAAAGAGCGCGCCTAAGCCGAAGGACACCGAGGAAAAGTACTGCTTTGATTTCCAGAAGGGCTCGTGCACGAGGGGGGCAAACTGCCCTTACGCGCACCGCAAGGAGCCGCGAGGACGCTCTGCGACCCGTGGCAGGCCGAGTTCCCCCAAAGGCAATAAAGGAGAGAAAGCACCGTGCTCTTTCTTTGCCCAAGGGAAGTGCACTAGAGGTGACAAATGCAAGTTTAGCCATGCCTCCACGGGCGGCAAATCAGCCGCCGCGGCATCGAGCAACGAGGCCAATGCTAATCCTGCGGCTAAGAAGCGTGCAAATTCACCTAAGCCTAAGCCTAAGGCCAAAGCCGCTGCAGTCTGCACCAGGTACGCCATGTTCGCAAAGCCGATCAATCCGATCGGAGTGTCATTTGACACTAATGCTCATGTGCACGAGATCCCCGCCGAAGGCGATGGTTTCAAGCTTGAGTATGAGGAACGGCAGTACAACAGGATGTTTCCAAGTGCTAAGGACTGCCCCAGGCCGACCAAAGGGACGAACAAGGCAGCACGCAAGGCCGCGAACCAGTTGAATGCCGTAATCAAAGCCATTGAGAATGGTGCCCAGCCCGCTTGTGGTTTCATGTGTGATGTGGAATCCGATTCCATCTCAAGCCTATCGTGTGATGAGTGCCTGAGAATTGCCATGCCGCCTCACGATGTTCGCAAGGATGTCGAAGCGCCAAGGGCAGCCACCCCTGCACCAAAGGGAAAAGACGTGTGGCTCATTGATTCTGGTAGTGAGCAGGACCTCATCAGCAAAGCTGCACTGAGGAATGCGTCCAAGGCAATCCGAAAACAGGCTCCTCAGCCTATTCGCCTTGTGACTGCAAACGGAAACATCACTGCTTCCGAAATCGCCGACATCAATGTCGATGCATTGTGTGAGCCTGCTCAGCCTTACATCCTCGAGAGTTCTCCCGCAGTGCTGTCGCTGGGTGTGAAGTGCCTGGATCAAGGATATTCCTTCCATTGGGAATCCGGGAAGGCGCCAACCATGGTTCGCCCTGATGGTGCTCTGATCCAGCTCAAGGTTGACGGTCATGTGACATACATGGATTCTAGTTGTGAAGCTGAGCCATCGTTGAGTGCAGTAGCAGCATCCAAGCCAGCGCCTGCACCGGTTCATGACGAAGGCATCGACGAAGGTGATGACCCCGACGATGAAGTTGAGCGGTTTGTGAGATCCCGCAAAGAGCAAGATCTGGTTGCCGAAGCAAGTACCACAGAGCACCTGTTCGCACACTATCCGAAGAATCCCTTTTGCCGCACTTGCCAACGTGCCAAGATGCTTGCCCCATATGCAAGATCGAAAGGCGGGCAGGGAAGGCTCGAGACGAAAGCGTTTGGAGATCACATCATTGCTGATCATGTGATTCTCAAGGCCAACATCGAGCAAGGTATCAAAGGTGAATGGTGTGCTCTTGTGATCAAGGACGTGCATACGCAGTTCAGGTATGTTTATCCGTCGACCAGCAAAAGCACGGAGCAAATCCGTTGCAGGGATCCAGCATTTCATTTCCGGTAGGGATGAGGTTGAGGTTCTCTACACCGATAACTCCCGGGAATTGAAAGCCGCAATAGAGCAGTTGGGGTACCGTCATCAGACCTCCATTGAATATGTTGACTCTTCCAAATCCTTCGTGGAAAGGGAAATCAGACACCTGTTGGAGGAAGCACGTGCGAATCTTGTTCAGTCAGGGTTCCCACTGTCGATGTGGCCATTTGCAATCCAGCACAATGCAGTTGCAACCAACATCCTGCCGCAGTTGAACGGAAACGATTCGCCATGGTACCTCAGGTTTCACAAGACCTTTGATGAAGCTGAGATACCTTTCGGAGCAAAGGTACTGTTCTGGAACAACCCTGCACGAGCTGACAATCAGGCAGGCAAGACTTCGCCAACATCAAATGAAGGCGTGTTTCTCGGGTACCACATTCAGCCTGGGTTCGCATGGAAAGGCGAATTCCTTGTTGCAAAGCTGGAAGGGCTCGATTACCATATCGAACATGCGTCCCTCACGGTACAGCGAACAAAGCGCATTGAGCTTCCGACTGATGAGTTCATCTTTCCGATGAGGTTGTTGAAAGACCCTGCATCTCATCCACCTGTTGCTGATGCCAGAACAAGAAACGATCCTGTGCCGTTGGAGCGTGGGCAAGCCCACATCGAGGAACCTGCCGCATCGGAGAAATCCGAAGCGAAGATCAAGCCGGTCGTGCTGACAAAGGCGGTGCATTCGACCCAAGCAGAATGCCTGATGGGTCACCAGTACCCGATGGCTATGTGTGGGATGGGGTTCGGCTCGTCTAGGAAGGCCGGATCCAAAAGGCCTCCCGATATCCCGTCCGACATGTGGGTCATGCTCGGCAGCCAGGACCGAAAGGCCCAGTATGAAGATCCAGCTCCGTGCAGATGCCAAGAAGGCTGTGCTCGAGACAACAGTCTCATCGGAGGCCAGATCCGAGCACCCTGAAGCCGCATCGAGTGCAAAGCCAACCAGCGCCGCCCGCGAGGGCGAGCCGACAATGCCTGTGATCCGGCAAGCGCCTGCCATGTCCGTCCTTCCGGAACGCGACAAGTCAGCAAAGGAGCCGCATCGCCCGCAATTGCGTGAGTTGGTCAAAGAGCGAATCAAGAAAGTCGAATTTGATGTTGCTCTTGAACTGTTCAGTGCAGTCGTAGCCAGACTTGTGCCGAAAGCCGAAGTAGCCAATACGCCAAAGGCCCAAGCCGCCCTTGACAAGGAATGGGAAAACCTTTGAAAGAAAGGCACTTGGGATGAGTTCAGAGTAAATGAGTGTAGGCGTGTCATCAGAGAAGCCCAGAACAAAGGGGAAAAGGTCCACATTGGAAGGATTTTCGAGGCTTGTTACGAGAAGGGTAGTGAGCTTCCCGATGATGATCCTAACAAGAAGTTCAAAGGAAGGACCGTTTTCCAAGGGAACAATGTTTATGATGAGAACTCTGTGGCAGCATTATTTGCGGAGCTAGGGTCCAGCCCAGCGTCAATGGAGGCAGCCAAAATCCTCGACGCTTTCGGGTCGCAGCCCGGCTACCGCAAGGCGCAAGCCGATGCGAAGCAAGCCTACATCCAAGCCCTGTTCAAAGGCGTTCCCACATGGCTTAGATTGCCAAAGAACAGATGGCCTAGCCATTGGAGCAAACAATACATTGACCCCATTGTTCCACTTGTGCTAGCCTTGTACGGACATCCCGATTCAGGGGGGCTTTGGGAAAAGCACCTCGAAGATGCCCTTAGCAAGCAAGGCTTTGTGAGAGTGTTGCCTGACATATGGACATCCATTTTCCATCATCCGGAACTCGACCTGCTGCTCGTCGTATATGTTGATGACTTCAAGCTTGCAGGACCCGCCGGTAGCCTTGATAAGGGATGGGAACTGATCGGGAAGGTTGTCGAGATCGACGCACCCGAGCCATTCGGCGAATACTTTGGGTGTCATCACATCGAAAAGAACAATGTCAGATTGTCTAAAGAGGAACACCCTTTCAATCACGTGTTTGAGGGTTCTGCGCAACACGCGAGTGTTTGCTCTCAAAGAAGGACTGAGGACTACTGGGAGCATGACGAGAACAGGAAAACGTGGACACGCTATCACTTGCAGCCCAGAAAGTGCCTTTCCGTCCTAAGGAGCAAATGAGTGCATTCGCTTGCAGCCTCGACCCCCAGCGTGTGACAATCAAAGACCAATCCAAAGCAAGTCCAATTTGCGATGAGTGGTCGCGCCACGCAAGTGATCGCATTTCTGCGGACACCGCGTGGTGGACCGGACGTACTGTGTTTTCCTACGGTGAGAATCAGGAAGCAGCTTTGCAATGTGCGTTGCCCTCAAAGTCTGGGTCAATGAGAGACAAAACCGCGGCAAAGAAAGAAGTCAAAGTTTCGAAGTTCAAAGGACCCGAAACGATATGCGACAAACCTGTTGGTTGTATGACCAAAGAAGTCAACATTGTTGAGTACGACATGTCCGATTTCCTTAAGTCATGCGTTGACGCATATTGCGAACTTGCCAAGGTAAACGTTTCCTCGTTGAGTAAGGTAAGCACCCCATTCATTGGTTCGAAGGTCGCGAGACCTGTCGTAAATGAAGAGGAGCCAAAGGGCAGGCTACAAACCATCGCTGCAAAGGTACTAATGAAGATTCTATTCGCAGCCCGCATGGCTAGGTATGACCTGCTAAGAGCCACGCAAAGCCTTGCCTCGCGTGTGAGCAAATGGTCCACTGAGTGCGACAGCGCTCTACATCGACTTGTGTCTTACATACACTGTTCGAAGGACCTTAAAATGCGAGGTTGTATCGGGGATAAGTTCTCTGATTGCAGGTTGTGGTTGTTCGCTGACGCGGATTGGGCAGGCGAATACGACTCGCATAGTACGACTGGTTGCACCATGATACTGGTAGGACCAAACACATACTACCCACTGAATGCCTTCAGTAGGAAGCAGACAGCGACTGCTACAAGCTCGACTGAAGCCGAGGTCATCGCTGCGAATCAGGCGCTCAGAGCAGAGGGATTGCCGACGCTGTAGCTTTTCTGTCAGCTCAGCCTGTTTGGGAAAGAAGCACATGGGTATGCTCAAAAGGCCGGTACTTCCTCCCTTGATGTGCCCGAGGGCATTGTTGCTCGCATTGATCCCGAGTCAGATGAAATTCGGTACGGAAACGTTGATGCGGGTACAAGTGTTGCAAACATCAATGCCCTAACCGTGCATCTCAGTGATAAGTGGAAAGTTAAGCTGATGGAAGACAATCAGGCCACGATCACTATCCTGCAGCAAGGACACTCACAGAAGCTAAGGCACACGGATAGGACCCAACGCATTAGCTTCAGATGGCTCCAGGAGCAGTTCGTGAATCGGCAATTTGAATTAATCAATGTTGACACTACCCTCCAAGCTGCAGACATCTTGACCAAGGCGTTTGACAGCACCCCGGTGTGGCACCATGCACTTGAGCTGATCGGTATCTCCCCCAGTCGCCAGGCGCGAGCCTGTGCCACCAGTTTGCTGCTCTCCCCATGCGCCAAGGCCGGAGAAGTTAGCGATCAGGGGGGGCAGATCGCTGCATTATGCAACGTCCAGCCCAAGAGTCTCCTTATTGAATTCTGTTGTTCGACGACCTCACGGTTGGGCGAATCAAGAGACTCTTCAAAAGGTTGCCGTGTCATTCGGGTCACAGAAGCCGAAGATGGGTGCTCCGATACGTGCAGGCAGTGGTTGAGCCGTGAAATCGCCGAATTTAGGAGCAAGAATCCTAAGGGCGCAATCATGTTTTACGTCTCGTTGCCGTGCACTGGAGGTTGCCCGTGGGGTTATGTTAACCAGCAAACTCCCAAAGGTGCTGCCAAGATTGAGGGCCACATCAAGCAATTTCGGTCACTGTTGAGAGGGTTCAAACGCATTCTCAATGATGTTTATTCTGATGACATTAAAGTTGCCTTTGAACTCCCTAAGGCATGTCGTTATTGGAAATGGCCTGAACTATGGAGTTTCTTGACTAAGTACAAGATGAACAAGTATGAATTCCATGGTTGTAAAATCGGCATAAAAAAGGGAGAAATGGAAAACCAATGAAAAAGCAATGGGTCGTTGCCAGTAACATGCCCACTATTTCTGTTGTTGAGTACTTCAAATGTGATGGTTCTCACGAGCATGATGAAAGCCGTGGCACCCACTTGAAGGAAGCCGAGGGATACACGTACATTTACACTGATGCCGTTCACAATGCATTCTCCGAACACGCCACCATGCAGCCGTTGCTTTCGAGTAATTGTGCTGCTTCGTTTTCGCAATGAGCGGCCAGACGGCTATGGCGCATCCCGCGAGGGATTGCGATCCGGCATGGAGGCGGTGGATGGAGAATATTGCTACCACATCGGTATGCACCAACGGCAAGTACGACGCGAACCTCGCCGCAACAGTCAAGGGACTCCTGGAGACGACCTCTGCACAGTCGCTTATCCATACATGGGTGCAGGACCAACCGCATTATTTGCAGTTGCTTACACCTCTGTTAACTATTAGCGAACCTTATTTGAAGGTTGTGCAGGCTCCTCGTGTACCCGATCGCGACCTCCTAATTATCTATGTGACTGTCGCTGACTCAGGACTGTCAATGGTGTCCGGCAAGAAGCAGAAGCTCCGCAAATATGATTTTTCGGAACGCTTGGATTCTTCTCGCCCGGCGCGTGTCGGTGCATGGAGGTCAGAAATGCTATGGGGTAAAGGCCTGCAGCAGCTTTGCAAGCGCATGGCCGCCCTTATCGACGAGGTGCGCACGGACTACCCGACGGCGACCATCGTTCCTATGATCTATTGGAACGGCAATGAGCTTGTTGGGAAGGATGGCATTGAGCCCAGTGGCACCTTCCCGTTCGACCACCCCGCCGGCGAAGCCAGCCAGTTGCTGGCAGACACCAAGAGGCACCTGGCCTGGACCAGGGATTTCGCGGCCCGCAAGGGCTGCGCATGCCTTGGAGTCATGACCGGCGCGAAAAGCTATCCCTACGGCTTCTCTATGATTTGGGACCGTTATATGACTGAAGTCCGGGACTTTATCATCGGCGACCCCAATCATATGCTCGTGTACGTAGATGCTACACCCTTCGTCGAGACCATCGACTTGCTGGACAGGTATCATATGTGCTTCAGTGACGACAACATCACGAAGACCGTCCAGTTTATGCGCGGAACCCACCATATGTTGTATATGCTTTCTATCTTGCGCCCCGCAATGGGCAGCGTAGCCGAGCTGACACGTTCGCACGACTGTACCGTGCGCCCGATCGATGTGCTCGAGCTGCGTCACCAAGAAGATTGCACAGTCAACGTTGAGGTTCTCGCGTACTGCAAGGAGACGCTTACAAAATGCGGTGTTTCTTTGTCAGAGATGATCGGGCTCCCTTTCACCAGAGAAGAAGTGGAAGTCCGGCAGCCTCTCGACTTCGCCCCCGTCAACCCAGCCGAGTTTGCAACTTCAGGTGAGCCTTCCGGTGCAGATGTTTCCGAAAGTGTTCGCCCGGCGCGAGCCGGTGCAAAAGCGGCTGCGGTGGCAATGAAGGACGAGGAGGTGAGCAGGCCGGTACCACTCGACTCCTACGGGAGGAGCGTGACAGGGGGCCATTATGACTGCTGGGTGTATAGCGTTCATGATGGCGTGAAGTATGTCGATTACGGCGAAGGCCCCAAGCGACTCAGCATCATCAAGCAACCCTCTTTCGATTACAACCCTTCTGTCAGGAGAATCAGTGATGAATACCACCGTTCCCTGACGTGCATCTCCAAGATCCTTCGTGGTCGCGGAACAGAAGGATGCGGGTATGTGATGGATGAGGACGGCTACATGGACCTCGAAGACTTGGGACTCGCGCTTCGCAAGGAGCTGCCCTGGGCATCGGGTATTGATTCTAATCAATATTCTCAAACTCGTATTGATATTGATTTTTTTCCAGTTGCAAATTATTGATTTGAAAGCCTCTTAGATCAATATACATCCGACCTTTAAAATCAATATATTTGAGCAGCTTTTCTCAAGCCAAAATCAAAGCAGGGTCTTTGGCCAGCTGCTCCTGTTTTGTCAACAGGGGAGCAGCAAACAGGTTGCACTTTAAGTGTCAAAAGCTGCTGGTCAAAATGAGCTCTACCTTTTTTGTCAAAAGGCTTAAGCTGAACAAGCTGCTTTAAACAATTTCTCATTTCTTTTGTCAAGAAATGGTTGAAGAGGTACCCCCTTGTCAAGGGCAACTTTGTCAAGATACGGTTGAAGAGGCAAAGCCTTTTGTCAAGGGCAACTAGCAGCCATCATCTTCCATCACAAAGCCAAAGCCAGGCTTGGTCAGCTGAAGGTGTACTAGGATTTTGTACTTTTCCATAATCTTGGCAGGCAGTCTTGTAGAGCCCACTCCAAAGCTGCAGCTGTGGGCAAGCTGGGATATTTGCCCAACAAAATCTTCAGCCTTGAAGTTGTGGTGGGCCCTGTAGTTGAGATATCTTGTGTTTTTGAACAAGTGCCTGCAAGAATGAAATTTGTGAACTATATGAAACAGCTTTCTGCCTTTTGCCAAGGCCCAATCATGGAGGTCTTGGTAGCAATCAAAAAACCTTTTGGCAAGGCGATCAACCACTTTGTACTCAGAGGCAGTGGGGAAGGCACCAATGTTGTCCATGTGGCTAATCAACTGGTTTAATGCACCAATGCACTCCAGCATTGTGCTATGAATAGGGTCTTCTTCAGGATCAAGAACTTCAGCCAGCAAGGCTTCCAAGCATGGCAAGAGCCACTTGGTTTCTGCAGCCTTTGCTTCCAAACATGGAGGCCTTTTGTGGGGCTTTGTGGTATCTGTCAGCATGGACAGCCTCATGTTTGTCATCCTGTTGGGCACTTGCTTCTCAGAGTAGAGCTCTCTGATTTTGGAGAAGATCTTTGCAAGCCTTTGTGTAGGCGGAACAGCTTGCCTTTTTGGCCAGTCATAGTAGCAAAGGTAGTGGATCAAGCTCCCTGCCAAGTGTGAGGCCACCCCTCTGGAGTAGAGAATGTGCAAGCTGTCCCCTCTCACAAGGGCACTTGACACACCTTCAATGCTGAAGAGGGGGTGGCTGCTCCTTTTGTCAAGGGCAGCTTGTGCTTGGGAAACATCATTGAAGTGTTGGTTTTCTTCCTTCAGATCTTGACTGACTTTCCAGGTGGGCACCTGGTTTTCTTGTAGACAGGCCTTTGGCAGTCACACTCATGGCAAGGGTATTGGTTCTGCCAGTGGGGTAGCTTGAGGACATTTGCATAAAACTCATTATCCCCCTGAATGCTCCAGATGACTGCCCTGTACCCCTGATTGGACAAGGGTTGCCCAGCCAGCTGGGACAAATCGCCTTTTGTCAAGGGCTTGCCCCATGGGTCTGTTGTTGGGTGCATGCCTTTTGCCAAGGCCTGAAAAGACCAAGCAATCCAAGTGTCCAGTTGCCCCCATGTTTCTGGTAAAGTGCAGGATTTTGGCACTGCTGTTAGAAGCAAGTGGCAAGACAGGCTGGGTTTCCACATAAAAGGCTGCCCCAGGACCAAGTCATGAGGCTGTCCCTGGTTTGGAACTCACAGCCATCCCCATGAATAAACAAGGGGATTGTTTTAGCAGGGGCGTGCACTTTGCCATTGGAGCCAATGGGCTTGACCAGCCTTGGGTCTTTTGCCTTCTCAACGCCTTGCCAAAAGGCTTGGCATTCAGAGGTGGCAAAGATTGTGCCAAACCCTTCAGGGTACTCCTGGCTGAGCCGGCTGAACTGGACATGTGGCAAAAGCACAGGGAGCTCTTCTTGAACAGCTTTTTTGGATTTTGGGTCTTTCACCCATGTCTTCACTGGGTGGGGATCTGCAATTTTCAAAGACTTGCATTGCAGATTCACTAAGTCCCTGTGACAGTTCCCAGCTTGTTGCTGGAAGTTGCCACATTTGGCAATTGCAAGAATTTCCGGATGATCACACCCGCTTAAGAAGGCAAGGTAGCAGATTTCAGAAACTTGGCTGGCTGATAATCTTCCTTGGCTCCACAGCTCAATAAGCCTGGAGCATAGTGGGTTACTAGCAGTTGCACTCTCCATGGGGTCTTTTTGGAAAGGACTGTGTTGTTCTTTCTCCCACTGCCACCCCCTCAATCTTTTGGGTGGCCTTGCGCCTGCCATGTCAATACTTTTGTCAAGTATGTAGCAACTCCTTTTTTGTCAAGGGTTTGCTGGCTGACAAAGCCAAGTCACATGCTTGTGGGCACTTCTTGTGGCTGACAAAGCCCTTTTGTCAAGGATGTTCTTGAGCCCAGGCTGCAACAGCAACTTTGACTATAGGCCCACCAACCCTTCAAGGCTACAACTGGGAAGGGGCAAGAGTGGCAAGCTGACAAGTTTGACAAGTTCTTCCCAACACTCTAGTTCCAAAACCTTGTTTTAAGACAGCCCCTGGACAAGTCACTGAACAGCAACATTTCAGCCCTCATTCCCCTCCCCTCCCCCCCTCAGCAGTTTTGACCCTTCCCTCTTTTGTCAAGAAGGTAGGTGCAAACTGATTGCTGGCCATTGTACCACACCAAAGGGATCTTTTGCCAAGTGCCCTACAAAGAACCCACCCTTTCGTCAAGCAGTTTTTTGTCAAGAGGCATTGCTTCATGTATTTGGTTCCCTTTTGTCAAGGCAAAGCTGCTGGGCTTCATGGAATGGGTTGTGCGCCTGTTGTCAAGGCATGTTGTGGCTGCGTTGTTCCCTTCATCTTTTGTCAAGACAAGGGGGGGGCCCTGAGAGACAAGGTCTGTGTCTGCAATCTATTTCTTGGAGGTTTTGCTGCCAGCTTTGTTGGCCAGCTGGTTCAGCTCCTTGCTCTCTTCTTTGATCTCCTTAATCAAAAACCCAGCTTCCACCAATAGGTCCGTAGCCTTGCCCAAAGGCATTGCTCTGTCTTTCTTAGCCAGAACATCCTTGAGCACTTTGGTTGTGTTTTTGAGGTTGTCCAGCATAGACTCTGTGTCTTTCCTGGCCTGCTTTGTGAGCCTTTTTGCCTTGTGAGCAGCTTCCATTGCAGCCTCACAGTCTGCAATGGCAGAATTGCACTGGTCTCTTGCTCTTTTTGCTTTTGTCATTAGCTTTGCCCATTGCTCTTCCTCACATATCTCTTCCTCTTCCTCACTGGGCCCATTGGTCAAAGCCAGTTGGCGAGGCTTGCCTTTTCCCTTGCCCTTGCCTTTTGTCAAGGCATTTTTGGCTTTCCCTCCTCCTTTCCCCCAGTTCTCTGCCAGGTGCAAGTGGTTGCTGTGGTCCTTCTCCCACCATTGGTTCCATCGCTCCTCATCCTCCTCAGTGGGTTCAAACTCTTGGCCTTTTGACCACTCTCTGGACTTTCTCACCTTTGTGGATTTGACTATGTTGCCCTTGTCTTTGTAATTGTAGACTCCCCATGTCCATGGGTCCTCTCGCCACTGCAGGCGCCCTGACTGAACATGTCTTTCAAATTCATCTTCCCCAAATTTGGCAATTAGCTCTTTCTCAGATTGCCATTCTTCCCCTTGACAAAACTTGACCAACAGATTCTTTCACTTGCATAAACTGGGGTACACTGGCTTTGACCATATACATGGCTGCCTCCATTCCTTTTTCCCCTTTTGTCAAGGAGTCAAAGGCTTTCTGCTCCTTAGCAGGCTTCTTCTTCAGGGCAACATTGTGCTTGCTCCACACTTTGGAGTGCTCTTCTTTGGTAAGCATGCCCCTCAGGTTGGTAGCAGCTTCTTGGGCAGTTTCACAACCTTCAGCAGCTTTTTGGACCTTCTGCGCTAGTGTCATCTTACCAAGCTTTTCCAAGTGGCCCTTTTTGAGGGAAAGCTTCTTGACTTTCATAACCTTTGTTGATGGCTTCTTGCTGGCTGCCCCTTTACCTTTTGTCAAGGTACCTGCCCCATGGCTGCCTTTTGTCAAGATACCCTTTTTGGGAGGCATGGTTCTGAACAATTTGAGCCTGAAGCAGGCAGCATCTATGTCATGTCCTTTTTGTGGCCTTGTTAAATAGCCCCAAAATGGGCACCAAATCAAGTGACTAGTGGACAATTGGCTCAAAACATATTGTTGAGGCAGGGAAAATCTCACAAATACGGCACTTGATCAATTTTGATGAATTTGATCAAATTTGATCAAATTTGATCAAATTTGATCAAGTTTGATCAAATTTGATCAAATTTGATAAAATTGATCAAGTGTTGCATTTGCTGACATTTTGTGATTCAGAACTATTTTCTGGGTCAACTCACATGTTGGCACGTGGGTTCCTTGACAAAAGGAAGGCCACTCACACCTAGCTCCCTTGTCAGGAATGTGGGCCTTCCCCATGACAACCATTTGGTTGATGTGTGTTGTAGAAGAAATTACCTTTCAGGGCCACCTTATCCAAATACAAACATATATGAACATATCCTGCATGTCAACCATCCTACATGTGCAAGCCCACCTCAGCATTGTGATCCTTTCAGGTTCCCTGGGCCATCCTATGCAGACACCACACACCACCACACACACACAAAGGCCACATGTGAGGCCTTGACAAAAGGTGGGACCTTGACAAAAGGTGAGGCCTTGACAAAAGGTGAGGCCTTGACAAAAGACTCCACCTCCCCCCAGGCCCATAGCACCTCTTTTTTGGTCTGCAATTGTGTTCCCAATCCCTTTTGTCAAGGAATTGTTGCTGCAAATCCTTATTTTTGTCAAGGAAATGCATTTTGCAAAAACTCACACCCCCACTTCCTTTTGTCAAGGAAAATGGGGGGTTGATAGTGTACACATGGCGGGCAGTTTCCAACTCCAAGCTTTGATGTGCTGTTACTGCAAAACACCTTTGGGCATTGGGCTGGGTACTGTTAAACCATGATGTCTTGCTTGAAGTTTGAAAGCTGCCTTTTGTAACCCATGACTACCCATGACTATGCTTTGCTTCTTCTGGCAATGGGGCAGCCACTAAAGTCTTTTGTCAAGACTTTCAAGGGGATCCTTCTGGCAACGGGGCAGCCACTAAAGTCTTTTGTCAAGACTTTCAAGGGGATCCTTTTGTCAAGGCCCCTTGCCAGCGGTCATCCTTTCAAACCGCAAGAAGCCCTCCACAGCTTGAGCAAAAGTTGGCCAGGTCTTGTACTTGTCCCATCCTTTTTGCTTCCATGAAGGCACCACTGGGAAGACCTTGATGTTCCAATTGTCACATTCCTCAACGACTTGGTAGTTGTCATCAAAGATTGTGTCAATGCCATGTTTACACAGTGCATCTGCCTTCCCATACCATCCAGTTGGCGAAGACGTGAAGAATTTTCCAGCCCAGCCATCCCAAATGATGCCACTGTGGTTGTCTGTGTACCAGTTTCTGTTGTGGCCGCCAAAGGAGCACAAGTACACTTCATACCCTTCCTTCTTCAGCTGGTCCAAGGCATTGATGTTGGCTGCTGTAACCGTCTCCTTGACCTCCAAAGTGTTGTGCCAGTCCACTGCCACCTTCTTTTTTGGCTTTTCTTTCAACACCCACTTCTGTGCAGGCTGTGTCTTTGCCCTTTTGGCAAGGGGATTGGTCTTGTTCTGTTGCTCCTCAGGGGGAGGTGGGGGTGTGGCAGGGCTTGGGGAAGTAGGGCTTGGGGAAGTAGTGGTTGTGGAAGAAGCGCCCCAGTCAGGGCCCATCTCAAGCTCAGGGTCACTTGGCTTGCTGGGCTGGCTTTTCTCTTTTTGGTACTGCTGCAGGGATGGCCCCAGTATCTTGTTGGGCTTCTCCTTTTTGTCAAGCGAGCTGCCTGTACCACTTTCGTCAAGAGAGGGCTCCTCAAGAGGCGGCTGCTTGTTGCCCCCCACTTTTGTCAAGGGAAGGCCCTTTTGTGCCCCCACTTTTGTCAAGAGAGGGCTGCCCCCCGGCTGCTTGTTGCCCCTACTTTTGTCAAGGGATAAGGGAGGCTCCTTTGTGCCCCCACTTTTGTCAAGGGAAGGCTCCTTGCTAACCCCACTTTTGTCAAGGGAATGGCTGGCTGCCCCCCCACCAGTTGTTTGCAACAGGGCTTCTTTTCCCTTCTCCTCCCTTGGCAAAAGGGAAGCTTCCCTTTTGGCAAGGGAAGCCTCCTTGTTCTCTTCCCCCACGCCCTTTTCCTTTACCACCCTTGGCAAAAGGGAAGGCTCCTCATCCTGCTCTTCCTTTTTGTCAAAGGAAGCCTTCTTCCTTCCCTCTTCCTCTTTCTTCTTCTTTTCTTCTTCCATATCAGCTTTCTGCTCTTTTGAAGCCAGGCAGTACTTCAGCTCCCAAGCAGTCAACAGGTGTGGTTTTCTGTTCTTTCCCAACGCTTTGTCAGCCTCCCAGTCAATGCCCTTTGCTAAGGCATCCTCCAGAGCCATGTTTGTATTTTCCCTGGCCATGCCTTTCTTTTTGAAGGCTTCCTTTCTTGTGTTGGTGACTGTCCCGCTGCCAGCAACTCTTCCTTTGTTGTTCTTAGCCATGGGCCCTTTTGCCAAGGGCAACAACTATATGCGGGCTTGAGCCAAAAAAGCACTCACACAAACACAAGTTGCCCACACTACTTTTGGGGCAGTTCCTTTTGGGGCACTAGGGTGTGGAAGCCAAAGTGGGAATAGGTTTGAACAAGGCGCATCACTTGAATTGTTTCTGTTGGCAACCAGGTTTCACCAAACACTGTGGCTACTTCAGACCTCATGGCATGCTATGGAGTGACAAGCACAGTCCCACCAAACCAGTCCTTGCCCAAGCATTTTTCCTGCTTTGTCGAGAAGTTTGTGAAAAGGGGGCATGCCCTTTTGTCAAGGCAAGCTTCTAGGCATTGGGCAAGGCAAGAATCCTTTTTGTCAAAGGACAAATGTGCCTTTTGAAAAACTTGGCCCCTGCTTCTTTTGTCAAGAACAGTGCAAAAACACATTTTGTCAAGGATCTTTGTGAACCACCTACCAGGTTTTATACAAGTGGTCCTTCAGTTCAACTGCTTCTTGTTTTGTCAAATGCTCTGCTTGCAGCCTCTTTAAGATCTCCTGCATAATGTCCACATAGGATGGGTGGCCCGCTTTAGTTGTTTGGACAATGTGCATGACTTTCCCATCAGGGTCATGGGCCCCACATATGTAAGCCCTGTAGGGCTCTTTGTTGGTGACAGTCTTCGTCAGCTTAGCCCATGGCTTTCTTGTAGGCTCTGTTGGTGTTGCTTTTGCCTTCTTTTCTGAGCAGCCTTTTGTCAAGGACACCCCTTTTGTCAAGGAGCCAGCCTTCTTAACCTTCTTTTTGTTGGAGGCTGGCCTCTTCCTTGTCCAAATGCCCAATTCTTTCCTCAAGCCTGTTGGCTTTTCACCCTTGCTACTGGCTGCCACAGCTTGCCCTGGTCTTCTTCTCAGGAAAGACTTGCTTGGGGGGCATGATGCCTTTGGTGTTTCCTCTTCATGGCTGCCCTTAGCTTCAGGAGTCCCAAAGCACTTTGGAATACCAGAGCTGTCCACACTCACATCACTTATGTGCTTCTTCAGCTTCTTCTTTGGCTCCCCTGAAGCAGGCTCCCTTTTGTCAAGGGGCTCCCTTTTGTCAAGAGGCTCCCTTGGGGCAAGAGGCTCCCTTTCGTCAAGAGGCTCCCTTGGGTCAAGAGGCTTTCTTTGGTCAAGGGGCAGGGTTTCTTCATGCTGTTGCAACTGTGGCTTTTTGATGATCTGGCCCACAACTGCTCTCAGCTGCAGATAATCAGGCCCAGTAAGCTTCGCAGCACAAGATTTCAAGTCAGAAGCAGCTAGCCTCCTCATGTGGTATAGCAGCACCCCAATTCTTTCCACCCTCAGCCCCACCCAAACACTGCCAGAAAACTTGGTGTCATTGAGAGAGGGCTCCTTCAACAGTACCTGAAAAATGGAATTTCTCAAGCACTGGCTGTGTATTTCTGCTTGGGGCTCCAACTCCAGCAGCCCTTTTGTCAAGGACAACAGCTTGAATAACCCCTTGGGGTTCACAGCTTGGCTCTTTGATATGTGTTCATACACACCAAAGTCTTGCAGCAGGTCTTGGTGAAGGCTGAATACTTTCAGCAGCAAACCTTCATCCACTTGTGGCTTTATTGTATGCCTGGGCCCACCTCTATTGTCCAGATGCTTGGGCGTTGCCTTTTGTCAAGGAGGACACCCTTTTGTCAAGGCGTTCTTTTGTCAAGAACACTTCTTTCGTCAAGAATGGGTCCAAGCTCGATGCTTGAGCCTAAAGGGTTGCATCTGCAGCACCTGCCTTTTCAGTTGAAAGCAAGAAATGTAAAATCAATATCCAAATCAATATTCAAATCAATATTTGGAAGCAAAAAACACAGCTAACAAAGGTCCGACAAAACATATTAGAAAAATCAATAAAAACGATGCAAATCAATATCAATAAATTATAGTACTTTCAGATTGATTAGAATCAATACCCGATGCCCAGGGTGCGACATCCCATTCCATGGAACATCCAGAACATCATGGATATTTTCAAGTTGGACAAGAAGCAGAGGTTCATTGGCCTTGGTTGCCCGGACGCAAGCCGGTGCGGAGTCGTCCCCTGTTCTCATTGGCTTTTCAAGCTGAAGGCCTCCCAAGGCCATGAGGACTGGCTCAAGATTGACGACTCCGGCATCGCGAAGGAGTGGTATGTGAACCCGGGGACTGACCTCGGGCGCTGGGCCGGCTGGAATGTTTGCAGCAATCCTCCAACTGTGCTTTATCACCGCACCGACAAGCGAAATTTCGCTAACATCATGCGGAACGGATTATTGCCAGGCGGTGGAGATCAGCATGAAACAGGCCGGCCCCACGTCTTCTTCGCCGACGTCCCCAGCACAAGCGAACACTACGTATCAGGCGTACGCGCAGATCGACCCCTGGAGACACAAATCGATCTCAGAATGGCCATTCGCGCAGGGCTTTGCTTTTTCCAGACAGAGAGCGATGGTGTCCTCACGCGCGACAAGGTGCCCAATTACACGATTATTTCGGTATTGGACGCTACAAATGGCGATGTTTGGTACACTCGCTCCGAGCAATCGGATGCAGGTGCACCAGCTGAGACGATTGAAGATGAACCCCAGGGGATGAAGCGCGAACAAGCTGTGGCTGATGATCGTTCAACGGCGCTGGAACGTATTGCTACGACGCGCACAAATGTGGCCTCTCCTCGCGCCCCGCAAGCGGAAGCGAAGAGGCAGAAGACTTTCAATCCAATGGAGAATGTTGAGTTGAATGTCGCCACGTGCCCGGTTTGCAACAACAGTGTCTTCGAGGGGCAGGTGCACTGCTCATCATGTGGGCAGTTATCTCCCCTCAATCCACGCCTGTTGAAAGAGCAACAGCGCAGTTACATCATGCAGCGTTCCAACCTGTTGAAGAAGATGGGCCTCAGCACCCACGTCACAGCTCAGGTCCTTGCATCTGTGGGAACATCCGACCTTCGCGAGGAGGATCGTAACAGCATCATTCGTGGCTTGAACTCCCCGGACAGTGCCGTCATTCAGGAGGCCCGGAAGAAGCTCAAGTCCGCCCTGAAGAACGGCTACCACTCTCTACTTGACCGCTATGAACTCGATCTTCAATACAGAGTTCGTATGCTTGAGGTGGGCCGTCGGGAGGCGGACATGCTCCGCATGGAGCTGAGCGCAAATCTTGTCTCGGCTGCTCCAAAGCAGTCGCAGGCCCAGCGCACTCTGGGCGTTGGCCTTGGTTCAACGTCGGAGTCGCGAATCGCGAGGCTCGCGTACATCAAGACAGATATCGGAGTTCCTGCCCAACGAGCTGCAAGAGGCTTTGTCCTCTCGCTGGATCGTGATGTTCCAAGGGATGCCTTACAGACCCAGAGCGTTCGTCAACGTGGTGATGGAGCAGAATAGGCCCCGCAGCATTGGTTGTTGGAACGGGATTATTCATTTGCAAGGCAACACGTTGGACGACCTCCGCAACGAGATGGACTGGATTTTTGGCCAAAATGAACGGTATGCACGGAACTCGATAGAATTTTCGAGGAACGAAAGCAGCAAACTGCCCGTTATGCCGAAACAAGTGCTCCCGCCGCCCGCGAGGGCGAGCAGTGGAGCCGTGGCAGTTGGCAGAACTGGTCCGAGTGGAGCGGATGGGGTGACAGCAGCGGTAGCTATTCATCTTGCGGTGGTAAAAGCGCATCCGTCATGGTTTGCATGAGTGCAACGGTTCCCCTTGACCTTCACCCTCTGTTGTGTTACTGTTTGGCTGCTTTGTGAAAGGCCCCTTTAACACGCAGAGGGGGGTGAAGAATTTGATCGGTCATTATGGGGTTTTACATCCGTTGCATCCGCAGTGTGGCTGTTCAAGCGTGAAAATGTGCGAGCAGCGCACTTGGACGGTTTGTTGTTTCCTTTTGGGCCCCAAACCGGTAACCCTTGAATCTATAGAATCCGTAGGCCACTGCTGAGTAGTTGCTCAGTATGCCACCGTCAGTTCAGTTCCTATTTCATTGGCTTGTTTGAAGATCTGGTGTTTGTTGCTGTTTGCTTAGTCCCTCCAGTGAGGGCTGTGAATTAGTAAGTGAAGCAAACGGATCAGAATCCGGAGAACATACTCACTAGAAATGAAACCGATGACAGTACCTACAAGCCGCCAACCTGACAATACGATTTGGGCAAATTGTAACCAGCTCACAGTGGGGTGGGGATAGAATGAGCTCGCCTGTGATAAAGGCCTTTTGGCTCCTGTTTGCGAATTGCATTACTGTAATTTGCCCAGATACACGTTGTGTCGCAGTTGAGAAGTTATCGCCCCACCAGGCAGCCAAGTACTGGGCTGAATCACTATCCACGCGATTGTCCAATGTTCTGGCATACCGCCTTTAGTCAATGCTTCCCCTTCAAAGCCCAAATTGTGTTCTATTTTTGCCTGGCTTGCCTTCAACAAAAGGACAACCGCACTCCAAGTTCAAGCATGCGCTTAAAACCAAACTCGCTGACTCACTCACTCACTCCCTCCCTCACTCCCTCCCTCACTCCCTCCCTCACTCACTCACTCACTCACTCAAGTTCGCACCGGGCCTCTGTGAGCGCAGCTGAAACCAAAGTCTCAAAATGTGACGGTGACCTCTAGGAGCTTAGCCCGCCCAAGTTCTGGCGAGGTCACCAGCTCCAAGACGAACCTCGGGCACCTCGAGGGCTGTGCAGGCCACTCTACAGCTGGGTCTGTTGTTTTGGGGAGTTGGTAGCCCTTTGTTGGTGGTAAGAAGGAGGGGCTGGGTATATTTCTGACCCCAGCACCAGGTGTGTTCGATGCGGAGCTCGAACCTGAAGTGCCAGGAGTCAACAGCGTGTTTCCAAATGGGTGTGTCTTGTTTCAAGGAACCCCCTTTCACTTTGGAAGGCTTTGTTTTTCCAACGTGGTTGCTTTGCCATTTCTTTTTTTTGCCGACCAAACTAGTTGCTGGCATTGAACAATTTTCTATGGATTGGCTGGCAACTTCCCCCAAATGTCCATTCATGTCTAATCCACTTTTCCCCCATTGGTGCCCTTTCCCCCGATATTTGTGGAGCAGGTTTTCAACCTCAAATCAGCCAACCAAAGTAGGTGCCCCTAATATTGTCCATGGCCAATGGGGGGTCTGGGGAATTGGTTCCACACCTTTGCAAGATTGGGGATCTCGAGGCAGAATTCAGACCCCCTCCCTCAGTTTGGGCCACGGGTTCCTCTTGGTTTGCCATTTAGGGGTCCGATTCATATTATTCAGGACGCACGCCCAAATGTTTGCTTCCTCGAGTTGCTGGACTTTATTCTTTTTGGGAAAACCATTTTAGTGGCAAGCGAAGAGTTCAAACTTGTTGCGGGCCATCCACTCAGGAAGTAATATTTTTTTGGGGGGGAGGTTTGAAGGCTCATCCATCAAACCGACCGCATCCTCTCAGCAGAAGCGTCGCCCGTCAAACCCCGTCGAAGAAGATGGACGCAGCCGTTGCTGGCTGGAATTGCTTCGACCGACGCAGCAAGACTGGCGCGGACTTCCGTAGCAGCGAGCAGTCACCTTGGCCCGCGCTCAGTCTGATGCCGTCAGCAACAGGTCGCACGGTGACGCCCTGGTGGACAACTCAAGGTTGCCACTTGTGAGACGGTCTTGTAGAACCTTCGGGGAATCCCCTGTTCAAGCGATAAGTGCCCTGGGCATGAAGATCTTTCCAATCTCCTCGTGTTTTCCTTTTGCCCCTTTGACAGAAAGAGCCTTCCCTTGAGGATCCGCGCAGAAAACTGATGGACTCTTGGACCATCTCCGCCGGTTCCATGGCAAGATGGGGAGGGTTGGATCTGGAAGCCTCTGGCCAGGCATGGCGGGCTTCATCAAGTGTGCCCTGCAGGCGCCGGGTTTCAACCACAGATCTTGTACCATTGGTCAGTGTTGATTGAGCGTGGGCTCCCTGGTTGTTTGCGTTTCCATGTGTTTTGCGAATAAACCAAGGAACCAACAAATAGAGTCCCACAGATTGTCTTTCATCACGGTGCCCGCCTATTTGTTTTGGATTCTCGGATTGGTGCAAAAGTCTTTCCAAACAAACGGGCCCTCCTGGCCCACCCTCAATCAAAACGGCCTGACCAGTGCAATCGAATTCGAGGCGCCACAGACGGGAGCACCCTAAATGGGGCGGCCTTGCTTGTATGGCTTGTAAAAATGGGTCCATGACAATAAATAATTTGGGTAATCATCAACCATTTTTCAAGGGTCAGAAAATGAGACTCCAGGTAAACAAATAAGGGGGCCATGGGGCCATTTATTTCAAGGGCCATGGAGACTCCAGGCATCAACAGTCATGATTCTTTCTGGCCGCCCCCAAAACCTCTCCTAGGTGATGCGCTGCGAGTGCAGCCCCAACATCCACCTCCGGGAGAGGAATCCGCACCTCGAGACCGAAGGAGCGGTTCGGATTCGGTTGGAGCGAAAAATCCGCTCGCGAAATCCGCTCGCGCTTGGAAACCACGGGGCTGAAGCCATTGGTTGCAGGGGCAGCACCAAGTTGTTCAGGGTTTCTGCAGGGTGCGAAATGGAATTCGCAACCACAGTATCATCCAAGTTCATGCTTTGGTTTGGTGGGGTCCACCACTAAGAATGGTCAAGCCCAGATCCAGAATGTGAGAGTTGGTTTAAAGGGGTTGCCTTATCCAGACAGATCTTTTTCTTCAGGCTTTCCAAAACCAGTGTCACAAGAACAGGCGCAGTCAGTGAAGCTCGGCAGACATCAACTTTGTTTGCCGGGTTTGGATGACTCACTCGCCAGGATTCCCGGCTCAGTTCGTGTCGGAGGGCATGGTCACGCAGTACAACAGCTGCGTCTCTGGAGCTGGGGTCCCCCAGTATCAGCGTTCTTGCCGCCCAACCGAAGCCCAAGACAAAGCAAGCCAAGCAAGCCAAGAAGGTGCAAGCTCTTTCGGGGAAACGGGGAAACGGGGAAACGGGGGGGGGGTCGTTCGATGTTCTACCAGAGTTTGTGGGCTGGGCCTTTTAGGGGACTGAGAGTTGAGCCGGTGGTTCTTGAATCAGCCGCCATCGAGTGAAGATGAACACAGCAAGCGTCAACTGGACACATTGAGGCCCACCAGAAGGGCTGCTCCTCAACGGCTTTGTCTCGAATCAGGGAGAATGAAATTGGTGGTGTTCCTTTTTGGTTTCCCCTCAACTCCGACCAAACCTGGGCTTCCGTAAAAAACGAGAGACACACACCCAGTGGGTTCTCGTCCAAGAGCGCCAAGATCGCGGGGTGTCCCAACTCTGGCAGGTCTCTTCCTTTGGCTTCGGCGGCACCAATGCCCATGCCATGTGGGGGTTCCTCAGAGTTTTCGGCGCACGGGCCTGTGGCTTTGGTTGGGAACCGGAGCCTCCGCCAGGTTGGGGGTCTGCTCGGGTAATTTAAGTGGTTAACCGTGGCAATTGCACTTGGGGCAATTGTATCAGGGCGAGATACAACCAAGATGATTGACCACACAAGGATTGCTTGCCTCCTTGGTCGTAAGACCTGTGATTTTGCCCATATGAAGGTCACGTTGTTTGAGGTCTTCAATTCCCGAGAATGACAATGGAGCACTCACTCCCTGAGTTCCTGATTATGTTGTTCCTTTTCTTTGGGCGGGGGAAGACACATGTGGAGTCAAACAACAACTCTGTCTGACCAGTCCGCTGAGGAAGTGAGATTATGACAACGCCCCAGGCGAAACACATTTTTGGGATGCCAGTATGGATGACAATCGAGGTTCCAAACCTCCTTGGTTGGGAGTCCTTTTTCGTTTTGGAAATCCATAGCAGGTCTGGGGAATGGGGAGGAATTTATCGGGTCTTTGGCGCTCAGGGCATTTGGGCAGAACATCTGCACCAGCAGAGACGTCACCAGGAAGGACTTCAGGCGAGGTTGGGCAGATCACCTGGCAAAGTGAATCTGCCATTGGGTAACACAGCTTATTTCGAATGCAACGGAATTTGTCCGGATTGAGAACTTATTTGAGGCTCGCGTTTTGTTATATCAAGGCAGGGGAACTTCTGATTTTCCGTTAGGGATGAAAGGGCGTTCGCCCTAGTGCAAAGTTTAGGTAGGCAAGAAATGTGTAGCCCGGTGTGAAGTTGCTAAGCCGAGCCCAGCCCCCGCATCTTTTTGTTCCTTTTCCCGGGGATCCTGCAAGGATTTGTTGACGATTCGACCTGCGCAATGTGTTTTTGTTCAAGCAGAATAGCTTTTGCGGGCCCTCAACACGTTTGGTGAACTCCCCACTTAGATGATAGATCGTAGAAGCACGTTGATTTTCGGAAGCACACACAGTTTGCATACCATGGCCCAAACACGGCATCTGTTGGAGGTCGCCTCGGGACCCGGGCTTTGTATGCTCATGGGGGCTCGTTTCGAAACGAGCGACCGAAACTTTGATTTTTGGTTTTCACCCTGTGGTCCATGGCCGTTGTCCCAGGTTTGGTCCCATAGATTGAACCTGTTGGATTGGAGTTCCAGGCACCGAAAGGAAGCCAATCGCTTTGGTCGCCTCTTTTTTGAGAGAGCCGTCGTTAGCGAATTGCCGACACGCATCGCCTCCTGGTTGCCAACTTAAGGTGAGTCCCCTTTTGGTTGGGTCATAGCATCTCCTCCGCATCCCCGACACACGTGCTCTAGTCTGATGTCCTCCATGCAGTTTCCTTTCCATCAATCACATCCTGTTGTTCAGCGGCTGCGTTACCTCTTCCAGCTGGTTTCCCTAATGAACTTGGGCAAGGCAGCTGTGCTCTCTTTTCTCCAGTTGGTTTCCCAAACATCTGCCAGAAAGGTGGCATCCGGAGTAGTTCCCATGTCCGGGCGGCTTTCAGCGCTCCAGGCGTGAAACGACCCAAACGGGCACAACACGAGACCCAAACGGGTCCCGGTCCAAAGAGCCTAGGTTTGTGCTTTGCGTTTAGGGTATTTCAATGTGGGTATGGGTCAAAATTAAATCACCAGGGGACCACAGGTTTTAGTCATTGTTTCCACTTACCGTGCCATTTTGGGTACCCTGTACCCTCGGATCCAGTTCAAAAGGCAGTCCCTAAGGGAACATCTTCCAGAGGCCTCCAGTCGAATGCAATTTGTGAGCGGGTGGGAGGGCACCTTTTTTGGTTTTTGTGTGGTTCAAGCGTCGCCTTGCGTCAGCAAATTCAGTCGACTTCATCCCTTCCTGACATGGAAGGCAACCAGAACCAGAAGAAAAAGCTAAGCCTGACTTTGGGAAGCCAGGCTTGCCAGAGAAAATCTATCCTTTTCTGGTAAGAGCCCATGTTTGACGGGTGCTTTTCAGCACATAGTTGTTTGAATGTGAATGAAGAAAGACGATTTCATTGAGCCAAAGAAGCCACAACTAAATCGTCGGAATCCGCCAGGGGCCTGATGATCCAGAGGATTAACCAGGCTCTCGAGGACCTCCAGCGAGGGTGGGAGGGGTTTGGGAGGTGTGCCGCTTGCTTTTCCACCTTTGTGTAGCACGGTATCCAACATCGCCGTTTGAGACACGCCACGTTTAGAGAGTTTCTTTTTGGCGGGGACATGTCAGTTATTTGGCGCTTGTACGTAATCCGTTTGGTTTGTGTATCCTATGTCTTTATGCTGGATGCTTTAAATTGGGCAACTGTCTTGTAGCTAACCAGTTGAGCTTCTTCAAGTGAAGCTCTTCATGGCTGGTGTGTTCCGATTTGTCATGGCTTGCTCTCAGATAATGTTGACTCCGGGTTCACAGACCTGGCGGACTAAATTGAGCCATAAGCCGAAAGGGGATCGCCTTGCATTGAGTTTTCGGGGTTCAATCGGCCTGGTTTTAGCCAGGTAGAGTTCGCTGTTTCCGTTGGTTTTATAAGATGACTGCCTGTGTTACAGTTTTGACGGAATGGATGGATATCTTCGAATACATGCTCATAACATGAATCCCTCATATGCATCCCTTGTTTATTTCTTTTTCACCATGAATGAGGCGCCACCAACAACACGGCCATGAGTTCACATATGAGTCCGCACACTCGGCCTGCAACATTTGCTCGCAACTGGAAAGATGCTGTACGGACCCTGCTTTGGGCAAATATCAACAAGCTTTCTTCGGGGTAAAGCGAGTTCACTGGGGTAAAGCGGGCTCACTCATGAAGGTCCGTAACCTCGTGTCCCTTTTGTCCAGTTTGGTAAGCATAGTTTGTGCTGTTACCGTGTAAACGCGGCCACCAGTGACCGATTCGGATGCAAGGAGGAACAAAACAGTTTGGTAAACATAGTTTACGCAGGTAGTGGGTGGCAGACCCCTGAAGGTCAAAGTTGCGCAGCTTGGCCCATTGACCCATTGAAGACAGCTGCAGAAGCAAACGACATGTTTCAACCGAACGATCCGAAATAGATATGGCGGTGGAGCTCCGTCGCATGTTGAAGCATTGAGCCACAACCAAGCCAGAGGTAGATGAGTAGTAAGGGATAGTCCCAGCCAGGCCGCTCTTTGTCAATACCAGTGTTTGATTTTGACTCACTTGGAGCTATTGAGCCCAGCGGACAACTACCTTGTTCCCTATGAGTAGCCAATAGTTGGGACGCCAGTGTTGATCATCAGCAATGTGGTAACCTTCAGAAGAGATGCAAGCTATCTTTGACACACACACACACAAGAAAACACAGGTCGACACATGGGTTGTGCGAACATTCGGCTACCCGGCTACGCTGACTTGTCCGAAAGCCAATTTTTCACCCGCTCAAAGCTCGCTTGTTCTTTGTGTCTATGTTGACCTTGCAACCACTGGATTTGGACCGGTCTATCCCTTTGGTGGAAATATGTTGAAAATATGTGTTTGATCAACAGCACTCATTCGTGCTTGACTTCCCGCACGTACAGAGCTGAGATGTTGCCAAGAGCAACTGCTCCAGCAGTTGTCGGGTTGTTGCTTCCCTTTGAACCTTCAAGGTGTCTGGACTTCGGTGGTGCGCTCGCCCCAGTGAGGTGCCCAAAAGACCCTATGTGTCCTTCCCGAAAGAACCCCACTGAATATTGCAAGTGGTCGCATGCTGAACGCATTCTGCAGCTTGGCATAGGCGCACTGGCTCCATCCCAGCCGCGTGGTTTGAGAGTGGTACACCTGCTGGGTGCTCAGTAGCCCATAACTGTTAGTTTGCCAAAGGAAAGCCAAAAGGGGATGTGTTTTATGTTTGTATTATTATCATTATTATTGTTATGCATTTTATTGTTGTTATTATTATTATCATATGTTTTTCAGGCCCCCTAATTAGCACCCAGCCTAACAATCATTCAGTGAACGGGGTGAGTGCATGTCAGCTTCATTTAGAGAAGTGGTGCATAGCCGGTCGCATATCAGCACAGCAACGAACCTGAACCAGAAGCACATCCTCAAGGCACCTGAACTCATCTGAACACGAGCTCTCCTTGGCGGGGTTTCATGCAAAGGACCGCGGCGCCTTACTTTTCAAGTTTTCCGGCTTGCGAGTTATGCTTTGCCCTGGTACACTGGTACATATGATTCTCCAAGTATTTCAAGGAGGACAAGGGAAAGCCAGTGGTTTCCTTTTCTTTGTTGCATTTTTGCTTGGATGTTAGGACTTTAACTTTGTTGCCAACTAATGGGTCTTCCATTAAGCCACCAAAAGTTAGATTTTTAGCAGTGGAGCAGAAAGCAACCGAGTTTTCATTTCCAGTTGTGTGACTTACAGATCAATCTGAGAGATCTTGCGCGCAGCATGGCGCGCTGGATACCATGTACCTGCGTGTGCCTTTCTGGAGGCGTCTGGGACATGGCCGAAGCGCCAGGACAGAAGGGTGGCTCTTTGGTTTAGCTTGGTGTGGGAGCTCTCTGTACCTCTTCTCCATGACCCTCAAAAAATGGTTGGTCAATACCCAAAACTAAGGGGTCATGGACCCATGTTTTAAGGGTCATGGCGACTTTAGGTAGAGCTCATGTTAATTTTGAGGTTTACTACCTATGAACCAGACGCAATCAGTTTTTTTTGTTTTTTTTTTGGGGGGGGGGGGGCAAAAGCTGCGGGATGGTGAAATTTGGCCTTGTGGAAAGTGTCACAAGTTGTGCCACCAGCAGGTTTTGCCTAGGAAAATGCATATTTCGGTAAACCTCTCTTGTGTGACCTTTTGGTCTCAGGCAAAAAGTGGATGCCATTTGTTTGCAAGGGGTGTCGTTACTTCCCCTTTTGGGTAGTTTGCACTTGTTTAGACATCTCCTTTGGGGGCCAGTTTGAAATGCGTTTCCTCCAGGCTGGGCGATTTTTTTGGGGGGACATGAGTCTCATGTCCCCCCAAAAAATCGCCCAGCCTGGAGGAAACGCAGAGCTCCCGTCAGTTGGCCACAGGAAATGCCTCGCAAGCCGGGCGGAGAGTAGCGAGGTGGAGGAGTTGCAGACTCCAAGACATAGGATCACTCAGAAGAGCCAGCGGGGCAACTTGCACGCACGCCGTGTCTTTTTCGGGAACGTGTTTGGTTTGCCTAAGGGAGACCAACACAAAGCTGCTTAGTCATTTCCCCAAATTTCCGAATTGAGCTGAGTTGGGCCATCATGTTGGGTCGGCTCTCATAGTTTTAGCATTATTTTGGACGTATGCCAACTTGTCAAATACAGCCAAAGGACACCTCAGGCGAGATTTCAGGCCTGGTGTCCTTGCCAGCCGCCCCAAATGGCGATTTCTTGCCCAACAACATGCGCAAACAAAACAAATCCACGGAGCTGCTCCCAGCGGTTTCTGGAAAGACCAAACTGCTGTATCCCACGTCCAAAAATATACAAAGTGCCCAAACGACAGCGAGCAGTTGGGGTTTGCTGAAAGGGAACTGCTTTCCTGGACCAGGCGCCAAAAACATTCCGGTCTTTGGGGAATGGGGAATGGCTCTGGTCCGCAGTTGATACTTTGTGTTCGATTCGGTCTGCTTTTAGGTCTGGTCCCAAATCCAACTTGGTTTCCAGCACCTTTGAGAGGGCCATAGATTAACTTTGGCGTACTTGAATGTTGCCGCTCGATTATTGATTCCTGGGCATTTCATGTCAGCCGGGTCACCATTCGGGTACAATGTTTGTAAATCAAGTGGGTCTTGAAGCAAACGACTGCAAGTGACAATGTTCTGGAGTGCCGTGCAGTCTGGGCATCCCAACACGGATAGTGTGCCAAGAAAGATTGGCTCTGAATGAGTGGGCATTGAACCTCGCCAAAAAGTCACCTCCTATTCATAGGGTGTTTTTTTTTCACTGGAGTCCACCAAGTGTCCTGTACTTTATTTCCATTCAACACAACCTCAGCAAGGCGACCAACTCAACAACACACACACACACAATTTGGATTGCTTCCATTCGACTTCCCTTCAAAACAATCCACAAACCCTCAAAATGGGTGTTGTCTTTGTTGTTTTACATTCAAGCAGCACCACAAGGGTAAACCAAACACACCCTCAACATGGGTGTTCATGTTGTTTGATCCCAAAAAAGATCCAGCTCCAGCCCAACTAACCTCAAAATGGGTGGAATCCATGTTGTTTTACATGAACACAACACCAAACGGGTACCAACAACACAATTCAAGCAACCACACTGCGTTGTGTCCGCTTGGTTTTCCTTCAACGCAACCAAACACTGTTTACTTCCCTGACGTTCGCTGTCCAGCTGCTTTCCCTTGAGATCCATCCTCCCATATTTTTGGTTTTGAAACAACAAAACGAAAACGACGACAAAACGACAACAACCACGGCCCCCCCCCCTCCCCCCCCCGCCGTTTTCGTGGGTCCAACCAGCCGAAGTCGAGGCAAGATGAGCCCGGTCTTCCAAGAGGAGAGCTCCTCGGATCTTCTGGACACAGCACATCCAGAGGACGTGGACGGCCAGGAGGAGAGCAAGATAAGAATCCAAGGGGCTTAGTTGATTTGTTCATGGGTTTTTACAAGGAAACCAATATTTGGAAAGCCCGCAATTTTTTGGGATACCCTTTTTTATGTTGCCCCCATCTTGTTCAACCCCAGTTTATTAAAAGGAGAGAGGTTTTTGGCCCCTCCAAGAGTGGTCTGATTCCCCATTAAACCCAGGAACACCCCCTATTAATAAACCGAGGTTGATGAATATGGGGTCAACATCAGTTGACATTTTATGGGTTTACAGGGATACCAACAGAAACACCTACGATTTTTGGGGACGCCCTGTTTTGATGTTAATGTTTACACCGGATAAACAATCCCTGGTTTTAGAAAGGGAGTGTCCCCTTCTCTTTTGCGGAAATTGTTCACTTTTGTGGGTCTCACGGGTTCAATGGCCAACCTGTTTTGGGCATCCATCTCCAAACAAGAACATGGTTGCCACGGTTCCCCGTTGTTGTTTTTTGCGGTTTCGTTTGGTAGGCTTGCCTGCGGTTGGTGATGCTTGGCTGGGGCAAACCAAAGGGAAGCCGCCATCTTGCCCTAATGTTCCCTGTTTCAAGATGGTTCGATCCCCCAACTACCCCAGAATTCCGTGTATTGGTCCGAAAGGGTGGAAGGCCAACGCTTGGTTACTTTCAGGCTTGACACCTGGCTGTGTCTTTTTCTCGGGGACCCACCAAGAATGGCGGCAGTCCTTTCGGGATCCCTTAAAAGGAATCCGGTACCACCCAACAAAGACAGACCCATTTTCAGGTTTGACACCTAGTTGAATCCCCCAACAGGATTGGGCGCCAGCGTCGCCCTCCGGCCCCGGACCTTTGGCCAAGAAGATGTGGCAGTGCGCACGGCGCGGGGTGAGGAGCGAGGAGGCGGGTGCGAACCTTACTGTGGCCCTGGCCATAAACGTGGTGCGTGTCAACATAGGGCATTGCCCCCCCCCCCCGCCCCCCCGCCCCCCGGAAATGCTGGTTGTCTTTTGATTTCCCTTCAAACCATCCTAGAATTGTACTTTCCCTCATCTGTTGCACATCGGTTTGGATGCCACAAAACACAAGTTTCAGACAGCGGGACCTGCAGTTGTGCTTTTTTGTGGCCCAAACAGAAACGGGTTGGGTGAGAGCAAGTGCCTGAGTTTCAGTGCTGAGGCCGACAAATACATAGATCAAATTTGAATAAGATACCCCACAAATTAGTTGGGGAGCAACCACAAATAGATGGTTTTGGCTGGGGTCCCCATGTTCTGCTCGTTGAATCTGTTGGAACGGTGCTGAGTTTGCTGAGGTCCCTTTCGGGGGTGTCTCAACATGGGGCTCACTCGTTCAACCCCGTGGGGAAAGCAAACAGCCCAGCCCTGCATTCCCCCAAAACAAGTTGGCCCATTGACCCGAGCTGAGCGACGGATCTGCCGAGCTCCACACCCAAGGGCTTGTAACCGAACTTGACTGATTGAAGGCAAACCAGTGGTTGTAGAGTTGTATGTATTTTGTACTGGTTTATAGTTACCCACCATAGTGGCTGGATTCACATTGTCTTCCCTCCCAGCATGCCTTTCAGTGTTCCCCTTCTACTGCACGGCGGTACGCGGTCAAGACTCCCAACAAGGGCTTCCTTTCTCTACCGGGTGGGCAACGGGGGTGCTGGGTTCATGTTCGCAAACCCAGGATTGACCCACCCCAGGTAAATCACAGAGTGTTCCATTTAGAAGGGAATTTGGATCACTTCTGTTGGAGTTGCACCCAAAAAGGTACCCGCCAGGTTGGTTCTTCTGGGGTCATAGCCGTAAAGGAGTTGTGAGGATCCTCCTTCCCCTCGAAACAGGGGGGGGGGTCGCCCTTCCCCCCCCCCGAAATCCACCAGAGGTTTGGGCCACAGGTGTGGTCCCGCTTTGCGCAGCGCGTGCTGATGACGGGCACCTTGGCCTCCGCCAACGATGTCTCGCTGATCTTCCGCGCCTTCGCACGGATCAAGTACCGGGACGTGAAGGCGCGGAACATGGTCCTCGTGATCGCGAGGACGTGGGTCACGTCATGAAGAATCACGAATCTCGAACACTATCAGTTTTAGAGAATTCTCCTTTTGCCGGACCTGATTCGGGCTTCCATGTTGATTTATAGCTCCTTTAAAAGTGTTGTTTGTTTGGTTTGGAATTTGCTGCGGAGTAAATAGTATAGCCACGGGCTACTTTTTCCTTGTGGTTTTGTCATCACAGCTTGGGCCAATAAGAATAGCTATGTTTTGCAGCTGTGGTGATTGGCTGAACAAATTAGATCGAGCTGGGGCCACCACATCAAGGCCGGCAGCCGCGGTCCACGGTCAGGCCTTGGACACCCTGTCGCCCTTCATCTTGAGGCACATTGATTCCTTCCCAACGCAGGACGGAAGACCCCGGGCCCGAGACCCGGAAGACCCATGGATCTGAGAGTGAGAGTGAGGCCTTCACCTGTGAGAGGCGATGCGACTCAGAGGCTTTTTGCCAAGAGCAGCGTCCTTTTGAAAATCGGGAGAAGTTGCAGGGGCCACCTTTTCAGGGGTTAAACTGAAGTTGAGAAGCACACTATGTCTAAATACAGCCGCTGAAAACGAACCTCAAAAGTTAGACTCTCTAGTCAAGAGCCCCTGAGTGAAAAGGCCCTCAGGAGCTGGTGCTGATTTTGTCGGCTCACAAGAAGTTGGAGTACGAGCGCACCGACAACATCCATCTGCTCCTGAGCGTCATCTGCCAGCGAGGGGAGGAATGGACCGGGCTGCATCTGGCCCTTACCAGCAACTCGCGCTGGCAAAGGATGGATCGCTTCCCCGGTTTGATGGTTTGATCCCAAGCAAGCGGTGCCCTGTTCCTTCTGAGACTAGGGGGGTCATGAAAAAAAAACACCGCAGCGGTGTCAGTTTTTTCCCCTTGGAAGCCTGAGCATGTTCGTTTGTCTTCCTTGAGTTATGGTCAATTGAATCAATCCGTCTACTTGTACTTCTGGTCTCAAAAACAAATCGGCTCCTTAGGACAAGGGAGCTTTCGTTTAGTTAGGTTCCTTCTGGCAATGTACTAAATCGAGACGCCTTGAAGTGACACACTCATTGTCACTTTTAAGCTGAGGCGGTCTAACGCCCTTTGGGTTGGTATTGACAGCCAACAGGAAACTGTTGCCATTTTAGAGGAGCACTCTTTTGAGAACCCCCATATCAACATGCACAAAGCACGACCTCCAATCATCCCACGTGGGCCCAATACCTTTACCCTCACATGGCCCCACAAGGTGTTTCGTCATGATCCCAAGAGGTGCTTTCCCCATCTACATTCATGGTCCCAAATGCTTACCCTTTTCTTTTTGTCGGTTACGTGTTGCCCTTATGACAACTGGTGCAACAAAATCGATCTCAGCCTTCGGCTTTGTCGTTTTTGGGCTGGTGCCAGTCTTTGCTTTTAGTCCAAGGTGCCATCCCTGTCATTTCCGGGTCCCTTGGGTCGCGTCAGGCAACGCGGTTGCGCACTTTTACATCTACCGCCCTCGCTTTTGGCGATTGGCCGGCATGCCACTGGGCGGTTTTTTTTTTTTTTTTTAAATTAGCGCTGAGCTGGGGGCTTGTTCGTCTTTCGGCAACTTGGATCCACCTATCCTGGAATCACCAGGAGAGGCTCCACGTAGCTTCTGTTGAGGTACTTTGGCCCTGAAATGACCCCGCCTTCAACCCTTGAATAGGTTGTACTTGGAGCAGAGAAAGTAGTCGGTCCTCTTTGCTTATGGAGATGAAAGTGTCAACTGCTTTCACCCTAACGTAAAAAAAAAGGGGGGGTTTGTTTCTCCAGAACAGAACCTGTACAAACAGGTCCCAATGAAGACGCACAGTGCCCATCCGAACTCTTGACCTCGGAGGCAAACCCTCATGGATTTACGAAGTCATCATGTCAGTTTTAGTATTTGGGCTAGTTCTGGTTGAGCATAGATTGAATTGCACTATATAAGTCACTAGTTTCGGTTTGCTTCAAAAACATAGTGCCTTGGTTTTCTGCAAGGGGATAGCTGAGATCAGGCACCCACTATAATTTCACTATACAGAACAAGGGTCCGCTTCAACTCCCTTCAGCATGGCTGGGGCCACGTAGTTGCAAGGGTCCACTCAATTCCCTCTGAACCTCGTGACTCGTTTTCCGGGGGTTCCTGGTTTCCAATTGAACTATAGCACCATAGGTGTCCTTTTTGGTAATTTTGGTGGAAAAATAGATGGCCCTAGTTTATTCGGTGGTTTAATCATGTTACGGCCGCAGAGCCTCCAGAGCCCTGTGAAGAGTGCCGTGTCGGTGGTGCACGACGAGTTTCGGCTTGGTCTGACCCGTCCACTCTTGGCTGGTCCGCGTTGCCATGTGAGTCCTGCTCTGATCTCAGGTCGCTGATCAAGCTCCTGTGGACGATGAGCCCTTTGGAGTTCCCCAGTTGCAAGCCACAGGGATACCCGCAAAGCAGCGAGGACCAAAGGAGAGAAGCATGTGGGGTGACACAAGGCCAAGACACTCCTGGCCAAAAGGAAAGGGTAAATCCAGCAACAGCAGAGGTGATGCTGCCCGTTGTCCTTTCGCAGGGTTTTTGGGAGGAACACCGAGGCAGGCAACTCTTGGAATGAACCGCGGCGACTTCCAGTCCTCATGTTCTCCAGCTTTTGTCGGGACTTCCCTTACCGACACACCGGAAATGGCCATGTTTTTTTCTTTTCTTCCATAAACACATCTGGAGGTCTGGTTGGTGCACTTTGATCTCGCGCAAAGGCAAATCAGAAGCATGGGTTGGGAAGCATCCAGACAAGGTACTCTGGGCATGGGAAGATCACGGCAGCCATCTTGTAGGTACGAAATCAGAGTGGCTCCTGAAACCACCCCAAACAATGTCTCTTGGAACCTTCTTTGGAGGGGCTGAACGACAAACTCGAATTAAGCAATTCTGGTGGGTTGGCGGGCGCCAATAGATTGGGGTTTGCGTTGAAGTTGAACACCCCCTGTCTGGCTGGGAGGGCGGGGGGTCCATTTCGTTGAGAAACACACCCAAAGATGGTGGGGCAACTCCGTTTCCCGCTCCCCCGCTGTCTGGAGTCTGGAAGAAAAACGCGGCCTGCGGGAAAGAGTGAGGGTAGGCTTGGTTGGTGGCTTGGTTGCTTGGCTGGTTGGGTTGGGTCGGGTCGGGTCGGGTCGGGTCGGGTCGGGTCGGGTTGGGTTGGGTTGGGTTGGTGGGCGGGCTTCAAAGCAAGAAGGATTTGCCTCCTGCTTGTGTTGGGGGCTGCTTGCTTTGCAAGGAAAACCCATCCCTTCGCGCACAAACAAGAACACTTGTCCATTTGGTTGCTTTGACCTAATGCTCCCGACTGCTTTTTGAGTGCTTGTTGCAGACTTAGCGGCTTACCATGGGAGTGGACTCCCCTGCAAAGCACGCTTCCATGCGTAAAAAAAGTTTGGGTTGGTTTCTTAGGTTTGGTGGATGGGGTATCATATCCTTGTTTGTAGGGTTTCTTGCTTTTCAGTGGCTCTGCTCGTACTCACCAGACTCCAAGCCTCTCACCAGACTCCAAGCATTTTTCCGCACCCCTTCGCCTCGCACCAGACATCCGAGGCTCACGATCCTGGTGGCGGCCATGGCCCGCGTGGACCGGCGGGACGAGAAGGCGCTGCTGCTCATCGCCAAGATGTGCTGCCGCTTCGGGCAGCGACACCTCTTCAACCAGGCCGGGTCGCACAAAGCCGCGTGCGAAGTGAGGAAAGGCATTGGCTTGAAGAATCTACAAGGCATTTTGGGGTTGAAGATGTTGAAGCATCTACAGATTCTTTGACTTGGGCATCAAAATGGTGGTGGTTCGACGCAGGAACAGAAGCCTCTCAATTCGCATGTCGTTTTCCAGGCACCGACCTGGAGAATTGTTTCGCAGGTCACCCTGGCGACCACTCTGAACGCCTTCGCCAAGCTGGATTTTAACCATGCGCGGCTGTCAAAAGCGCTGGAAGATGCGGTGGTTGTGGCTCAGCTCTTGCGAGCGCACGGCGAGGGGGGGGAAGGAGAAGAAGCACCAAAGATCAACAAGTGAGTAGCTTAATTAGCTGTGCCGGGTGGAAATTATTTGAAGAGTACTCAAGAACCTCATTTGGCATCCCCTGCTCAAAAGGAAGAAATAGATCGTTGACGATTGGGGCACGTTCCAAGGCGCACGTTTAAGAGGCGGTTCTACTACTAACCCGGTTTAGTGGAGATAGACATGAATCCTACTATGCAGGCCCAACATCGCTGGGTTTTGCGCTTTGTTACTGCTTGCAGTGCAATGAGAACGCGGGATTCTAAAAGTGTGACATTAGAGGCACTGCTTCACTGGGGCAACCGCCTTCTAATCTGCCAGGTTGATACTGCAAGGTCGCCAGTATCTGAGCGCAACATAGCATATACCGTTTTGTTTCCCCAGGAAACCCAAATGGGATGGATAGTTGGTCAATTCGCCCAGACTCACTTGGCAACCAGTGTTGCTATTGGAAGGCTACGTATCAAGCTTAGCAACTTAGGTGCCCTTTCGGACGGAATTGATTCGTCTGTCTAATGTTGATTCACATAAACGCAATGATTTGTGTTAGGATTCATATGCCCAAATCTTGCGGGCTCCTAGCAAGCAAGCGCAAGCGAATACTCAAGTTTACACCTGGGTCCACACCCCAAATTCAGGTGAATGCAGGATCAGGTCCGGCTCGGTCTTGGGTCTGAGTTCTCTTCTTGAACGAAGCATCAATCTGGGATATCATTTGAATATATTCAACATCAAACATAGTGTGGTTGGTTGGCAAAACCTGAGGTAGGCTGGGGTCTGAGTTGTTTGCTTCCCCAAAGTGAATAGCGCTTGGCGCTGCGCAGTTTGTGGATCAATTGGTTTGGGCCCAGGCTGAAAAGTGACATCCACAAACAACAAAAACATGGACTCTAAAGGCTAGTTCAAAGGGCAAGAGCACAGCTGACCACCCACTGCTTCCAGGCAGTACTACGGCAATCAGGTATTTGTACCTCCAGCTTTTGCATAGTTTCTTCTGGTGACCTACCCTAACAGCTGGAAAAAAACAAACACTGGGAACCCTATTTTGCCCATGGACCCCCAAATTGGATTTGTGGTTTTTCCTTTTGGCTTCCATGCACCGACCCAACCAACCACCCCACCCACCCCACCCCACCCCACCCCACCCCACCCCACCCCACCCCACCCCACCCCACCCCACCCCACCCCACCCCACCCCACCCCACCCCACCCCACCCCACCCCCCCACCCCACCCCACACCCCACCCCACCCCACCCCACCCCACCCCACCCCACCCCACCCCACCCCACCCCACCCCACCCCACCCCACCCCACCCCACCCCACCCCACCCCACCCCACCCCACCCCACCCCACCCCACCCCACCCGAGCGAGGCTAAGCTGAAGGCGGCCCTGGAGCTGGGGCCGGACTACCGGAAGTCCTTGAACCTCAGGGAGCTGGACCTCTTTGATATGCAGGAGATCGATTCATCGATTCGGATCGATTCAGATCGGATCCGATTCATCGGATCGATCTGCCGGTGTCATGAGTCAAAACCCTGGAAAAAAGTCTGGGCGAACATCAAAATAGGTGGCAAATGGAGAAAACTCCACCCCAAAATGGAGCCATAGGTTATGCAACCCATGGCCAGATGGCTTTAGACCTCTAAAAGGTTGACCATGCGCAATACGTCCTGGATATTTGGCTATATATGATTTTTACTCTAGGGAGCCACCTCCCAAGTGAAAATTCATAGACATGTTTGGGAGTGTCTGTTGTTTTTGGACCCCTACAAATGACAAAGGGTGGTTTCCTTTTCAACTGAGTTTCCGCTTGGTCTGATATTCAACGACATTTAGTTGGACCCCGGCTTAACCCAATGGGGTAAGATAAAGAGGCGAAAGAGTAAACCTGCTCGTCCGCTCCCGATTTGTAAGGCTGGTTTCCCTTTGAACTCTGCCCCCCTCCCCCTTTGTTTTCTCTTCGAGCCCCACCCATCCACTTCTCCCCTGTCGTCCGCTCCAATCTGGGTGGCTCAAAATTAAGCGATCGGAGGGGCAAACCGCAGGTTTTGGTCCATGTTTCCACTTCCCAGGGGCAACCCATTTGGGGTATTTTTGTCCGTTTCTTGTTTTTTTTGAGCCACAGCCCTCTGAAAGCCTGCCGGAC
Source organism: Effrenium voratum (assembly GCA_963377175.1). Classification (NCBI taxonomy): domain Eukaryota; class Dinophyceae; order Suessiales; family Symbiodiniaceae; genus Effrenium; species Effrenium voratum. Next base: position 779,838 of record CAUJNA010000680.1, on the reverse strand, counting down.
TCGAGGCGCTGGTCCTGCTCTTTCGGTCCATGGTGGTCGTCGTCGGCACCTCCGACGAGGTCGCCGAGATGCTGCTGACGCTGCTGGCCTGGTCTCAGCTCCTCGCTTAGTCGAGTCGCAAGGGTCCGGCGCATGGAGCGGCCGATGCGCTGGGGCTTCGGCGCGGCTTTTTTTGGAGCTGGTGCGCAGTTTAGGGGGGTCGTCTTTAGCCGAAGTCAAAAGGACATCGAAATCATTCGAAGTCCGTTTTGCGGTTCCAAACCCGATTTTGAGAGACGCACGCAAATCCAAGTGAGCAAAATCGATGCGGAGTTCGACGTGTGCCAGAGGTTTGGCCAAGGAGGTTGAGGATGTTGTTTGGGCTACTGGAACTGGAGGGGTGCTGTGCTACAGATTTTTACCAGGTTACGACAGAAATTAGGGACAAGATGGGAGGCTCGGCCAACTCGGCCAAGCTTCCGATTCACAGCTCCATAGACTCGGCCGATAGAACCCAGTGATTCCATTTTCCTCAGGAGCCAAGTGGAACCACCGTTTCCAAACTAGAGGAACGTGGCGAAGGGGCACCTGCGTTTCGACAACTACTGGGATCCACCAGACTGTTGTTGCTTCTGTCACTCCGTTTATACCTCGTATGTTTTTTTTTTGGTGTGTGTTCACCACAAAGTGTTTTTTGGAACAACCTTCGAGGGCCACAAATACGGTTAACCCCGATTCAACATTATCCAAGCAGTTTTGTTGTTGGATCGGGGGGTGTCCCCTTACGGGACTCCAGCTCACTTTTGCTTTTATGCCCAGCAATCTTCCCCCAATCCCACTCTGGATGGACAAACATATTGCACGAGGCATCAATTACGGTTAACCCCGATTCAGCATTATCCAAGCAGTTTTTTTGTTGGATCGGGGGGGGGGGTGTCCCCTTACGGGACTCCAGCTCACTGTTGCTTTTGGGCCCAGCAATCTTCCCCCAATCCCACTCTGGATGGACAACCATATTGCACGAGGCATCATGTGGAGCTCTCTGAATACTGGTCACTGGTGGATACATGGTTGTTGCTGGGAAACAATTCACATCTTTGCTTATTGTGGTTTAGTGGTTGAAATCCCCACTTAACTGCTAAGATTTAAATGTTTGCTCCCCTTCCAATGTCAACCAAGGATAAGCTGCCCAAGTGGCGCAAAATGGATTTCCTTGGAACGGTCTCGTGTGAGGAACGAGTTCACCACCTACCAGCGCCGGGTCCTAAAGACCAGCGCCATCGCCTTCCGGAGGCGCGGTACGTGGGTGCGTGGCAGACATGTGCCATGCCCCACGCGAGAAATGGCCAGGGGTTGGGGGCCTCAACATGGGGAATCCATGTTCAGGTCGAGAGAAAGATCGTTTTTTGCCGAGAAAGCCATGCCGAAAGCTTCCTGAACATGGGTTTCTTCCCAGGTCCGGATGGATGCTTGGTCTCATGTTGACCCGGAAGCCGCTCTTGTGGCATGGAATTGGAACTTCATACTAAAACCCCGAACAGATCCTACGGTGGCTTGTAGGGCAAAGCAGGAAATGGAACTCACCCAAATGCCGTTGGGTGTGTGTCAAAGTGGGGGGACCTAAGTGGACGTCGGTTTTCCTGGTGACTTTCCTTTAAACCAACCTGAAAAGGGTACCGTCGGAAAATGGAAAAGCACACAGAGACCCACAGCTCAGCTGGCTTCCTGTTCCCCTCGCAGGCTGCACCCAGATCTTTCTCGCCGCCTGAGCCGGGAGAACCGGGAGGCACTGCAGTTCTTTGAGAAGACACAGGCGGAACGACTCAAAGAGCTGGGCATTTCGGTGGTTCCCAGCCTTAAGTTGCTCGGATTCTGGGTGTAGAGGCCTGTAGAGGTTGGGTTTCCGGTGAACTCACTACACTTTTTGCAGGGGATCTGAGGACAGCCCAGGTATGAATCGCCGGTCGGTGTTCCCAGAGTGAAGGATCCCTTAATGGGACGTCACATGTTACGCAGAGGTCTAGTACTCCTGGGTTTCCATTTTGCCGGTGCAGGTTGGCACCTTTGCTTTTGAAGAACCACTTGGAAACCGTACACTTTTCGCAGGGGATCTGAGGACAGCCCAGGTATTCCAAAAGCGATGAATCACCGGTCGGTGTTCCCATATGGATCCCTTATATAATGAGTTCTCCTTGTCAGCGGGTTGGAGGTGCACATCTTGAGAGCTTTCGCACGTTGGTTTGTGCTGTCTCTTTTCCCCGGTCCTGGAGTGCGATTGCCTTAGGTGAAAGTGAACACCACAGAGTCTCGGTGGATGGTGGAGGTCAAACAGACCTTGCGGAAGATGGACATCACCGTTGAGCTCAAGCCCCTCATTGACGACCAGGTGCTGGATATGTGAACCGCAAGCAGATAGTTTACCGGCACTCCGGTTTTTGTCCACACGCGTCCGTGTGGCGTTTCTCCTTTCAACGAGCAAGCTTCAAACAGTTGACTGCAGGTGGTCGGCTCAGTCTGGGCTTTTATTGTTCAAAATAATTGGCGTAATTTGCTAAGGAGAAACTATGTTTTTTGTGGGGTCCACAAGCTCTTGCCTTGTTTCGTACACTTGTCATGTAGCTCTGTAGATGCCCGAAAGAGGTGGATCCACTGATCTAAGATCGTTTCACCTGCCCGCAAACCGCTGCCCCGCCGGGGTTTAATCGAGAAGAGCTACAAGTTGTTTCAGCTACATTCATCTGCCGCGGGCAGATGAAAGGGTGGCAGATGAAAGGATGTTTAATGGGACTAGCCATGGCTTGGGGGAGTGGAAAGCATGGCAGAAAGCAGCATCTAACCCGCACCCTGGAGTGTTGATATGTGTCAAAACAAGGAAGCCCTCCAAGTGCTCACTAGCTCCATGTCAAAACCTTCAACAAGAGGATGCCAAGTTTTGACACATCCTTTCCGTGATAGTTTGTTTGCAGTATCCCTGTTAAAGGTCCAAACACGCCCGCTTGGCTAGTGGCACCCGTTTTCCCTTTCATCAGACAGTTCTCGAAATGACCAGAACAGGCTTTGCCGCTCAAGCAAGGTACTTGCCGGTCAGCAAGGCAGTGGTGTGTGCAGTGGGGCCTTACAGTTACTACGCGGGGACAACCAACCGAACGGCATACAGCAAGTTGCACCAGAAAGTCTTGGAGTTGGAGGGCTACACCTGCATGCCGGTGCCGTACTTTGAGTGGTCAGAGCTGAAGACTGAAGAGGACAAGATGGTGTATTTGTGGTCACTGGGGCGGAAGGCGGCTGGAAGGAACAAGAAGGTCAAAGTTTCGGCGGACGCTCACCCGGCCGACGTCACCGACTTTGAGCAATCCGATCTGCTTGACATCGGAGCGCAGTAAAATCCGTCCTTCTTGCAGCCGGGCAGCAGGGGCGAAAAAGGCGTTTCGAGTTTCGAGGCTTAGGTTTCCTTTCAAGGGAGGCAAAGGGAAAGGCTTCCCGTTTGAGAGGTCCAGTTCCTTTGTCTAATCTGTGCGCTGGGCAGACCTGCTTGATGCAGCTTGGCGTGAAATCCTGAGGCCAGCCTGACCTGGAACTGGGCTCCAAGTACTTTCTAGCTGTGTACTCGGAGCCACGTTTGATCCCTTTAAGCCTAAGGACTCACCTGGACCCGAGGTTTACTGGAAACCTTCCCACATATTTGCTGAGCATGAATCATTCATGGTTCCAGTCCAAGCATCGTGAAGGGCTGGACCGGGCTGCATTGCAGCCATTCCTTGTATGTTGGTTACCTTCAATGTTTGGTTCTTTTATCAAAGCCCCCAGCAACGCAAGGCCCAAGTTGCGCCCCATCCAAGACAGACCCGCTTAGGTCTTTGCGGGGCGGACGGCAAGGGATCACAAAACCGGAAGGCGAAGACGTCTGGAATGCTGAGGTAAGCCATTCCGAGTCACTGGGATCAAGACGGCTTGGGCACTTTCAACAACCCTTGCAAGAGGTGTGTGGTCTTCAGGCAGTATATGTGTGTTTTCTTGTGAGGGCCCCTTGTTTGCGGTTTTAAAGGGCAACCAAACGGAAAATCACCATCTTGGGGGTCCCCCAAAAAAGACACACCCATATACTCCTTGCGGAAGTGGCATTCAACCTCCGCACCCCCAGAACCCACTCCTACAGGCTTTTTGTTGGAACGTGCGTCGGCAACGTGATTGGGGATGTTTTCCCTCTTGAAATTGTAGGAACGGGAATGTCGTTTTGAAAGACTGGAACATGGTTGTTACAGTTTGATCTTCCAGATTAGTTGCTTTGTTCCTTTTATGGTCGTCGACAGCACAAATGGGGTTGGGCACCAAATCACCCCACTCCCTGAGAACTTGAGTCCAGCTCTCCCAGGAGGGGCCGGAGATTGTGAAGCACAGCGACGACCCGGAGGCCTTGAGTCCATGGGGCAGGGTCCGTGTCAGAATCCCAGTGCTTCCAGTTACATAGGCAATCACGATTTCTTACCTCTATGAACCACATGATGGTTTTCCCCCGCTTGCCTAGTATTGTAGGAATATCACATGATGGTTTTCCCCTGCTTGCCTAGTATGGTAGGAACAGGAAGCTCTGAGATGCATAAGGAGACACGTTAGGGCAACCCAGAGAGGAGTTCCGTGGGATCAGACCTAAGGTTCTGAGTGCAGGTTTTCCAAAACAGATTGAGGGTAGCCACTTTGAGGCCCCTTGCTTGAGGTTTGAGATTAGGAGCGGACCCGGAAGCCGCTTTGTACTCGAAGCGCACAGACAAAAGTGCGCCGGACTGATAGCCAGATTCACAGGTTATGAGCCCAAGTCACGCGGTGTGACACTGGCGCCATGGATGGCGCTGACTCAGGGAGGACCCGGAGAAGGACCACCCTGGAGAACAACGGAAAGGGAACCGGAGGCCGAGTCGGCCCAGTGGTGGAGGAGGTGGAGGAACCTGCCATGATAGCCAGGCCGGATGGGTTGATTGAGGCGGCAGCTTCGACCCAATGGCCTGGAGGGCCGCAGGGGGAGCCATCGTCGATTCAGCCTGGGCCGGCAGAGAACGAGCTGTTCACTCCGGAGCAGATGAGAAGGTTGGATGAGTGGACAACCGAGGCTCCGCTCATTCACGCAACGGGAGCTGCAACAGGTCATGGAGGTTTTGAGGGCTACATCCAGCGGTCCAATGAGGGCATGCAGGTGGAAAGGCAGTTGGCACTGGCAGCACAACATCTTGCTCTACCAGGACCAGCGGGAGATGCTGAAGGCCCACGGCCTGCTCAACGGCAAGAACTGGGGCCGCAGCTGGTACTTCTTGGACCTGGCAAAAATCTTGAAGGCTCACGGCTTGCTCAATGGCAAGATCAAGGATCGCTGCAACAGCCGGGACTACCTGAACCAGGACGGCATGCTCAATGGCCAGATCCGATGCAGGAGATGCGCTACTACATGGCACAGATCCTGGCGGATAACCGGAGGCTACACCAGGAGGTGGGGCAATGTCTCAGCCAAGTCCAGGACATGCAGCAGAACTGGAAACCGCCGGAGGTGGAAGCTACTCGAGGAGGTGATCAGAGTGACAGGTTTGCCACACCTGAGGAACATGGAACCCCTGAAGGCCGTGGAACTCGAGGTGAACCTGCTGATCCTGAGGAAGAATCCTCGGAGCTGCGTGAGGACGAGCCGACGGGCCCGAAGGACAAGTCCCTGGACATCATGCTGAAGATCGTGCAGGGCATGCAGAACATGCAGCAGCAGATGTTGGACACCAAGAAGAAGGTGGACCACGGCGATGACACGAGCGAGACGGTGAAGAATGTCACAACGGATTTGCCGAAGCTTGTGGAGTATAAGCCGGAGAGTGCTCCCATCGACCTGGGAGACTGGATTTGCGTCGTGGAGCCGATTATGGCGGACCTCAGTGAATCGTCACAGCAATGGTGGCAGCAAGTGGTGGAATCGGCGAGGATGTGGTACGGAAGGTATCAGACTACGCCGCCGCTGGAAAAAATCAAGCTGCAGCCGAAAGACCCTCCGGAGCTTCAAGAACCGAAATGGCGGAGGCTGGAGAGGCGGGCTGCGGGGCTACTTCTTCGCGCTCTTCCTGACGGAGCCCGTGAAGAGATGGTGGCAACGAAGTCCATGACTTGCTATGCGATCCTATGCAAGCTCATGGCGAGCTACCAGCCGGGAGGACTGGTGGAGAAATCGGTCATCCTGAAGAACCTGGAAAGTCCCCCTGAGGTGGACTCCTTGGCATCGCTGGTGGTTGGGTTGAGGAAGTGGAGGGCACAGGAACTTGGGGTGACCATTCCGGACCCCACGGTGCTGTCCCGCTCCCTCAGCAAGATGGTGAAGAAAGTGGTGGAGATGCAGCCAGAGCTCTCGTTTAAGATGGCCCTGGCGAGGAATTCGCTCCAGCTGGACTCCATCCCCTCTCACGAGGCAGTGGAGAAGTACGCGGAACACGTCTTGTCAGAGGTGGAAGCGATCGCCCACTTGGAGAAGGAGGTCAAGGCCCCAGCGGGGAAGGCGCAGGCCACGGACACCCGCATCAAGAAGGCAGAGGCTGTGGACTTCAAGAATGAGGTGAAGAACGCTGGAGAAGGTGGGAAACCCTGCAAGTTTTTCCTTACCGAAAAGGGCTGCAGGAGAGGACGTGGCTGCCGTTGGAGCCATGACCAGAAAGATGAACGCATGAGATGCTGGTCGTGCGGGGCGAGCGAGCACATGAGAAAGGACTGCCCCGTGGCGATCAAAGGCAACGTGGACCGAAAGCCCAAGGCGGCGAAGGTCAACGCGGAGGAGGAAGCAAAGAAGGAAGTCGCGACGGAGAGCCAGAAGGTCACAACTCCAAGGGCGACTACTGATGCAAGAGGATTCACCGGGAGCGGCGAGTTCGGCATCGGGCGACAAAGAGACAGACGCAATGAAGGACGTGCTCCAGGAGGCGACCAAAATGCTCAGGAGCATCAATGTCAAGACCGGCAAGAATGGACCGGAGGATGACGAGAAGAAGCTGATGGACCTGCAGAAGCAGCTGGACGGCATGCGAGAAAAGATGCCGGTTCGACAGGTGAGGTTGTCGAAGATGGAGATTGGTGGGATGCGCGGACTGGTGGATTCAGGAGCAACGCACCCGCTGAGACCCATGATGAAGGGCGAGGACACCTCGGACTATGAGGAGAAGACCGTAGAGCTGGCGGCTGGAGAGACTTACCGCCTGAAGGTCACCTTGGGAGGAACCCTGGTTGCGGAAGACGAGCGGATACAGCCGATCATCCCCATGGGAATGCTCACGAAGGACTTGAATTGCCAGGTCAAGTGGAGCGGGAAGACATGTGCGGTGGTGCACCCTGGACGAGGACGTCTACCGGTGGTGATGAGTCAAGGCTGCCCGGAGTTGCCGAGAGAACTGGCCCTCAGCTTGATCCAGGAGCTTGAGGGGGTGAACCGCTACAGGGTCAAGGCGCTGTCAAAGCAGGATGAGGCGGACTTCATCAAGAAGGTGGTGGAGACGCACCCGGTGTTCGACGGTGTGCCGGAGGCAATCAAGGAAAAGTTGATGGTCAATCCGGCGGAGGACTGGAAGCCTCTGGGATTGAATAGGAGCCGGAGGAGAAGGCTTGAGAAAAAGGGAGGTGCGATTGTGCACTTGTTTGCAGGCCCGGAGGAGGGATTTGACTTGTCCCGGGCTTATAAAGAGCAAGGAGGTGATCCAAGGGACATCCTGGAGTATGACATCCTCCGTGACAACAGCCACGACCTCATGGACGACGAGCTCATGGGTGGCTTGGTGCGGCTGGCTCTGGATGACCGAATCAAAGCAGTGGTGGGGGGCCCGAATTGCAGGACGCGATCAGTGCTGCGGTTCTTCCCATTGCTCAACAGGGCCAAACCGCGACCGGTGAGAACGGTGGAACATTTCTGGGGATTGCCGGGAATGGACCAAGGAGAAGAAGCCATCGTGTACGAGGATGACGTGCTCATGTTTCGCTTCATCCTGGTCTACTTGCTGGCGGACCTCACGGCAAAGGCCAGAGAGGAAAAAGGGGGCGCTGTGGAGTTCTTCCTGGAGCAACCGGCAGAGCCGCAGGCGGAGCCGAGGTGTGCATCGTGGTGGCGGACGCCGGAGTGGGAAGCCCTGGAGAAGCTCCACGAGCTCAAGAGGGTGACGTTCTTGCAAGGTGACTGGGGTGGGCGAGCGGCGAAGCCTACGACGATCGGGACCACCATGGACTTCAGAGGCCCCGAGAAAGGCATCTGCAAGCTACATCAAGGAGGTCATCAAGGGCAAGAACAGGAGATGGACAAGCCGAGGTGGATGATGACGGATGAGGAGAAGCTCAGCTCCTCGAAGGCATTGGCTCGATGGGCCCCTGGGATGATGCGGGAGCTCGCAAGGTGCCTTCGGAAGGAGGTGGACGGGGAGTCGAGAACGAAGGTGAAGGCCCTGTCGTGGGAAGAGCATGTGAAGTTGGGGCACCTGCCGTTTCGGCGGGACTGCCGAGTGTGTCAGGAAGCCTCAGCCAAGGACAGGCCACATCGAAGGGTACGACATCCAGCCGGGAATGTCCTCTCCGTGGATTTGAGTGGACCGTTCATCAAGGGCACGATGTGGATGGAGTCCAAGACCGAAGGTACCTGCTCGTGGCTGCGTTCACATGGCCACAGATCCACACCGAGGAAGGTGAGGAACTTCCTGCTGCAGAACCAGGCGAGGGAGAAGATCTACTACCGGTGGCGGAACAGGAGGATCAGGACGAGCAGGAGGAAGAAGAAGGCTTCAATGTGGAAGGAGCCCGAGAGGAGGAGGAGCAGCCGGTGATTCCGGAAATCCAGAAGGAACCGCACCCGCTGAAGACGTTGTACATGACGGTCCCGCTGAAGTCCAAGGACAAGCGGGAGGTCTTGGCGGCGATCCAGGAGGTCTATATCAGACTGAGGAGAGAGGGCCACCTGGTGCTGAGACTGCATTCAGACAAAGGAGGCGAGTTCATGAGCAAGGAACTAGCCAGCTGGTGCCGACTGAGGGACATTAGAAAGTCCACCAGGACACCGGACCAGATGCAGGAGAACGGAAGGGCGGCCGCGGTTGGGGTCGTCAAATCCATGGTCAGAAGGGTGCTGATAGCATCACGATGGGAACCAAAGTGGTGGCCCTGCATCGCCCGCTACGTCTCGGAGGTGCGCTTCAAGTTCGACCAGACCGGAGACCATCCGAAGTACCAATTTGGAGAGGAGGTTGTGGTACCAAAGAGAGCTTGGAAGCAGAAATCCTTCGAGGCGAAGAATCAGCGAGGCAAGTACCTGGCCCCGCTCTATGACATCACCCACGGTCATGCGGTGAAGCTGGACTGTGACAACAAGGTGGTGGCGGTGTTGAAGGTTCTCTCAGGCTTGCGAGAATTTCAAGCCCCGAGAGCAGAAGGACAAGAGGAGGAAGAGAATCCTGATGGGGAAGCTCTGTTCGATGAAGCTCTGCGTGTGAGAAGACGACTGAGGATGAAGACGAGCGATCCGAGCAGGATGGACGATGGAGGAGGTGAAAAGGTTGCGGAGCGGATTCGATTGTTGCGGAACCTCATCATGGAGGAGGAAGAAAGGATGTTGGAAGATGGAGAAGACGCAGCTGAGGTCACCTTCAAGATGGTGAGGAAGCTGAAGGAAGAAGAGGAGAACCTGAAGCAGACCGTGCCGGACCACAAGGAGGCAGAGAAGGTCCTGCATACAAAGATGGTCTCCACGAATGAGGTGATCGCGGACAGGGAAGCCTGGGCAACGTCGATCAAGATGGAGCTGGACTCGCTGATGACAGAAAAGAAGGCGTTGCGGCGATTGGCCCCTGGTGAAGCCGCGAAGCTGATCAAGGAGAAGGGCAACAAGCTGACTGTGGTCCCGGGCAAGGCAATTTTCAGCGTGAACGGAAGACCAGGTTGGTGGTGTGCGGAAACTATGTCGCCCAGAATTCGGAGGCGGAAGGAGACACCTTTGCAGGTGGTACGGACATTACGGCGATCCGCTTGCAGGTGAAGGTCGCCATGGAGAGGAAATGGACGATGTCCGCATTGGACATCAAGTCTGCATTCCTCAATGCAGATCTTCATGGTGAAAAGGAGCCGGAGAACCTGGTGGCGATGCGACCGCCGGCGATCATGGTCAGGATGGGCTACGCAGAGCCCGGAGAACTATGGCTGATAGACAAAGCCATGTATGGGCTTCGCCAAAGCCCGAGAAGGTGGTCAGACCACCGTGACGCGGAGCTCGTGACGGTCCAGTGGGAGGTCAACGGCGCCTACTACAAGTTGGATCAGTGTGCTGCAGAACAGAATTTGTGGCGCATCCTGGAAATCCGAGGCGCGGAGGAGATCTTGGCGGGACTGGTCACCATCTACGTCGATGATGTCCTCACTGCGGCGGAGGAGGCCGTGCGAGAAAGGTTTGAGGCCATCATTGCGGAGAAATGGGAGACGAGTGTGCCGGAGGTGCTGAAGACCGGGAATCAGATCCGATTTCTGGGAATGAACTTGAAAAAGGAGGAGAATGGAATCTTCCTACACCAGCAGGACTACGTGGAGGAACTGCTGACCCGGCACAAGGACGAGGTGAAGAAGGCAAAGGCGCCCATGTCCAAGGAAATGGCGGATGAAGCTGAGGAGACGATCGGCAACCACACGATGACGGATCTCGCAAAGGCACAGAAGGTGACGGGCGAGATCTTGTGGTTGATGACGAGAAGACGGCCCGACCTCCTCTACAGCATGAGCCGACTATGCAGTATGGTGTCGAAGAACCCGAAATGGGTCGTCAGAGCTGCGGGCTATATCCTGGGCTACCTGGACTCGACGAAGGACTGGGGGCTGTGGGTATCAGGAGAATCTGGACGGCATTGGAGCGGTCATGGAGAAGCGGGACTTCAGGCATACGCTGATGCCTCCTTCGCCCCACTTGGGGAAAGAAGCCAAGGATGCTCCCTGGTGTCGTGGAACGGCACGGTCATAGCGTGGAAAGCAGGGAAGCAAGCGTTTCCGGCCTTATCCACGGCGGAATGTGAGTTGATCGAGGCCATTGACAGCGTGATCCTTGGGGACAGTGTTGAAGCGCTGATCACTGACACCTTGGGGCTGGACGACTTCAAGAAGATGCTGCTGTCTGACAACGCAGCAGCGGTGGCGATTGCCACTGACGTGACGGGATCCTGGCGAACACGGCATCTCTGGCTTCGAGCGTTTCATCTTCGGTGGCGAATCAGAGCCAGTGATTGGGAGTTACGCCATTGCCCTGGACAACAGATGTTGGCCGATCTTGGCACAAAGCCACTGGGCCCAGCGAGGATCAAGGAGCTGTGTGCCTTGTGGAATCTGAAGGCCATGCGAGAAGAGGCTGAACAAAGCAGGCTGAACAAGGCCGTGGTAATGCAGCCGGATGTGGACAAGTGGATTAAGCTGCTGGTGATCTTGATCATGATCACGGGATGCAGGGCGCAAGGGGGTCAACAGCCGGAGGAGGAGAAGATCGACCTTGCGGTGGTGGTCTTGGTGATCGCAGTGGTGGCGATTGTGGTGTACCGCTTGGTTCACGAAGTGGCATCGGACATCTGTCTGAAGATGAGAAGATTGAGAGTGAGAGGTGTGGAGCAGTGCACCCAAACGGAAAGTGAGGAAGAAGTCGTGGAGGTGCCGAGAACACAGAGCACTTCGACGGCCAGGTCTTCCAGCTCGGGAAGCGGGAATCCCTCGAGGGCAAGTTCAATGAGGAGGCGCCGAGGGGGAGACGCTGATCGAACAGAACAGCCAGTTGCAGAGCAACCTCCACCTAGGCCAGTGGAACCGGATGCGGAGGACGAACGCTTGAATGCACGCTGGCGGGAGGAATTGCGGGTGATGGAGCAGCTTCGGTGGCGGGAGTTGCAACCTGAGCCTGAAGCGGTCGAGGTATATCACTTGACCGGAATGGGTGACAAGATACATTGGCGCCGCAACTGTTACGGGTTGCGAAACGCCACAGTTCGCGGAATGCGGGCGGTTTTGCCTTGTTCCAGATGCTGGTTGGGAGGAGATAGGCAGCGAGCTCGTGGGGCCAGGAGTTGGAGAGGAGATGACGGCTTCTTGCACGCGACCATTCACTGCGCCGGCATTGGACAGGCTCCACTTCGACCCTTGCAGCCGTGCAGATTCTGCCAGGGAGGAATAACGCAGGACAATGAAGAGATGATGAGGGACGCGGGCAGATTCCCGCGTGGACTCCTATGAGCGGCTTGAGCTGAACACGTTCTTCGGATGACGTGAGAGGCTCGCAAGGCAGCACTGACTGCCGACTTTTGTCATTTGAGTCCTCCCGGACACAAAGGGGAGGAGTGCAGGTTTTCCAAAACAGATTGAGGGTAGCCACTTTGAGGCCCCTTGCTTGAGGTTTGAGATTAGGAGCGGACCCGGAAGCCGCTTTGTACTCGAAGCGCACAGACAAAAGTGCGCCGGACTGATAGCCAGATTCACACTGAGAACCCTTCCAAGTGGGCCTGGGGGGGTCCTGGTGTCTTCTCACAATGCGTGGACCAAGTGTTCTACCCTGAGTCGCCCTTGTGCCAATCAAATCTTTGCCTTCAAAGCCCAAAGGGTCGCGGTGCTTAGGGTTGCTTCCATCAACCCCGATAGCATAGACATCAAGAGCTTATGGGTGCTGAATAGAAACACATGCATGTGTTGTTGTTGTTGTTGTTGTTGTTGTTGTTGTTG
>CAUJNA010000680.1:547136-764636 GCA_963377175.1 Effrenium voratum | reverse complement strand
GGAATGAGGGGTATAGAAGTGGGCAATTTCCACACTGGCCTTCAAGGTTTTCTAGCGCAGTGGGGTGGAGGAGCGTGTAACTGGCTTGGCGAGCAGGGTTTGTGTTGATACATATTCATACATAGGCTATCCAAAGCCAATCTTTGATCTGTTGGGTTGCCTTTTTGACCAGTTTGGCTCAGGGTCCAAAACCTTGTCCTGTTGGTCCATGTTTAGTCGCAATGCTCACAAGATCAGAAAAGAGGAGGACAAACCTAAATGGGGAGAGGATTGTGCCATTTGCGTTCACCAAAGTGTGACACAACCCTTTATTTCCAGGTCCTTCGGGCAGACCCGCTTCCAGGTCTGGCGAGAGGTGGTCGATACGCCGCCAGACCCAAAGGCGCATGAAAGGCGCGCGGGGGAGATCTTGCCATTTACGGCCAACGTGGTCGCCTTCGGTTGCTGGTAAATGGGGGTTATAAGCCTCCTAAATGGTTTTTAGAGGGTTTATAACCCAATGTATAACCACACCCAGGCGGCCGGCAAGTGATGATTTTTCCCAGGGTCAGTGAAGTCCGTTGGAGGAGGTGACCGGTTCTAACAATTTAAACGGGGTTAGGATGCGGCTCGCATGATGTTTTCTTTTTTTGCGTGCAAGGAACTCGTTTATTAGAGCCCGTTGTGGGTTCCCCTGAGTTTCTGGGCAAAGAGCTCGCCGGTACAACGAGCGCACTACGTGCGGTACTTGGGATTCTGCAACAAAGCGCAGCACAATGATGTGTCCTTTTGGCACGGGATGCGAAGGTGGTCTGTCCACCGGCGTAGTGATGGCTGCACAGGTCAATTGCTAAGGCGCAAGGGGCCCCTAGATGATTGGTGGCCGCGGTATGCACACAGGAGACTCATGTGAGGTCCTTGCAAGGGCAGCAACTGATGGGCCCACATGTACAGAGGCCTAGCTGAATTGCATGGATACAAAACCCTTCCTCAGTTGATGACCTTGCATCGTCAATGGCCTTCACGGCGGACTTGCCCAGGGAGTGGTTCTTGCGGGCACTGGTGAAGTCCTTGTCATAGGCGATGCTCCAAAGCCCAGTATGCAGATACTTGTTGAGGCCAACTCTGCATTCAGGCTTCTTCTTGGTGAGAGCGTCACCCAAGTCATAGTCGCTGGCCAACCAACGCAGCTCAGAGGCCGTCCGTTGCATATGCTCACGCAACTGTAGGGCTTGTAAGGCAGCCCTCGCATTGCTCAGGCCAAGCATCGGGCTCTCGTTGCAGACGACTGCATCATAGCCGCCCTTGGAGTCGGTGCACAAGACCCCTTTGACGTTTTGGACCAGAGTTTCGCCTCAGGTCACATAGCCGTCCTGCTTGGTGAGAACGGAGCCTGCGCCATTCATCAGAGACCACGAATCCTGAAGTTCTGCTCTTCGCCCTCCAAGATGGCTTGGACCTCAGCGTCGTTCGAAGAAATGGATTTCCTTCGAAGTTTCCAGCTTCGCCAGGCTAAGGGTGCCATATAGGTGACCTTGCCCTTGGTGGCGGCAGGTCCAGATGCGGTAGACAACAGGCCGGTTTGCCTGATTGGCGTGCGCTTGATCGCAGAAGGTGATGAAGACCACATCACGCCAGGATTCCACCTCATCGGGGCATCGAAAGTGCAACTGGTGCGATACCTTGCGGATCTCACCTACCATCTGTTGAAGTTCACGAGCAACAGCCATGTGCTTCTTGGTGGTGATCTCCGAAGCAAGTAGGTTGCACCGGGCACTGAGTTGTGGCTGTGTTTGCAAAGCCAGCCACTGAAGGTTGCCCCATGTTGCTCGGCAAGCACCAATCTCATCAGCAGTTATGAGTGCGTTTTCTTGCCGAAGGCGATCTGGAGGGATGTCCAGGTCCGGCACAGTCTCGATGTAATACTGCTGGCTGAGCGTGATCTCAGTGCGGCCCTTGTTACCCTTGAATGCATGGACATCGGTACCAGCATGTCGGTAGGTGCCGCGCTTGAGCATGCCCCAGTCGTAGAGCTTGTCGATGCGTTGAACAATTTCAGCCCACTCTTGAGATTGCGGGTCGCCGATTCGGTGAAAATCGTCGACATGACCGCCCATAAGACCAAGAACCTTGGGGACGCCGAAGGAGTCCGAGTAGATCTTGGACAACCAAATCCAGATACATCGTTCTCCAACAAGAGGCGTACCACCTATGGAGGCGAGACGCTTGTGCAGGTCTAGCCATAGGCCTCGAGGTGCGGCGGTGCTCCCATAGATGTTCTTGAGGATCTTCATGACATCGTTGGGACCCAAACCAAGAGCGTCTCGAAGTTCAGCAACACCATGTGTCCACAAGTTTTGATCAGCCTCCGTGGGTTGAGTCTGCAGGAAGGCGGTTGCCAGGTCCAGACCTTCCAATGGCCAATTGTGAACACAGGCCATGAGGTAGAGGAGGTTCCTGCCCAAGTGCGACTGAACTGGACTGGCGGTCTTGAATTCAGGCCGAAGGAGGTCAGGGTGCTCATAGCCCAGCAGCACTATGCGTGCTTTGGCTTTGCGAAGTCCATCCTTGGTGTATGGAGATTTCTTGTTGGTGGCGGCTTCGCGCTTGGCCTCCTCGGTGTCCTCGGGAGGCGTGAGTTTCCATGTGAGGACCCATCTGGCTCGCATGATGCGTCCAGATCCAAAGGCTTTGCGGACTTCCTCGTCGTTCAAGGCCTTGCGGACTGCCTCGGCCTTGATGAAGCTACTGACTTCTTTGGACTTGGCGCGGTTGAAGAGTTCCCGGAGCTCGTTGGACAATTTGGTCAACACAACCTCGGAGTCCCGCATCTTTTTGACCATGAAGGCAGAGGCGTTGGACTCGAAGGATTTCTGCTGGCGGTGCGACGGCAAGTCCACATCGAGCTCAATCTGCATGACGTCCTCACACTGCATGAAGAGATGGTGAAGGTCACCTCCTTGTTGTTGAAGTTCTTGCAGCCAATGAAGGTCGTACTCTCCTTGGTGGTAGTGCTTGAGGTCGAGGGTTTGAGTTCGTGGAGCAGCTGATCATTCTCCTCGGTGCGGGCCTTCTTGGAGTCAGGTTCGTAGGCATTGACCGGAAGGTCATCTTCCAAATCAGATGGTAATGCAGGAGGTTCCACATCTGGTGACGCGGGTTCGTAGCAGTCGGAGTCTCTTTCTCAGGCGTCGTCACCGGAAGGTGCCGAGACCAGGCGTCTGTTGTCTGGTGCCAGAGCAGACTTCTGTCGCACACGACGCTTAGGAACGTAGACCGTCTCCTTGTTGGGGGAGTCAGGCAGATCTGGTAATTCACGTTCACCAGGAAGTGGTTCGTCCCCGCTGATGTCGACATACTCCTTCCGGGGGAGGATGTCCGTGAGGGAACGCCACTGGGAGATATTCTCCTTGTTGTTGATCTCAAACTCGGTCTGCTCCAAGGACGTAGTACTGCCATGTGTGGGGGTTAGGCTATGTTGTATAGAGACTTATAACCTAACTTATTACTTCTACATCCTAACTTATAATCCAAAGTAAGTTTCGCAAGTCTCTACACAACTTAGCGCAAGTTCTATAGCAACTTAAGGAAGATACGATAGATGTTAGTGTAAGTTCTGTAGAACTTATAAGGACTTATCGCTAAGTTCTAGTAAGTTCTAGACTCAGTTACTTAAGGAACTTAGGTAACTTAGGTGAACTTAGCTTTTTTGCATGATTTTTAGAAATTTAGGCACGCGCTGAAAAAGCGAGCGGGGCCTTTTCCGCACAGCCGCGCTTTGCTGCACTGAGTCTTTGCCAGTGTCACCAAGCGATGATCTCGACGATGTCGCCGCGCCGCTGCCACCCAAGAGCGAGGCGCAGTCTCTCCGCTGACGCCACGTTGAGAAAGTCGCGGACTTGGACAGGAGCTCGAGCGGCACCACCACAGCTGCCATGCGGTCGTCAACGCGTAGCCCGCACACCAGGGACACGGGGACGCCCTGCGCCAGGACAACGTCGTCCGCCGTGTAGAGGTCTTGTTTCCAAAATAAAACTGATGAGACACCAGCATGTTCGCATTCTCTTCGCACAAAACCTCGCCGCGCAGCAGAGCATCCTCCCGCGCAGCTACCGCGATGTGCGCGGATGCGAGAATGCTGCGGGCAAAGATGCCGCGCTCGAACCCCGGGCCCGCGCGCAAGTGCGAGGTGTAAGCTTTGAGTAGCCTGCGCTTGCGCTCAACTGGGAAGCAGTCCAGCACCATGCCATCACGCAAGATCTGCGGCCCGAGATGATGAAGAAAGTGGCGCTTCGGCACCATGATCTCGGGCCCGCAGCGCTGCATGGTGAGCACGCATGGCCGCGGTGAAGGTCGCAGTGCTCTCGGCGTTCACCGGCAACTCGCCAAGCTTCAAGCGCTGGCACATGCCCAAGATGTCCCGCATTCTCAAAAGGGAAGTGGTCTCTCGCGGCAGGATGTCCTGTGTCACCTTCTCAGAGAACAGCGCGACGATGGGATACCCTGCCAGGAGCTCGGCCGCCTTGGGCAAATTTAAGCCTCCAGAAGCTCTGGCTCCCGCTTCGCGAAGAGTGGAACCCAAGCAAGCGCGGCGGTGTTCAGCCCGACTGGGGAAACACGCAGAAGGTCATCGTGGGAGGGCTTCGTGCGTGCTGTGAGCCAAACGCCTGAGCGCGCATACATGCACGGCGCAACAGAATGAAGCATGGACACCAAGCACAGCTTTTTTCACGCGCGAAAGCCAGCGCTATATAGATGCGTTCCGCCGCGTGCGCCGCGCAGGGCTATAGAAGCGATATAGAAACAGATCTGTAAAGCTAATCCGCTCTTGAGCGCGCCTCTGCTGCGACAGCACGGACGAGTCTACGCTGATATCTAGATCTCCGCACACGCGAACTGCAGGAGCCGTGCGGCAAAGCGGCCTACGGCCCCGTCAACAAGCCTGAGGCCTCGACGCCGCGTCCGGCGCAGGGCGCAAGGTCTCCTAGCCGTGCTTCAACACGTCTCCGATGTCTTTCTCAGCCGCTGATAGATCCGCCAGCTGCTGGGCCAGCCACTGCGTGCAGTCTTTGTCCTGCTCGCCGCGATGGAGTGACTTCTGGTGGTCGAACACCAAGCGGCTGATTGTGGTCTCAGTGTCAAGCAGGCTCTTCGCGAGAGCGCCGTCTTCCGGCGCACAAGCACGCAAGCGCAGGGACGATACGCTCAGCTTGTTGAGGCGGCGAATGCCGCCCTCGAGGCGCTTCATCGTGCGAGTTTGCATCGATTCTTGGTGACTGGGCGGCTGAACCACGAGACTGGCGTGCGCGACAGCGCTCTGCGCCTCCTTCTCCGCCGCCGCCTCCACCAAGCTGTCCATCGTCCACCAGTACTCTGGCTCGCCCATGGCTTTCAGGGTCTCATCATGGGCGTCGCGGAAGGCGCAGCAGGCGGGTTCCCCATTGCTGCGGCTACTTGCCAACGACTGAACCACTGCCCTCTCTTCTCCGCACTTTGCAACGTCTCGAAGATCGTGTGCTGCGTGAAGGTGTCCAGCCATTGCAGCGTAGTGCCGTTTGAGTGCTCCGCAAAGGACTTCAGGATGGCGTCGCGACGCCTGGCTCACGCAGTGCCCGCAGCGTCTCCGAGGCCTGTCGGAGGAATCCCCGCCTTTCCAGGTCTGGTATGACAAAGCGTTGTGGCGCTTGTACAGCTCCTCACTCACCTCGGGGACATCCAGCGCTGCTGCCTTTGACTTCGCCGCGCGCCTTGCTTTTGTTTTTTGTTCTTCTTTCACGTCCGCAGGCTGTGTCTTGGCCTTTGCAGCCGCTGACTTCTTCGGCGCCATCGGTGAAAACGGGCGGAAACAGCGCAGAGCAAAATCGAAGCGACGCGATATGCTTCTGTTTTTTCAAAGCGCAAGCCGTGAAGTGCTTCAAAGCTAAAGCTGGCGATCATGCAGCGACAAGACATGCGTCACGCAGCTGGCACTTTTTGCACATCGCAACGGTCAATGTGCTCACACAACGAGTATAGCTGCAGGGATGAGTGCTGCAAGCGCCGCAACTCCAGCAGCGTGCAACATAGCTCACTTTGCGCAGCATGCGGACACAGTCCGCAGCGCGTTCGCTCAGGCACTGTCACTCTTGGGGGTAACTGCAGCTGGGCTAGCTGCACCATGCGGCGAGGGGACGCAGCCTTCAGCTGCCTTGAGCGCCACCGCCAAGCACTTCTCCTGGTCGTGGAGCTCGATCGCCTTATCCAGCAGCCACTGCGTGAGCCCGGAATTGCAGCTCTTGCTCGCCGCGACTCAAGCGATCCTGGTCAACAATGAGGCGCCAAATTTTCGACTCGATGTTGCTCAGGCGCTCGACCAGTGTGAGTGGTCTTCTGGCAAGCGCGCGCGCATGCGAAGGGCCAAGGCACTCATCTTGTTGGGGCGGCGGACGCCGCGGCCTAGGCGTTGCATATGCACCGTCGCGTCGCTTGCCGGCAGCGGGATTTGTCCCGCGTGCGCGCTAGCGCTTTGCTGCTCCTTCTCTGCGTGGGCTTCCAACAAGCAGTCGGCGCGAAACCAGTACTCGAGTTCCTTGTGGCGCTTCAGGACCTCATTCTTCGCCGGGCGAGACTCAAGCCGATCGAGATGCTCTGGGCTCCCCAACTGGGCCGCAACTTGCCAACGGTTAAGCCATTGGCCACGCCGCTCCGCAGCCACGACCACCTCGTGGCTTGTCTGCTTGACAAACATGTGGAGCCATTCCAGCGCGCTCGGGCGGCGGCTTTCCGCGAAGGCGTTTAGATCTGCTTCGCGGCGACCCGGCGCACACCGCGCGTCCGTCGCCTCGGAGGCGCCAGTGAAACAGCCTTGCTGGATCTGGAAGGACAGCTCCTCCGTAGCACGCTTGTAGAAGTCCTTTGACACCTCGACGCAGTCGGAAGGTTCCTCACGTGACTTAGCATTTGCCGCGGCCTTTGCCTTTCCCTTTGCCATGCACCTTGGCAACCTTCCGCACTTGAGCCTGCGGCTCCTCCTTGGCCTTTGCCGCGGCAGACGTTTTGGGCGCCATGTCCAGTGAGGCAGCTAGTAAGCCTAACTGCAGGTTCTGGCATGGGTGCAACTGAGACATGTCATGCCAACCCAATCGAGACGCATTAATCGCGCGTTGCCATGTGACAGGCGTGTGAGAGACCCGGCGTCCACGACCAAGGAACTCTGCAATCTTGTCCAAAAAGAATGGAAGGGCAGCGACGACATCCATGCAGGTTGTAGGCCCGCTCGCAGCCATCACGCGGCGATCAGATGAGCTGGCGCAAGCGCTGTCCACTGCAGCAAGAGCCGCCAGAGATGTTTCGCAAATATGGCCGCAAGCACAGATGAAAGTTGCATCAACGGCGCATCTGCTTCGCGTTCCAAGTGGCAACGAGCCCAGCGCAATATGCGACATCTCACCACCGTGCTCGAAACACGCTGCATGGCCAGCACAAGAATCTACCAGTCTTGTTTCATTACTGCATGTATCCGCGCGAAATGAATCGCTGCGAGACGCAAAGAAATTTGTTTAGCAAACTGGGATCAAATCAATAATGAGTCGTTTGATGAGAACCATTCACATTAAACATATCAAATTGAAGGAGCTGAGAGCTGCGGTCATACTCAAGGTTGCTGTATTGAATGTGTGAGTTGAATTTCACAGTATGAGCAAATCCATAACAAACATGTTGACAATTCATTTATGTATTTTCTTGATATGAGTGTCAAACAAAATATTAAGCACTCAAAACATAGTTCATCAATCATTTCCATTGTACTCGCAAGCAACAACCCACAAGCAAACAATATCGTGTTTTGATATGTTAAGAAGTAATCTCAGTTGACAGTCAGGCAAGTATGAAACTACGTAAATGAGAATATCACTGATCACAACCATTCACAAATACATATGGGTAGGTCAATATATACAAATATATATTCACAAATCAAGACTTGCCCACAAATGAGGTCCCGTGTACTCAGAATTGCAATCAAATCTGATCAAACTTCCCCAACATTTGAGAAATTGGAAAAACAATTAAACATCTGAAAAAAATCTGAAAAATCTGAAAAAAAATCTGAATCTGAAAATTTAGTAAAGGAAATGATGAACATCTGAAAAAAATCAGATTTTTCAGATTTTTTCAGATCTGAATCATGCACACATATGTCTGAAAACAGTCTGAAAACCTGAATATGTCTGAATCTGTCTATCTTCAGCTGTCTCACCAATAGAATCTGAAACATACATAGTGTTTCAGGACAATTTCAGGTTTTCACCTATGTTCTGATTGCAAATATGCGGCTTCCTTTCACAGCCGAAATATTTTTGTAATACCAAAATATTTCAATGGTTTGTAAACTTCAAAGATTTCATAGCATAGTTGATGAACCCCTCCAAAAAATTCCCACTTCACCAAAAACAGCAGGCCGATCAAGCAACTACAGGCCCTGAAAGGGGTCCAGCTTCACAAAAAATGGCAGCCACAGACAGCAAACAAATTAGAAGCTCTGGCCAGTAAAAAGCTCTGCTGCGCAGAGAAAAAAACAGGCGCACACAACAACAAAACTAGAAGCCTAGTGGAAAAATCCCACTTCACAAAAAGCAGCAACCCGACCAAGCAGGCCGGTGACAGGCCCTGAAAAAAACACCTTCACGAAAAAAATGGCAGCTAGAGACAACAAGCAAACTAGAAGCCCGATGGAAAAAAACCCACTTCACGAAAAGCAGCAACCCGACCAAGCAGGCCAGTGACAGGCCCTGAAAAAAAACACCTTCACGAAAAAAATTGGCAGCTAGAGACAACAAGCAAATGGGAAGCTCTACTGAAGAAATCCCACTCCATGAAAAGCAGCAGGCAGTGACAAGCCCTGAAAAAGACAACTGCACACAAAAAATCTGGCAGCCACACACAACAAGCAAACTAGAAACCCAATCAACAAAAATCCCACTTCAAGAAAAGCAGCAGGCCGACCAAGCAGGCCAGCGACAGGCCCTGAACAAAATCCACCTTCACAAAAAAACATGGCAGCTAGAGACAGCAAGCAAACTAGAAGCCCAATGGAAAAAATCCAACTTCAAGAAAAGCAGCAGGCCGACCAGTGACAGGCCCTGAAAAAATCCACCTTCGCCAAAAAATATGGCAGCTAGAGACAACAAGCAAACTAGAAGCCCCATGGAAAAAATCCCACTTCAAGAAAAGCAGCAGGCCCACCAAGCAGGCCAGTGACAGGCCCTGAAAAAAATCCACCTTCACCACTAAATATGGCTGCTAGAAACAACCAGCAAATGGGAAGCTCTACTGAAGAAATCCCACTCCATGAAAAGCAGCAGGCCGACCAAGCAGGCCAGTGACAGGCCCTGAAAAAAACAACTGCACAAAAAAACTGGCAGCCACACACAACAAGCAAACTAGAAGCCCAAAGGAAAAAGTCCCACTTCAAGAAAAGCAGCAGGCCGGCCAAGCAGGCCAGTGACAGGCCCTGAAAAAATCACCTTCACCAAAAAATATGGCAGCTAGAGACAACAAGCAAACTAGAAGCCCCATGGAAAAATCCAACTTCAAGAAAACAGCAGGCCCACCAAGCAGGCCAATGACAGGCCCTGAAAAAATCCACCTTCACCAAAAAAAGGCAGCTAGAGGCAACAAGCAAATGGGAAGCTCTACTGAAGAAATCCCACTCCATGAAAAGCAGCAGGCCGACCAAGCAGGCCAGTGACAGGCCTTGAAAAAAACCAACTGCGAAAACACAACTGCATTTGGTTTTTTTTTATCTCCCCAGGTAAAGAAACCTCGCTGTTGGGACTTGGGATTTTGAGCTTTTTGAACTGTTTGAACTCTCCAAGTAAAGAAACATCACTGTGGGGGCCCGGTGTTTTGAACTTTTTGAACTTTTTGAACTCCCCAAGTAAAGAAACATCACTTTGGGGCCCGGTGTTTTGAACTTTGTTGGTCTCCCCAAATCAGGAACTAGGATTCGAGGGACCCTGGATGTTGACTTAATATGTTTTTCCAAAATTCCCAAGTAAAGAAGCATGACTTGAGCGACCCAACTTGGGTAACTGCCACCAACCCAAACTAAATGAAACAAGCGGCCCCTCAAAACAACAAACCCTAACTAAATAAAACAAGCGGCCCCTCCAAACCAACAACCAAAACTAATGAAACAACGGCCCCCTCCAAACCACAAACCCAAACTACAGCAAATGGAAGAGCGGCCCCCTCCAAACCACCTGAAACTAGAACCATCAACCTAAACTAAAGGGAAAAATCCTCCACACAACCAACGCCAACTAAATGAAACAAGCGGCCCCTCCAAACATCAACCCAAACCAAATGGAAAAAGCGGCCCCCTCCAAACTACGAACCCAAACTAAATGCATCAAACAGCCCCTCCAAACAAGCAACCGAAACTAATGGAAAACCGGCCCCCTCCAAACCAATAACGAAAATTGAAAAAACTAGAACCATCAAGCTGCACTAAAAAAAACAGCGGCCCCTCCACACAACCAACCCAAACTAAATGAAACAAACGGCCCCTCCAAACCAGCAACCCAAACTAATGGAAAACCGCCCCCCCAATACATCAAATGGAAAAGCAGACCCCTCCAAACCACCGACAAAAATTACGTGAAATTAGTACCATCAACCCAAACTAAATGGAAAAACGGCCCCTCCACACAACCAACCCAAACTAAATGAAACAAGCGGCCCCTCCAAACCAGCAACCCAAACCAAATGGAAACAGTGGGCCCCTCCAAACTACCAACCAAAACTAAATGAATGAAATGGCCCCTGCAAACCAGCAACCGAAACTAACGGAAAACCGGCCCCCTGCAAACTGCCTACCCAAACCACATGAACAAGCGGCCCCCTCCAAACCATAAATGAAGCTAGAACCACAAACCCAAACTAAGTGGAAAAAGCGGCCCGCTCCAAACCTCTTCTTTCCAAAGCCAGGCTTTCCCTCTTTGTCTTTTACGTTTGGGGATTCTCAGATACTTATTTTACTCTAACAAGTACATATTTTACTGCGCCAGGATGATGCCGTTCTTCGGAAACGATTATATATGTCTATGACCTTTTAAAGGTGTGTGACGTCCGACGCAGCGCGAATCTTGGCAAGGAGGTATGTAACAGGGGCTCTTGTTATAGTCTGTCATGAGAGAAAAGTGCTTGACACCTCCGCAGTTCCAGCACGAAAGTCGCAACTATTGATTCATCCGGCCCCTTGCTAACTGCATGTTGCAACTGTGCTTCTGCTTAAGGATAAGCTCTTTGCAACTCTGCACATGAGTTTATCTTTTTATATCTTTTTGCAATCGTTGTTTAATCTGTTTTACATGTTTTTTTTAAAAAAAAAATCTGTTCTCATTTCTTTTGTTTTTTAAACTTGTTTTTTTATCTTGTTTTTTTCCTTGTTAATCTTTTTGTATCTTTTTTGATTTTTTCATTTAATCTTGAGTATCTTCCTATTAGAAGAAACAATAGCTACTAAGATCAGACTAAGTGTCCGGTATCTAGACTATCTACTTACTTTCTCTTATATCTGCATTATCTTGCCACGAGGCTTCTTAGTGTCCGGCTCGGCTTCTCCGCTAGCGCGGCCGCGAGTGGCCGCGCCACTGGCCGCGCGTCCATCTCCGCCTCCGAAGCGTCGGCCAGCGCTGGGCAGCGCCCCATGACATCACGCACTTGACCCGTGAGCCCGCTCAAAGTGGCGGGCTTTCTCCGCGGAAGGATTTCGACCACCGGCTGCGCCGGCTGCATCCCAGCCTGCAGCCCAAGCAGCGCTTGCTGCAGCATGGCCGCCGCAGCCTCCCGCAGCTGCTGCTGGCGGCCCGCTGGGGGCTGCGGGTTCCACGCGGACAGATTCCCGCCGTCTGCTTGGGCGCCGCCCAGAAGAAGGGGTCTATTCGTGCGCCTCGCACGCTCGTTGTCACGCTGCGCACTTCCGCCGCAAAGTCGGCATCTGTGACGTCGGCGGCCTGCATCTTGTCAAAGACGTCCGTAAAAGTCGCGCCGTAATCCCGCTGAAAGGATCTTCCGGCAACCTCTGAACCCATTGCGTCGGCTTTGAGCGTGCCGGGCACCCTTCCGCCAGAAGCACTCGTACAAGAAGAGATCGTAGGCGCGGCAGCTCTCGAAGGGCGCATCGTCTCCCTACACTGCAAGAAGCGCCGCCGCCATGACCCCGAACGTTTGCTCGCTTTGTGCGCGAAGACCGGGCCTCTCCAGGAACCGCGTCATCTCCTCGAGGCGCGCGGCGCGTGGCCACGAGCTCCTCCACGACGAAGCAGCGCGGGAAGTACGCGGGCATCATGCTGTAGCCGCCATGGGGCTATACGCCGCTGCGACAAAGGCCGCGCAGAGCACGCACAAAAAAAAAAAACGACAACGGCTGCGGCGCAAAGCAAGCATCAGCGAGACACGCGTCTGCGCATGCACCCCCTTAATTTCAACACTGCGAGCTCCTGAATATGCGCAATTTGCGTTTTCGCCTCGTCGTCATCCATGCCAAAATCAGGTTTTCTGGGCTCTCCTCCTTGACCGCGAACTTGAACTTATTTGAACTTAGGGAACTTAGGGAACTTAGCCTAAACACCTTATAAGTTAGTTACAGTAAGTCTCTCAAGTTAACTTACGGTAGAACTTAGCACAACCTCCATAAGTCAGGTTATAAGGTCTACTAGACTTTAGCATAACCACCACACGATCTAGTATAGGGCGTACCGAGTGTACACTGCAGCGAGGAAGTTGGTTCTGCAGCAAGACCCAGACAATGTGTCGGCGCTCATCGTCACCTCGTTGATGTGGAAGTACTTCGTGGAAAACAACTCTGCCGGGTCCCACCCAGTGAGGCTTGCCCGACTTCTTGTGGCCGCCACGCTTGCCCGAGTGGACAGATGCTGGCCATTGCTTACGCCACACCATGACCAACTGCATCGGATGGAAGGTGCGAAGTGGCTGACGAACCGTGGTGTTGTTTAGCTTGGACATGATTCGTAGAGCTCTGGTTCCTCGGGCCGTCTCCTCGGCTGACTGGCGTAGTTGAACTAGCCGTGAAAAATCACTACCAGGAGATTCTGGCAGGGCCGAGAGAGTCCTCATGTCCTCATCGGTGATGGAATAGTCCTTACCATAGCACCTGGAAGGAGGAGTAGCCTTTCACATACTCAGTGGAGTTGAGAGCGGCTATCGCCAGGTGCAAGGTGATGATCGGATCTTGAGCAGGTGCTCCAAGCTGGATGGCAGAGGCGGTCATCTTGACATCCTTCATGGCGGATTCAATTTGGCCATGTGCCCAGCTCTCCTTCTCGGCAGGTGGTGCCAACTGAATGCCCACATCCGACAGGAAGCTACCCATGTCCTTGGAGACCATGGTGAGTGCATTGTCCGGGATGAGGATCTCCGGCTTGGGTTTGTCGGCCAACCATTTTTCAGCAAAGCCGCGAATGATGTCCTCTGTGCTCTCACTCTGCATCTGCAGTGTGTCGTAGCACTTGATGATGTGAATGACACGTAGGCGTGTGGCCAGGTCCATCATAAGGAGGAACTTGACCTTGGTCTTGGCGCTCGGGATGATCCATTCACTGACATCCATGCCAACGGCTTGCCAGGCTCGGTATAGCTGGTGTGTAGCTGCAGGTGGAACCAAGCCAGAAGATGCTCCGCCAGGTCGAAGAGCAGCACAAGATGCACACTTGAAGCGCTTGGCCATCTCGATCTTCCAAGGTGGTAGTTGTGCGTCGCGAAAGAGGTGGATCAGGTTCCGGTTGGTCGGATGTCCAGCGGCTCGATGAAAGCGATGTAGTTTTGCTTCCCATGCCTTGGCTTCATCAGGATCTACATCGGCAAGTAGGTCGGGTGGTTCGCCATCAGGTGCTGGTGGATCATCAGGCCGTGCAACTTGCTGGGCATAGACATTGCCCGTTGAATTCGTTGGTAGTACTTGAGGAGGAGATTGTTGAGTCGCTCTTGAGGACGTAGACTGCAACAGAGCTTGAGGTTGAGATGCTGCAGGCGTCAAAGGAGCAGTAATAAAGGCTGAATCTCCATCCAGATGGTGGTAGGTCATATGGATGTTTTGGAGCGGGCTCTCACGACGAGTCCAGTTGCCGTCCTCATCGTCAAACTCGTTGTTGGCGATGTTCTGAGTGGCCGAGAGGTACTTGATATGGCGAAGAGGTACCAGTTCACGAAGCCAGTGTCTGACAATGGCTTGTACCATCTTGAGCGGGTAGTAAGCACTGCGGGCTGTTTCACTGCCCTCTATGCGGGCGTGCTCGTGGTTGGCGGTGCAGACCTTGGCTCGGAAGTTGTGATGGAAGCGCTCATCGGTGGTGCGGATCATCCATTTCTTGTGGATCAAGGCAGATCCGTTCGCGGTCTTCATGTTGTACCGACAGCCATCAATTCGACATGGAAGCCAGTCATGACCAAGAGCTTGTAGTCCATCACGAAGATCTAGTAGTGGCTGTTGCACCCAACCAGAGCAGGGATGTGTCCATTCCCAGTAGATGTCAACGTTGGGGTCCTTCCGGAGGATATCTAGGAAGAAGGTCTTGGCCTGCTTGAGCATGCGGCGTTCACGGCGCCGTGCAGTTTCTAGGACTTCGCGACGTTCAGGAGTGCTGTAGTTCAGATTGGCAAACTGACACCACTTAGTACACGGTGGTGAGAACCAAATCTTGCGTGGTTTGTGACGTCGCCGTAGAACACGAAGCTTGTCCCAAGTGTCTGGTTTGTAGATGTCGTAGCCAGACTCGAAGTTGATGCAGCGTGCTTGTAGTCCACGTTGCTGTGCCTCGGAGGTGAGCCAGGAGGTGCTGGAACAGGCGACTTCCCACATGAAGTCCTGACCATCAAGTACTATGTCAGCTGATGCTGAGGTGAGGTTGTTGTTCATGAGGGTCATGAGCTGGAGTAGCTTGAGGCCGAGATGCTGAGGTAGTCGCTTCACTGGCTCTCCGTGATGGGCGTCATGATGCCGTCCTCGAAGGACTTGGCCTTGCGCTCCTTCAGCATCTGAAAGAGCCTGGTCGGTGAGGTGCTTCTCCATTTCGTGCATGATTTCGAGATTCTTGGGATCCTTGGTAGGAGATGTTCCCACAGCTTCCCAACTGCCGTTGGATGCCGCCGATGTCGACGTCCTCGAAGGTGACACGGCGCGAGTCTTTACTGGTGCTGGCTGTGGTGGAGGAGCTGACTTGGTGGCTTTCTTGACCTCGTCGACCTTGAGAAGGAGCTTCTCCTCGGCGTTCAGCTGCTCCATCATGGTGATGCATAGTGTTGCCGTGGGTTTCACATCCTCGAGCAACACCTTCAGCTGGGAGCATCCGGCCCACCACAACAGGGTTCATGCTCTGAGTGTGACTCCCCGGACTGGCCTTCCGAGGGGTGTACTGAAGGCGGTAGTTGCAGACCTCGCATTGAGCCCACTCTTGGGTTGATGGCGTCCGTAGCATGGCCATTGGCTCTGGGAGTGTCGGGGATCTCGAGGGTCTGGTCCCACACTCCTTGACAGGTCGAAGTCGTGTGGTGTCTTCTTCTTGGGAGTGGACTTCTTGATCTGGTCGTAGCTCAGTTCCTCGCCCTCCGCACCCAGGTGTGACATCGGTGGTCGGGACATGGCCGTCGAGAGGTATACGAATTGGGTTCCCGTGGCTGGGGTGCCACGCGCATTTGAGCAGATGCTCTACGGAGTCGATCCATCATGAGTATTCGCCGTGGATCAATCGCACAGTCAACTGTGGCAACATCATGCTCGGCAGAGTCAAGCTGAAAGTGCAGGGGGTGAAATTCAAGCACATGCGACTCTCCCATCATGCCACCGAGACTCCCTTTGATGAGAACGTGGGCGTGACCTTGTGGGTTGTGCTGACCCTTGGTGAGATACTCCCTAATGTCCAAAACATAGTGTCCCTTGTGGTTCTGTCGAAGCTGATATGGACGGGGATCATCTTCCAGGGTATTCAAGGCCAGGCCGGTGGTAAAATCAATCATCATAGATGCCCCATGTTGACCCAAATGATCCATTCCAATGAGGATGGGGACCAACATAGATCTTTGAAAACCAGGAGCATGTAGTTCTGGTGGATTGGGTAGGGCATAGACCTTGAAGTTGCGGGTTTCACCTGAAACGGCACTACTGATGTTGACCTGGTACAAGGCACGCCCCCACTTCCCGTTCCCACAGCGAAAGTATGGCCGCGCGGATTGGTCCACTTCGATCACAGCTGAGTGGTCCTGTGCCACGACGGCCTTGATGAGGCCCTGTACTGCAAGTTCGGGTCCGGCTGATGCGGTGGCCCCGCAATCCATACCTTCAAAATCGCCCTGGGTAGATGCCAGGGAGGTGGAGTGGCACTCTTTTGAGCTTTTGGTGCTCATGTCCAGGCCAAAGTACTCCGTGGTGTAGGCGTTGACAAAGGAGCGCGGTGGTGCAGAAGTGCCCTTGCCAGAGGACCAGTTCTTGCCTTTGCCCTTGAAGTACATGGCGTCGTGGTCGTACTCCCCGAAGTTGGCAAACTTGCCCTTGCCCTTGCCCTTTTTACACTTGGAGCCCTTGAAGTAGTAGATGTCGTAGTAAGGGTCCATTCCCGCCATGAAGTTGGAGTTTCCCTTACCGCCGGCTCCTTTGGGATGAGCAGGGTGACGTCGGTCGGGACAGTCACGAGCCATGTGATTGCAGCCACAATTGAAGCATTGGATGGGCGACTTGCCCTTCCCGAAACCACGATCACGGTGAAGAGCAGCAGTGGCTTGTTTGGCCTGCACCCATGTGCGTTGAGCTTCTTGAGCAAGTTGTTCAGCGACACGTTCAGCTTGTTGTGCTTCTTGAAGATGGGCATCATCACCGGTGTCAGGAACATCTGGCTCTTCAGGTGGTGTAGCGTCGTCTTCCCAGACAGAGGCGTCTCCAGCGTACCATTGTTGATACCAGTCCTCTTCAGGCCACCAGGGCTCAGATGAGTAGCCTTGCTGCCACTCTGATCCATGATGATCAGCATCAGGAGCTTCTTGATAATGCAGGTATCCTTGATGAGCAGCAGGGGAATGGGCATGACGAGGACCAAGTAGTTGTTCATCCCAGAGAAGACGAAGAGCACTGCTGATGGACTCATAGTCCATTTGATTGCGCGTGGTGGACAAAATGTCCCGCTTCTCCTCGTTGGAGAGGCTTGCAGCTTGAAGCAACCGCCAGCCTCGGAGAACACCCATGATGAAGGAGTCGGTGGTGGACAGCTCATTCACGAGGTTCCCATCGAGGGCCGCAATGGGTGTAATTGTCGCCTCCACAGCCGGTGCAGCAGTCGATGGAACAGCAGGCGTAGGACCAGTGGCTGAGCGGGTAGGCGAGGCGCCGGGAGCTGCCTCTCGGGAGCTCGTCTCTCCTGACGTATTGCCAGGTTGTTCTTGTGATGGTTCAGGGGCAGAGGGATCAGCAGGCTCGGCACCATAGAAGGAATCATCCGGATCGTAGTTGGCCTCATCGCCGTACCAGGACTCCTCGCGGTAGGCCGAAGTCCTTGTCCTCCTGCTTGATGCCATTCTGCTCCTCGTAGAGAGCTTCCGTAAACTCTGCGTATCCCAGGGTCTCGCGGATCAAGAAGGCCTGCATGGTCTCCTGAGGAAGGCGCTTGAAGGCAAAGTATCGCCGCAGTGTTCGGAAGGCTTTGTCTGACCAGTGGTGATGCTGCTAGGCGTCTAAGAAGGTCACGGGTACCGTCTGGTGTGTCGAAAGCTGCCAATGGCCAGGACATGGCCAGCAGCCTTGCAGGTCCTGTCAAGCGGCTCACCAAGCGGGTGGCACAGTACCGCCGCTTATGTTGCGGCACTGATTGTACCCACCAGGCAGTCTCTCTTGTGTATTTGCGCCATGTCTTCGCTGAGCCATCCCAGGACGGTGCGCTGCCCTCCTTGTCGCTCATGATGTGGATGCCAACCTCAACGTCGCGTGGGCGAGGGAGGTCAAAGCACGGGTGGTGTATCACAGCAGGGAGCTGAATGCACACACAAAAGGGAAAAGCAGGTGGTAACCCTTGATGCACAGGGTCGGGCCAATGAAAAAGGGCAGAAGGTCTCTGATGTACAGAACCAGGCCTTAGGCGGATCTGAGAGGGTTCAGGAGCTTCTGGATCGGGTAGCCGTGCTCCGCTACCAATGCAATGGCGTAGCTCTCAAAGCGCAGCACAATGACGTGTCCTTTTGGCACGGGATGCGAAGGTGGTCTGTCCACCGGCGTAGTGATGGCTGCACAGGTCGATTGCTAAGGCGCAAGGGGCCCCTAGATGATTGGTGGCCGCGGTATGCACACAGGAGACTCATGTGAGGTCCTTGCAAGGGCAGCAACTGATGGGCCCACATGTACAGAGGCCTAGCTGAATTGCAGATTCCTTATTGGACGTCGGCGCAGACTCGTCGTGTGCTTTGTGTTCAATGCATGTTGGTTACCACGAGCGCACTACTGCGTGCAGTACTTGAAGATTCCGTGTTGGACGAAGGTGCTTTCTTTTCAACGCAGTTTGATTTGTGAAAGCCGTAAAACAAGAAGAAGAAAGAAGCGCTGTTTGCCAGTCCAAACCCCCGCCCCAAGCCCGCCATGACATTTGAAGAATTTGCGCCACCCACGTTGAAACTCCCATCCCCGCCGGCTAGGTTTGGTCTCGCCGGGAGCTTCAATAGCCGACATCTTAGCAGTGGGGGCGAGGGGCTGTGTACTTGTTTGGGGGGATGAAATACAGGGACAGTTTGTGGAAATCCACAATTTTGGGCCTACAAACTCTGGGTTTGTGTGTTTGGAGGCCATTTTTTGAGGTGAAAGGGAAGCCAAAAGATAGCCATTGTGGGTGTATTGTGTCCATGGGTTTACAGACTCAGGCTTTGATTCCGACACCGAAGGTGCCAGGCCAGAAAGGTGCCGGGGCAGTTGGTTATCCGCATGGCCAGCCAGCTGAAGATAAGACAGAGTCAACCACCAGAAGCTCTCTTGATACCTCGCTTTAGCTACGGGGGTCAGTAGCTTCCACCACAGGAAGCCGGGTACAGTAGCAACCCAGAGGACTTAGGGTTGTTTTGATCGAGGATTTGTGAATGTCATGGTGCTCTGAGGCTATGGGGGGCTGCCTCCAAATGGAAGAACGCAAGCCATTTTCGGGGGGGTCCATTGTGAGAGCTTATATCATGGGCTGAAGACTCGCGTTCTGCCAGTGTGGATTTGCTTGGCATCATGGATTCGTCCAAGGTTTAACAAGGAACCTGGTGACCTGGGCCGTGGAAGTTGCCCAGTGGCCCGGGCCGTTTTGGAAGTTGTGAACATGATATCAACTCACATCGGAGAGCCGTGGAGAATTTGAACATGAATCAAAGAAGAACCCCTGATTCCGTACGGCTCTCCGAATATGAAGCTCGCTTGGGGGCTGCTCTCCATAGAAGTCGCCAGGCCTCCCTGCGCCAAACCATTCAGCCTCCAGGCCATCTGACTGCCACGCAGTTCGGTTATAACCTTTTTGGCTCAACCCTCAGACCCAGGTATAGGCACTCCTATTCCAAAAGCCAATCTTTTTAAAGGCTATGTATAATAGATATTCTTTATATAGCAGGATAATAAGCGGCACCTGCAGGGGGGCAACCATTTCTGGGGCATCGCTCTCAGAACCCGCATCTGAGAAGTTTGTGAAATCCTGCCGGACATCTTCTTGCCACCTATAGACTCAAGATGCGAATTTGTAGGTTCTGTTTGGAAAGCCCGACTTTTTGTTGACCCTTGCACAAAAAGTCGGGCTCTTTCCCAACAAAAATCCAGGCACCACATGCGTCACGCCACCTTCCCACCGGCTCAGTGACTCAGGTTGGAGCAGCACTACCATGGCACAGGTCCCGGGGCTGCCGGGATTGCCCGGAACCCCGGGGTCGCTTTACGCGAAGTCGGGATGGGAGGGTCGCTAGGCTTGGAGTGGGCGACTTGCAAAAGTCGGTTTACTTGGTAGCTGGTTTGGTGTTGCTTGTGTTTGGTTGGCTGGTTGATGTATGACTCTGTGAGATGTTCGACGGAAATAAACAGGGTGAGTCGCTTTGGGCATGGAGTGTTCGCGAGTTGAAGCCTTTTCTCCGCCGGGCCATGGTGGCAAACTAAGTTTCGATGAGTTGGCAGAATTGGTACTTGGAAGGGTTCATCCCCTATGTTGTTTCTCCAAACACCAGGCCTTGTCCTTATTAGGCGAGGCTTGTGGAAAGGATGGGAAATAATGGGGAAGCCAGGACTTAGAATGGTGAAGACCTTGCCCTTTGGTTTCCGAATCTGTCTGACTTGTTGCAATCGAAGACTCGCCTGCTTATGGCGACAACTAACACAAGTAAGACGGACATCAGCCAGATTCACAACGTCATGCGCCTCTTTTTTGGAGCAAGGTTCCTTTATTCTAGCCCAAAAAAGTTCCCTGTGTCCCATGAAATTCTATTGGAATTCTGGCTAGGTTCTTTGCCAGCTCAGGTATGGGGCCGAGATCACTGTCGGCGACTCTGGCGAGGAGTTCTTTCACGTTCTGGGCGACGAGGACTCGAGTTCCTGGACTTCTGACTTTTGGGGAAGACTGGCCCCTGGCGCCCGTTGTGGGGCTTCCTTGCTGTCTTTGGTCCAACTTTGCAGGTTGTCGTTGGGTCTCATGATTCCTGATTGTTGGTTCTTGATCCATGGCCCGCACACCTACCTCAAGAAAGGTTAAGTGAGGGGGCGCAGTGGGCAGCGTACTTAACGTCAGTTTCCCTCAGTCATGCAGCGCCGTGCAGACCCGTCGCATAACGAGTCCGGCATAACTAATTCTTGCAGTATCCACCTCAAGACTCCCTGAGGAGTGGAAGAGACAAAACAAGAAGGATTTCGAATTCATCCTGCGTGACACGTGATTGCTAAGGCCAGACCGGAGAACACTTGAGTAGTGCCAGAGCAACAACAAAGCACATGGCTCACATCAACATCCGGCGCGCCACACAAAGAGCAGGCCACCAAGGTTTCAGAGCAGTGAAGGTCCGGTCATGTGTTTGGGGGTGTCCTGGGGTTTGTTCTTACGGATGTTTTGTGGTTATTTGGGATCGGGGGTGTCTTGGGGGATGTCTTTGAGTGATGTCTTCGGGTTATGTTTTTCCCTTTGTGTTGTGTTTGTGGTTGGGGGTTGTTTTGGGGTGCTGTCCTCGGGTGATGTCTTTGGTGGTGCGTGTTGGAATTCTATCGGGCTGTGCATTGGTGGATTTTGTTGAAGATGCCTTTGTGCAGGTCCTTGGGGGCTCTCTCTTGGTCTTTGGAATTTTGTCTTTGCGAAGTTTGTCTCCGGGAGTGTTTCTGGCTTGTTTTTGGAGACCTTTGGAAACGCTTCCTCGAGATGTCCTTGGGAACGTCTTTGGGGATGGTATGGATATGCGTTTAAAAGTTTGGGGGTGTTCTTGGACGGGTTTGTCTTTGGGGCTTTTCTAACAACGGGGCTGTTGTTGGGGATGTGTTTAGGGGCCCCCTTGTGAATGTGTTTGGGAAGTAAAGTCCACTGATGTATCGTCGGTGTGTGTTTGGGCCCGTCATTGGATGTGTCTTTGTGCGTGCCTTCTGGGGATGCGAAATTGCATTGCATATGTTTGCATTCGAGTTCTTGGCCTCTATCGGGTGTTGTGTTTCAATGGCGCCCTTTGGTCGTCGTAGTGATCTTCTTGACGTCATACTTTTTAGACCATCGTAACTCAAGTGTTTGCGAGGACTATTGAGCAGACCGTTTGGACTTTGGGGCAATGGAAGACACTTGGAGCCAAACTGACAGGACAGCAGCCAGGTGTACTATCCGGCACTGCCTCGCTGCACCCGGAAGGCCGGCGGGTCGGGAACGCAGGCACAAATTCTCCCCATGGGTTGAAACATGGTGAGCTTTACGTGGGGATCCCTGAATTCAGGCTTCAACTTGGCAGAGTGCACAAAACCACCTGTCTCTTGGGAGGGGCGAGAAGGTACACTAAACTTCAACCACAAGGGAACACACACACCCAACATTCCTATTCAGGAAACAAATGGAACAAGTCATTTTGACGTCCTATGGAAAGGAGAAGCGCACCAGGGTAACATTGTGGAGTTTGTCGTTAGTCAAGACCCCTGGCTGAAAAAGTAGGTTGCTTGCTGGCAGTTCTGTCAACTGCCTTTTGACCTCTTGGTTCAGAGCTTTGTCATCCATCTTTAATCAGGTTTCCATAAACACGAACCCAAACTGCGTATCCTCAAAAACAGACACACCCAACTCAACAAGGTGATCCTCATGTTGTCTGCATTCGCAGTTCAGAGCTTTTACATTTGTCATTTGAGTTGCTTGTTGGACTGATCCCTCCATGATAAACCGGCAAACATGAAGTGCTTGTGATACGGCAGAGGACTTGCATTCCGACGGCTGTGGCAGGGTTTTGCGCTCTGGCTTGTCATTGGCTTCTTGCTTGAATGCCCCGCCGTGCTTTCATTTGCTTGGGCTTAACATGGTGGCGCAAAAATGAAGGTGAGCCTCAACACGGCGGATTTCCTCTCTTCCTTTGAACATCAACACCTTTGTTTGGGGTGAGCCTGTGATTTGAGCCCGGTTCCGAGCTCGGCGATCCGATTCGCCGCAAGTTCCGTGGATCGGCCGCCGCGCGGATTGTTGTTTTCGGCTCAAGGCTTGAAGCCACGAAGGGTGCGGGTGGCAAGTTGCAGGGCTTGCCCCGGGGTCTATTGGAAGGCTCCATGGTCTTAACCCCAAGGCCTTGAGGGCTTGCCCTAGGCTTGTCCTAGGCTTGGCATAGACCCCCCCCAGCTATGTAACCCTTCGAATTCAAGCAGCAAACCGGGTATCTTGTCACTGCTCTTGTGTGGAGCTATCCCACAGCATACACAAAACCCAGCACCAACACTCATCGTAGTCCATGGATTCTGAGCCATGGGCACTAAACAGTCAGGCTGTGGCTCAACTTACGGCATTCTGAGTCAGAATCCGGGGACCCCCCATTTTGGGCTGGTTCCCTGGTTTTGCCAGGTACCGACTCAAAACAACACCAAATTGGGAGGTGTCCCTTTGGTTTCCCTGCAATACCAGCCGAAAAGGGGTTCCCCTAAAAACAAGACGCACACATTTGTCAAGCTTTAGCCACCTTCGGCATTCAGCGGGCGTCGGATAGCACTCTGCGCGATCCATCCTCCGCTCGCGGATCGATGACGCGGCAGCCCGGGCGCCGATCAGATGCGAGTCGTCGATGAGATGTCTCGTTGGGGGCTCTTTGGTATGGCTGGTGATTTTTAGTTGGGTGCATCGTTTTCTAGGCGTCGGTGTCCCTTTAAACCACTCCCAAAAGGGTGCCCTCCAAGCCATACACATCCATTTTTTGTAGTAGGGAAGTAGGGGAACCACCTTTCAAAACCAAAAGGAAGACGGCTGGTTACCTACTTTTGTGACAACTGATGGGATGGGTATGTGTCAAAACAGGGGTGACGCCTGGCGGGAAATGTTTACCGAGCCTCTTAGTTGTGTTTTAGTGCGACCTTGAAAGATTTAATCTTTTTGACAATGATTGTCCCCACTAACTTGCAAAAAGTGTCACTTTCTGCAAGGCTCAAAGACCTCCTCTCCCACACCAAGAGCCATTCCTGCGAAGCGGCGCAAACGCTCACTCTGACGCAAGAAGCAAGAAAATGGCCAGCTATGTCAATGTTACACGTGTCCATGTGGCCTTTGGGTAACAGCCAGCTAAATTAGTCTGTATGATTATAGCTATGTTGCCCTTTTGTTGTGGCCTTTAGACACCGGTAGGTATTCTTATCAGCCAAGTCTCTCATGCGCTGCAGTGCTCGTTATGCCTCTCTTGAAGCACTCAAATGGCTTCCTGGTCATGTGTTTGCTTTCTGGTCACTCTAACCCAACAACAATTAATATGTTTCATATTCCGCTTGCCAAGCCCAGCCTGACTCACTGACGCCGCAGCCCTTTTTGAGGAAAGCATGAAGTTCCTAGGCTAGGTCCCCCAGTAGTGCCCTTTTACCGTTTCTTTTTTGTGGGATTTTGGGGGAGGGTTCCCCTATACTAGACTACAAAAAAAAATCTGGTGGGGCCCTTATTCTAGCCTCTCTACTGGAGGACCTAGTAGGTTTTGTGGATCCCCATAAAGATGCGCAAGGCCAAGGGGGAAATCCAGGACGGCTGCCTGACACGGCTTGACATCACCAACACGCCCAAACAAAAAGCTATAGCTGCAGGCGCTACCGAAAGCTGGTCGGGCTTTCGGAAGTTGGAAGTTTGAGACTCATCGGGATGATGTCCCCATTCTTTTCAACCATTGTCATTTTCAGAAACTGGCCGTTTTTTTTTTTTTTCCCCCCCCCCCCCCCCCCCATTTTTGTCTGGAGGTTAGAAAGAAGGATCCCTGGGTTCAGAAAGGGACAGGTACCCCTACGAATGTTCAGTTGACAGCAGGAAGGCCCGAGGCTGAAGTGTGCTGAGGCCTGAAGCTCCAACGCCAGGCGGGAAGCTGAAGGAAATCCGCCCCCATTTTGAAGGTCCCCTTTGGAACGCTTAAGGTTCCATTCTGGTCAGGGGAGGCTTGCGGCTTGGCCCTTGCTCACTTCCCAAGTTGCTGGACTACTTCCCAAGTTTCTGGACTTGGACCCATTTGGGGGTCACCGCACGGTTTGTTTTGGCCATTCCAGGATTCTGGTTAGGATGACCAACCCTGAAGTGGGTAGATCTACTATAGGTGTTGGTGTCCGTTGGTTTAACTCAGGGTTGCCGTGTTGTTCCTTTCCAACAGTGCCGCTTGGGCTTTCGGAAGGGGGTTTCATAGCTGGGGGCAAGGTTCCCTGGTCACCTACGAAAGTGAAGTGCCTGGATCTCAGCTGATTTTTCTCCGGAGAAGCTTGGAACCATCAAGGAGGTACCCAAACGGAGGTTCCTCCAGAAAATTAAACAAAAGCTATGGGATTCAATGAAGGGTGCCAAGAAAGGTATGCAGAGCACCAAAGTTTCCTAAAGCGGCGCACCTTCGGTGCCTCTAATTTGCCCGGCCCTAGGTTTGCCGCAAGGCATGGCTGTCCTTCTCT
Organism: Effrenium voratum; assembly: GCA_963377175.1. Taxonomy (NCBI): domain Eukaryota; class Dinophyceae; order Suessiales; family Symbiodiniaceae; genus Effrenium; species Effrenium voratum. The sequence goes on along the minus strand of CAUJNA010000680.1, from coordinate 739,555 downwards.
GAGCTGAATTAGATATGTGGGCGAGTAACAAGGGCCTGCGCCTTAGGAAATTTCTCTGCTATTCGTGCCGAATTCACAGAAATTTGTTTATTCACCTGAAGGCAACGAAACGAGGATGGATCATTTGTGACTGTCCCCTGACCCTTTTTTTTTCACATCAAGAACAGCGCGACAGTTTGGTGGCTATGACAAGTTTTAGGGAGCCACCTCACAAGCGGTACGTTTCGTTCCTTTCCTATTACATCCTATCACACCCCGAGGAACTGGCCCAAAATCATCCCAAATGAGCCAAAATTTCCATGGGCTATAGGGTGATTCCCGATCCCAGGGCGTTTTGGGGAGACCCCTTGGAAAAATGAGCTGTCCACACCGTCCAAAACCGTCCAAGCAGCCCTCGCAGGCGGCCCGCTCTCAGTGACCCTTCGTTTCGAGGACAAGGCGCGCTCCGGCGCGGATCACCCGTAAAGCGCTTCGGCCCGGGTTCCCCCGGTTTCGGTGCCCGGCCTTGGGTTGAAGCAGGATTTTCAGGTTGTTGTTCATTTGCTGTGTGCTGTTCTTGTATTGTCATTGTAGCTTGTTTGGGATGTTTGCCTGAACTTCATCAAATGCAGAATATATGTATGTGCATTAATATGGCTGTGATTTTTTTGAGGGGTCTGTGACAGAGCCGTGGCGGACATTCGTTACAGACCTCGTTACAGACCTCCGTAACAAGACCCGCTGGCTCGTTACACACCCCTCGTTACATACCCCTTGGCTGGTTGCATGCCCCTCGTTACATACCCCCCAAGGATGCCTGCAGATCAGACTTTTGCAGAGCATGCTTTTGCTGAAGAGTGAACTTGCAGAGAGCTTTCCATAGACCTCGTTACACAGCCGTTACATACCTCGTTACAGACACATCCCCAGCCTGGGCTCGCAGCCCCCGCCGCTTGGCTGCTAGAGCTGCGGAGGCGCGCTTTGCGTACTGCGCTTTGCTGTGCCTCGTTACAGACCTCGTTTCGTAGCCGTTACATACCCCGTTATAGACCCAACCCCAGCCCGGGCCAGCGACCCCCCTTTTTGCCACAGCTTAGCTTGCGTTGAATAGCTGCAATCAAGCTGGAGCTGCGGAGCCGCACTTTGCGTACTGCGCTTTGCTTTGCCTCGTTACAGAACTCGTTACATAGCCGTTACATACCTCGCTACAGACCCAACCCCAGCCAGGGCCAGCGACCCCCCTTTTTGCCACAGCTTGGCTTGCGTTGAATGGCTGCAATCAAGCTGGAGCTGGAGGCGCGCTTTGCGTCCTGTGCTTTGCCTTGCCTCGTTACAGACATCTTTACGTAGCCGTTACACACCTCGTTACAGATCCAAGCCCAGCCCGGGCCGCCATCGCTTGGCTTTTGGCAGTTGCAAATTCCTAACTGGAGCTGCAGAGGCGTGTTGTTTTGTGCTACATTGTGCTACTGATACTGGTACTTGTCAAGAAATGTGTTCCCGTTACAGACCTGCGTAACAAGGACCTCCGTTACAGACCTGCGTAACAAGATTCGTGGCGCGTCGCGCATTACAGACCCTCAAAAAATAACATAGCAATATACCTAGAATACGGCGTGCCGCCAGGCTGAGAAAGGTTTTCATGTTGGCTTCCATTGAGACCCCCGGAAAGACCCCCGGAAACAGGTGCAGCCAAAGATATAGTAAACAACGACCAGAAACAAACACACGTGTTGGCCTCTCTCGTGTGAATCCATCAGGAACCAAGGGTGCAGCTCCGTGTTTCGTAGAAGAAGCTGCTAGGCTGATTGAATCTCCTGGTAAACTTACTCGCAGCTCCTGAACTTTGTACTTGGACACGGTGCATGTAACGATTGGCGCGATCAACAAAACATCTTCATCTTAGGACTCCTCGTGGGACGACCGGCTTGGTCGCAAACAAGGTTGCACTTGTGTGGAGCATTCCACAAAAGTGAAGTTATCCCAATCCTTTTTGGCCCTCCAATCGAGAACCCATTGTACCTCAGGCCCTGAAACACCATGAGGCCCCGGAAAAGATCTGGAACCTGGTGAACATGACATGCACCGCAACAGATAATCTTGAGAACCTCATGATTTACCTCAATGACTCCAGACCAGAGTTCTCCGAGCCCAAGTGGACAAATGCCTGACACATTTGCTGCGAGAAGATGCGGGAATGACGCACCGATGCCTGGCATCACGGCGCAACACAGCTGGCTTTTTTGACAGGTTGAGCCTGGGATCATCATTGGAATTGCTTCCAGAGATATCACAGGGCAGCTGATGAACAATCGCAGGCTCGCCCACAGCAACAAAAACACAGAGTTCACAAGGGATACCCGGCAACGTATCACAAAAGCAAAGTCTGTCAAGATGTTGATTATTGTTGATAAGAGTTTTGGCGCTAAGATTGTGAGGTCAGTCCATGCCGGTCCCAGCATGAAGCATGATGCAGTTCGAAGGTTGTGATTCGCCGTGACTATATAATCGTTGTTCAGGCCTGTTCAGACCCTTCCCGTCTTTGAACCAATGGGGGGAGGGGTTTCCATTGGTTTCCTTGAAAAACACTTCTGAGTTGGCAAGCATCCTAAAGACTGCCAGAGATCCGTGGTTTTATCCAGTGCCCATACCAGCCGTTCAAGGCAGTGGGAATTGCATTTCCTCTTCTGTGATACCAGCTAAACGGCTCAGAGAAGGTTCACTGGTATCACAGTGGGCACCTGCCCCGCAGTCCCATCCTCATCCTGACCTGTGTTGACTGGCTGGAAAAGACAAACTTGAGTTTTTAGCCCTAGACCAAAACGGTGAAGAAACCTGGCAACAAAAATGATATTGGTTTGGAAGCTGAAGATGTAAGCGCTGGAAAGGTTTCTGGGCCACACTTTCAGAGAGCATTGGCAACAAACATATATGGTTGTTTATCACTAGATTGGTCTTCTCAAACATACTGAGTCCAGAAACTTTGGACATGAGCCACTCGTATGGGCACCTCGGTACTTCAAGGTATCTAAATCGGGGATAGCCGTACAGCCGCAAACTGTTGTGAACATGTTTGGAACCTAAAGTGGCTGCTGCCAACCATTCATACATTCACCCGTGTTTGATACTGGCAGTGCACATTCAGCCCTTGATGTTACTTTCTGAAAAGGTGTACACAAAAGAAGTCGATGAACCCCATGATTCCCAGATTTTCATGATACCCAGAGTTTCATGCATTTAGGATTGCGCTATGCGAAGTCTTCACACCTTACTTTCGGGGGTCCCTATTTTGAGATAAACTAACTCAGCTGTGTTTTCTTAGGCGTTTATTTTGAGGTTGCCCAAGGAAACCAATGAGGGTCCAAGTACCTCCTGAGGATGGCTTCTGGGGGGTGAAAAAGGGGTCGTTCAGGACCTCCTTAGAGGGTACCAAGGGTCCCTCTGCGAATGGAGAAGCACCCATTTAGAGGCTTCCTATGAGACCAGCCCAGGTTCATAGCCCTCCACATAACTCCTCCGCGCCCTCCCACGTCCGCCCAGTCCGCCGTCTTCGGCTGGGCTGCGGGCGCGCCGGCACGAGACTTCGGCGAGCAGCTCAGAGCCGTCGGGATGCCCAATGTGTCTGTCGTTTTTTTCTGCTTCCTTTTAGCTGTCCATGTTGCATGTTAAAATAGAACTGAGTCCTTTGCTGAAATGGGTAGAAGCTCGAGAACCGTTTCTTTGAGTTGGTGCCCCTTTTTTGTGGCTGAAGGGAAACTATAAAGGAACACTGTTGCGCCCTCTTTTTTTTGGGGGAGGGGGTCCGACCTTAGCAAAGACAACACCAGATGGTGGTTGGGCTGGGTTGGGGCTAGCAGCACCCATAGCCCCCTTTATGGCAACTTTATACTAGTTAGTAGCTGGTTGAGTTCTACCTCGTTTAAGTGCCGCGCATCCGCTTGCCTTCGAACCTGTGGATCGATCTGGGCACTGTCCCGGATCACTTTGGAGTACTCTGAAGGCTTAAATAATTGTAGAGAAAAGTTGTGGGGTACTTCAACACCAAGTTTCGTCATGATGATATGATGATAATGTGTTTTATCACATGCTTTTTATTTAACAAAGAATCCATAGTGGAAATATGTTAATTAGCCTCTTATACTATGATTCCCAGCAGACTGGGTGTACCAGCCAGAGGGTATATGACATGAGTTCTTCAGAGGGCTTTTGTCAGACGTTGGTTGGTCAAACGCCGCGCTCCGGATCTCAAGAAGGCAACACGGCCGTTGCTCAGACCGTTGCTCTTTCTGTGGGGGGAAGCACTGGGCAAACTAGGGTCCCTTGTTGGCACTGTTGCCAAAAAGAGTCATGTGAGCCGCTTGGCCTTTCTATGTCCAACCCGTCTCAAGATGTCTGTAGTTCTTCCGGTTGGGGTTACAGGGGAATGATCACTGGTAAATAGGGGACGCACCCCCAAAGGGAACCCCCAAAATGTGCCATTGTGATCGCCTAAGACCAAAAACCAGAAAGTGCCCAAGCAAGTTCAGGGAATCATTTTGTACTTGAAACCGCAGCCCTAGCTGCACAACCTCAGCTGATTGTGAATCGGACAGGAAATGGTTGCACCTCAGAAGCGCAACGTCAGTTCCTGTCATTTCACGGCAATGTCTCCAGTATAGTTTTCAGCAGCGAGCAAACAAGTTTTGAAAAGGCGCCGGGGTTGAGGGTAGGCTCTCGGTCTTGAGCGATGCCGAGCATTCAAGTTCACATTGTAGCAGCCAGCCTTCTGAATTCAAGGTGCAATCCAAAGCACCGTAGAAGCTTCCATGGGCTTGGGGTATGGCTTTTTTTTTTCAGGGGAGTACTGTACCTGATACACTCCCTCCAACATAGATGGCACCTGTGGGAGGGTGACCCAGATCATGACTTTCCACCTGGAGGTATCCTGTGTCAGTTGCCATGTTAGTGGGAGGGAGGGCACAGCAATGGGCCGGGGCTTATTTCTCAGATCCAAGTCCCGAGGCAGTTCGTCACTTGACAGGCGCGGGGGGCCACTGGGCGGCCAGCATGCAGCATGCCTCTCATGGGGTCATAGCCCTGAGGGTTTGCGTCGACGGCACGTATGGCTTTTTGGGGCGTCGAGTGCATCCCTGACATCATCTCACATCCATGTTGATTGAGTTTCTTTGTGCGCCAAGTTTCGAGACATAGAAAGAGCCTTGTGGGAAACCCGCCCTTGTCCATTTCTCGAAGCTTCTAGGACAAGTTGTTGGTCGCCATCCCTTATTTTGTGGTGCTAAAAAAGCAGATCGGGCTTTTGGTGTTCGATCCATTTGCCTCCGACAGAACAAACATGGAAGCTGAAAGGGATCCCCTGCAAGACCGTTTTAGCAGGGACCCTCTTTTAGGTTCCATCATTGTGTTTGGAGGGTGCCCAACGGTTGCTTTGCCAGGAAGTTGTTACGCCCAAAGCGAATCAACCGAATCTGATCTTGTCATTGGCCCAACCAGGTTGCTCCAACAGGTTGCCCTTTTTCCAGCAATCGTGAAGCGGACAGGATAGTTTTAGAAGACTACCATTGATTTGCACAGGAACCCTCCCCTCTCCCTTTCAGAGGGCGGATCGTCGTGTGGGTCTGGGCACTTGCATGATTGCTGGTGGGAGGGTCGAATTCAAGGCCCACCTTGACGCAATTCCTGAGCCAAAGGAAAGCTCTGAGAGCGAAGGCTCCGTGCAATGTCAGAATCAAAAGATCTCAACGCATATCCACGCCCCCAATGATGCCCCCACTGTTGCTTGCGGTTTTGGACCAAAGAAGTAAAGGTCGTCCGACTGGAGGTCTGGGGTGTTTGCCCGGTTTTATTTTGATCCAACCCCCGGCAGAAATCCGACACGTCTGGTGATCCGGCATCAGAAGACTACTTTATCTTTATAATATAAAAGGATGCCTGATCCCGATTGGCTCTTTTCGCTAGGCATAGTTGTGGACTGATTCTAGAGACCTCACGATGGTGAGGTTCCTGCATTTGTGAGCTTCAAATTTCCACCAGACAGTTGTGGGAAATGAGGTTTGGACCAAGTTTCTTTGTCACAGCGAGGATTCCACTTTGGTGTAAGAAAAGGTCATTATATTGCCCATCCCCACCGCGGAGCCAATGTATGTAAAGACGGGTGCCCCAATACAGGAACCCTTTCCATACATGTTCGCTCTGGGGGTACAAGTCATGTATGGAGACACCCCTACCCCCGCCCCCCGCCTCCCCTGGTTGCATCCAAATCAGGCCTTAATGTTGCCTTGTTAGGGCTCATGTTGGGGAAACATGGGCAGGGGGGGTTCCCAGAGTTGAGAGTGAGGACTTTTCCACCCGCAAGGTGCAGCGACCTTGAACGACATGCAGATTTTGACTGTGCCGGCCTGAGGAATAAGTCATGCGCAGCTTCACTGTTCTTGACATGCTTGTCAGTGTTTGTTGGTTCTGTTCATTTTCAGCGGCTGCAACAAACAAAGCCTATTGCTCACATGCCTGGTTTGGACAGCTAGACAAACTCAAAGGGCAACGTTGCTTCAAAAGGGTACACCGGGGTGAAAGTAGACGGCACAATTCATTTTATGTGGGCAAGGCCAGACCAACATGGGGAAATTGTGCATCTTCTTTGATCCAGCGGGACTAACATATTGATAACATGTTGAGATCTTTGATGTTGTCCCTTGTAAATGGGGAGTGGATACCACTCAAGAGTCCCATGTTTTGCTGGCCTACGAACAGTGGTGACCAGGATGCCAATGAACCATATTGCAACAGCAGGAGCAGCCAGCCTATCCGCTGGATCTTTTTTTTGCTTCTGCAGGCGTGAATTCTGCATCGCGGTCGTGGACCACCTTGCAGTTGGATGCAGATGGTATGTCAGTTCGGACACCAGAGGAAAGCCAACCATGTTAGGCTACCATGTTTTTACGAAACACCCATGTGATCAGCGGCCAAAAGCCCCACAAGGGCCATGGTTAGTAGGGGTCCTACTACCTGCTTTCGTGGGTTTATAACAAGGCCTTACATACGAACCACACGTCAACGGGTCTTGGGCACTGCTCGTGTGTCTTTGAATCTGCTCCATCTGCCGCAGCCAGAGCTTGAGCCGGTCGAGGGCATAGATTGTGCTATAGATGGCCTTGAGCTGCGTGAAAACCGGGGCCTTTTTTGGAAGGAGTAGTGGCTGCCTTTGATTCCTGGTATGTTGCGGATCCTTGGTGGATGTGTGTTTTGCAATGAACACGTTTTAGTTTGTACTCTTGTTGAAGCCAGTTACGACTTCCAGGATCGGCTGGGTTTGGATGAAGTGCAAACAGCAAAAGAACGCAAGCACCCACCCTGGAACACGGGCTTGTGCTCTTGTGAAGCAGCTGCTTTCTGATTTGTGCTTGAAAGCTTGGTCACTACCTGAACTATGCTTCCAAGACGCTGCCTTGGGAAATCCCTCAGTTTCCAACTTTGAGCCTCCTAAAAGTCGCAGTTTCATTGCAACTTGCCAGCAGCATACATGCATAAATTTGGCCAGCTTTGGGGGAACACGTGCCTCTTGGCCCACCATCATCTCACCGGCGATGGCCGGGCTGGGGGAGCTGCGGTTGATCCTACCAGCGACGGTGCTGATGACCCTACAGCCGGTGTCGCCTGGCGATTTTGGACGTGGGATCGAGCAAGCCTGGGCGCACTGCTACCATGCATTTCTCCGTCCACTTTTGCGGGATATTGCGGGATAGCGTTTTTGATGGTTGTGCTTGTCCAATCCACAGAGAGGGAACCCATGATTTCACTTCATCAACCAACAGTCCTGTCCACTGGAGGGATGTTGACTCATGAGTAAACCCCTGGTTGATTTGGGCTGTGTCACATTGGGGGAATCCTTTTGGGGCACACCCCTGTCAATCCGCAAGGTTTGATCCAGGGTCAGCATTTCTGTAGAACGGGGGGTTTCAGTATGGCAATCCAGCATGGATTACTGTACTTGGAGTGTTATAACCTTGACATTGCATCCTAGTTATCCCAGCAATACCCATTTACTAGACACGAAGTACACGACACTTCGGAGCTGTTGTCGTTCCGATTCTCAGAAGAGACACATCGAGTGCCCTACCACCCAAACAATTTGGATCCGAACCGTTGGATCGAGGTTCATGCAAACATGACCCTTTGTGTTTTGTGTCGATTTGGGGTTTGTCACATGAGAAGGGCACTGATTTCGTGTATGAATCCAATCAGCGGAGCGGAAGCCTAGTTTTCCACGCTAGTATCTGAGTTCTTCGGTGGCTTTGATGTTTGGTGGATGTTCCATTAAGCTACGTATGTCAATCCCAACATAGGTTCTCTTGTTTTACCAGGGTGACTCGACAACTGAGTTATTTGTTGGGTCAAACCGCCCTTCTATTTCCTAGGAGACATCCCAGGCTGCGCCTGGCTCAACAGAAAAGGGCTGGTTGTTCTCGGGGCCCAAGTGCATCAGTGTCAATGGCTACTGAAGGCCCACAGGCAACATGACCAGGCCCAGCTTCAACTCATTGCAAGCTTTAGCGACCTCACAAAGAGAGTTTGCGACCTTCAAGTCGGCAAGTTTGCCTTCCACGGAGTTTGGTGCATGATCCCTTTGCGCAAGGAACGGAATGCCTTGCAAAGGGGGTCTTGCAACGTGTTTGTTGCTAGTTGTCTTTGTCTCCATTCCTGGGCTTTTGCGCTTCATACTTTTCGGGAAGACCAACTTGGTAATCCCAATCCCCTCAAGAAGTGAGTGGTTTACTGCCTGCTTTCGCACCTGCAAATCAATTTGAGGGTTCTCCAAATTGTAGTTCCATTTTTCGGAAGGGAACCAAAGGGAAATGGAAAGCCCACTTTTCAAGCGCCCTTTGTGAGAAGCATGATATCGATCGCATCCATAAGCTGTTAGGCTGGTGAAGCTGTCGCAGAACAGCAGGGGAGAGATCGAGTACAGCTCCAGCAGCGTGGTCTTGTGCACGGAGAAGCCACAGCTGCACTTGGGGCGATCGTGGTTGTTTTTGTTGGGCACCCATTTGCTGGCTCCTCCAAAGCTATATTACATTTTAGGGAAGGTTCCATGTTAGTGACGTTAGTGGATGGGTAAATTTGAAGCAGAACCCCACAGAAGGGCCAACTTCTGTGTTTGGTTGAAGGGAAACCAAAGGCAAACCGGGTCAAAATTCTATTTGGACACGTACCCGCTTGGTGTGAACACAGTCCTAGTTGTTCAGCAACCTTGAAAGATCCCCTTTTTGCTTGGTTCCGAAACCAAACATGGCAAGCCCAAGGGTTCCACGTCTGTCACCTTAGGTTTCCTGTGGATCTCACCTGTCAGAATAGAGGGGCCATGCACCGAAAAGGAGGGGCTAGTTGGACTCCGCTGCACTTGTCAAAGCTTAAATCATGTGGTGCGGCTCAGAATAGGTGGTGCAGAAACGACACGCGGAGGAATCTGGTGTTGCCTGTCCCTTCGCTTTCCGCAAAGGCGTAAAAGAGCCGAGTACTCAAGCAAACTCAAGTTGTTTGAAGAAAAGGCTCATCGGTCATCCGGCGAATAGATTAGTTGTTGAACGGATCCTGAGGCAAATAAGGGTATGGGAAGCAGCATGGGAAGGTCTCTCAGTGTTGCATAGCCAGCTAGGAGAAGTGAATTGTTTCCGGCATCCCTACTTGTTTGCTTTTTGCTGTCCAGCTTTGTTCCGTGTGTACATCCCTAGGACAGCAAAGTCAACAGAGCAGGCATAGAAGTGATCAACCCAAGCCAGGATTGATTCAAACCCTAAGTCAGGCCGACTTTTAATCAGTGGCCCAGAGTTCTTCCCTCCAAGATGACATTCATCCAAGAGCCTGTTTGCATACCTTGAGACACCGCGTGCTAGCATATTTTGGTGTCAGAGGACCCTCTCAATTGGCTAAGTGTTGCACGTGATTCGCCCATGTTTGTTTCACGCGCCCCTTGGGGGAACCCCCCAGCACATCCCTTTGGCGATGTAACTTGTTTAATAGCCAGGCTGTGAAGTTGGTTTCGGCGCTGCTCAAGTGGCTGTCAGTCACAAAGGATCCTCAAGATCTGCATCTCACTTGTGGCCTTGGCGCGTGAGCGCCCCAAGCTGGATCTGAGCTGGCTGGACTTCCTGGCCTATGGCTTTCCCGCCCTGACGCCTGCCTATATGTGCCGTCAGATGTCAGGTCCCTGCCAGTGCTGTTAGCCAGCGCATTGTTCTGGGCCCTCCTTTGCACTGTCTGCTGCACGCTTGGCAACTTTTTCTTGGGCAGGCCCAGGAATCCTTGCAATGCTTCGTCATTTGTTCCATTGGCTCCCATTGGGAGGCTGCTTTTTGGGAAGTTCGGATAAGATAACCTACCCTGAAAAGGTCTATGAGTGAAAAGGCTTCATCCCAAGCCCAAAATAAGCCTCCGGCCTCAAGAGAGGGGATTCCAACGTCGAGGGGGTGTAACACAACATGTGAGCAGCGATTTTGCGGTTTTGACGCCATGCAATTGTTACTACCTGATTAAGTATGCTAAATTTGTCAGTGACTGAGGATCTACTTTGTGAACAACAACCTTGTCTTCACCACTTTGTCTCTGCTTGACACCACGACCTTTCAGATCGTGAGCCAGCTGAAAATCGTCTTCACCGCCATCCTCTTTCGTTGCCCGGAAGGACTCAGCGTACTGATTGGACCCCCATCGCCTTCGCTGAGCGGTTCTTACCCCAAACTCCAAACCATAGCAGCGGCAACAGCAGCAACAGCAGCAGCGACAACAATATCATGATCATCATCATCACCATCATCATCATCACCACCATCATCATCATCATCATCATCATCATCATAATCATCCTCATCCTCATCCTCATCCTCATCCTCATCATCATTCTCCTCCTCATCATCCTCCTCCTCCTCCTTCTCATCATCCTCATCCTCATCCTCATCCTCGTCACCATCAACATCGCCATCACCATCATCATCAACAACAGCAACACCAACAACCTTTGTTTGCCATTGTCAAAACACTAAATTACATGGGTCCACAGGGTTGTCATCAACCTTGTAAGGGGTTTGACCGAACTGAAATGCTGTGGAGCTTGCACTTCTAATCAGAAGTAGTGGTGTTTGACTTTCTGATCGTTGTTTTGTAGGGTCATTGTTTGGTGGTTTTCACCTTTGTCCAATTTGAAGTGAGTGTCCTTTGGATTGAAAGTGGCATATGAGCAACCCTGTACCTCCCTTTACCCTCTTGAGAGCCTCTGCTATGAATTCCCCAGACTCCGGAAGGGTGTCCTGAAAAGGCTCTAAGAAGCGTGTAGGAAGGGGGAGGGGGCAAAGCCTCAGCTCTTCAAAATGCAATTTTGGGATGTGACCGCTAGAATTCCATTTATAGTGAACGATTGTCCTTTGAGAAGGCTGCTTTTAAGTAGAGCTAAGGGAACTCGGGATTTTGACCCAACTTCCGCTGAAGGTAGGGTGAACAGTAGCCTTACTGCAGTATAGTAAAGGGGATGACATTGCAGGGTTTTGGATCCTACAGCTCATCCCGCTCTTTGCGCTGCCCAGGTGTCCTAATTTCACGGAGGCTGACAATGCACCAGAGCCTCGCCCAATGGGCGGAAAACATATGGTGTGTCTCAACCCCAATGTGCAGTTTCTTTAAAAGACTTTGTTCCTCTTGGGGAAGGCAGGTCCCTTGAAGGACACAATTGTGCCAGTTTAACAATCGCCAACTGATTTCGAGGATTCCCTTGTAAAGCACGTGGTGTTTGGATGTATCCTCGAAAGGGGCTCGAAATGTCTGGCCATTTGGCACGACAATTGTCAAAGCGGGTGGATCCCTGCACCTCCTAGGGCAGCAAATCCGAATGTTTGACAACCATGCACTGTGGGTCAAATCCTGCACCAGTTGGGATTTGGATGAAACCCGGTAAGCACTGGGATAAACCAACTGGAGTACTTCCGTAGTTGCGTTCCTTGCTCCTAGTAAGGAATATCAGAATGGCCCTGTTGCAGCCACAAACGGCTCCGAAAGAGATTCTTGGACGAGTTTCGCCGGTTTCGTCGGTTTGGGGCCCATGCCCACAAGCAAATACAAGCAGGAAGCCGTTGTTTTTAAATGAGACAGACCTCTCATGTCGGCCCCATGGTTTTGGTCGCTCAAGTTGAGTCAATGCACATATGATTTCCAACGCACAAAGGCCTCGTTGACAAGAGGTACTGCGGACATGTTGAAGTTTTCAATATTATATGCCGGACCAGGATGTGGGGACTCATGAAAGCCTCAACTCCTGGAAAGAAAGTTTCAAGAAAAGCCAAGAGGTCATCAGATGCTCCTCTTGTTTCTTTGTTTCTCGCATGTTCTGGGCGCAGCGCGCAGAATTTGCTGCAAAGCTGGGTGGTGCTGATGCGGGTGATGCCTGAGGTATCCTCGATCTTGGGCTTCAGCTGAAGAACTTCAGTCACAACGTGGTTTTTATTCCTGGGAGTGTCACGGGGAAAGACTCAAGACCCATCAATGATATATTTTCTTGCATGGGGTCCAAGGATTGAACTCCTCGCACGTTGGGATTCCCTTAAGGCCATTCCAAAAAGGAGCCCGAGCTTTGCATGTTTTGTGTCTCAGGTTCGTGCTTGGCATCTTGAATTCACCCAGAGCCTTGCGCCATGAAGGTGGATGTTCACTTGCCCAGTGGCGAGGGTTTCTCTGCAGAAGTCTCAGCCGCTGCCACCATCAGCGATCTGAAGGCTGCAGCGCAGCAGCATTTCCAGCGTCGCTTGAAGCTCACTGCGAACGGCCAGCAGCTCAATTTGACGGCCACGCTGAGTGAGGTCGGGTTGCGAGATGGGGACATGGTAGCTGCTGTTGTGGAGCTGGGCAGACTGGCTGCTGCCACTAACGCGGCGTTTGCTTTGCATGGCCGCGAGGGCAGGATCGTGACATGGGGTCAGCCGCAAGATGGCGGCGACAGCAGCCAGGTGCAAGAGCAGCTGAGGAACGTCCAGCACATTCAAGCAACGGGCTTTGCTTTTGCTGCCATTCTTGAATCTGGGGCTGTTGTGACCTGGGGTCAGCCGGAATATGGCGGAGACAGCAGCCAGGTGAAAGAGCAACTGAGGAACGTCCAGCACATCCAGGCAACTAGCCGGGCTTTTGCTGCCATTCTTGCATCGGGGGCTGTTGTCACCTGGGGTCAGCCGCAATATGGCCGAGACAGCAGCCAGGTGCAAGAGCAGCTGAGGAACGTCCAGCACATCCAAGCAACTAGCTTTGCTTTTGCTGCCATGCTTGAATCTGGGGCTGTTGTGACCTGGGGTCACCCGCAAAATGGCGGAGACAGCAGCCAGGTGCAAGAGCAGCTGAGGAACGTCCAGCACATCCAAGCAACTAGCTTTGCTTTTGCTGCCATTCTTGCATCGGGGGCTATTGTAACCTGGGGCGATCCGCAATATGGTGGAGACAGCCGCCAGGTGCAAGAGCAGCTGAGGAACGTGCACCAAATTCAAGCAACGGGCGGTGCTTTTGCTGCCATTCTTGAATCTGGGGCTGTTGTAACCTGGGGCGATCCACAATGTGGCGGAGACAGCCGCCAGGTGCAAGAGCAGTTGAGGAACGTCCATCACATTCAAGCAACGGGCGGTGCTTTTGCTGCCATTCTTGAATCTGGGGCTGTTGTGACCTGGGGTCACCCGCAACATGGCGGAGATAGCAGCCAGGTGCAAGAGCAGCTGAGGAACGTCCAGCACATCCAAGCAACCGGCTTTGCTTTTGCTGCCATTCTTGAATCTGGAGCCGTTGTGACCTGGGGTGATTCAGTCTGGGGCGGAGACAGCAGCCACGTGCAAGAGCAGCTGAGAAACGTGCAGCACATCCAGGCAACTAGCCGGGCTTTTGCTGCAATGCTTGAATCTGGGGCGGTTGTGACCTGGGGTCAGCCGGAATATGGCGGAGACAGCAGCCAGGTGCAAGAGCAGCTGGGGAACGTGCAGCACATCCAGGCAGCTAGCCGGGCTTTTGCTGCCATGCTTGAATCTGGGGCTGTTGTAACCTGGGGCGATCCTCAATTTGGCGGAGACAGCCTACAGGTGCAAGAGCAGCTGAGCTTGGATGCACAACTGTTCTAACGTGGATGGCGCTAGAAGCGAGCTGAAAGAAGGGAACAGAAGGTGAACTCCACAGTTACGGTTTGGCGTAAAAAAGGGGTTGCTTACATTGAGTGGACCACCAGCGCGAGGGGCCCCAGGAGAAACGGAAAACCCCAAGCAGCGCAGGGGTTTCCCCGGATCCCCCACAGAAGCCAAACAGGGCAGGGCCCTTGATTGCAGAACGATTGCTTCTGATTTTTAGCAGGAAAGTCGGATAACCCAATGTGTCATGAATGCATCATGATCCTGCTAAGAGGCGAACTGTCCTCTATTGAATTCGGAGTAGAAACTCCTAGCGAAGCAGACCATCTCAAACAGCGCGATCATGTAACACTCGCAGGAAGGCTTAATGATCAAGCTTCAATTCGAGAATGGTGCGGCAAGTATTGCCAGGATTTCCATTGAGGGAGTTAAGGTGTTCGGAGATGAGGGTTGCCAGTGTTTTGAAAGCATTCGATCTGTTCTGGGCAAGAAGGCTCTTTTGACGGCAAGGCGGCTTTCCCAGCAAACTGACGATTCTTGCTGAAAAAAAGAGAAGCCCATGTGGATTGTCGGGTGTTTGGCGACTGGTTTCCCAGAACTTAGAGAGAACAATTCGCATTTGACACGGAGGTTGCCCAATCTAAGGAGTACTACTGTATACTAACCCTGGGTTCATCAGTCGTCGGCCCAAAAGTCATCCTACAATTGGACGCACCCCGTACTAATCAGCCAAGGGTTTATTGATCACAGCTTCCCATCATTTGCCAGCTTTGAACCAGCAGCAGGCTACTTATTTCGTAAGTGTCTAGTAACCCTGACTCACACCTGTTGCAAGTTCCAAAGCTAAGATTAGCAAAGCACATAATTATTGAGTTGCTCGCCTTAGGCAAGCCAAATCCCCACCACCATGGTATTGGTGGACGGGGGGTGTGGGGGGGTGGGGGGGGCGCCCCCCCTCACCCCGCTTTGGGCTCCCAGGAACTTGGCCCTGGTCCAGCTGGCCTGCGGGTGCGCGGTGAGTCAGCTGGCTGTTGGAGGTCGGGACCCCAAGTCTCAGGCTCCAGTCTGAATAGGACACACCCAGCAGTGAGTAATGGCTCGCAGGTGCAGCAGAGGTCACAAGGCTTCAGGCTGTGAGGTCATTCCACAAACAAATGTTGGCTTGGCAGACAAACACGGCGGGTGTTGTTCTGCACAACCTGGCTCTGCAGTCTGAACCCGTCAGAAGTTAGAAGGTGGGCCAGCTCAGCGGCTGCAGCAGAATGGTTAGCCTCAGCGTCATCCCAGGCATATAAGTCTTTGTGCCACGTGTGCCAGCACGGTGGGGCACTGTCAGGCACTTGCTCTCACTGAGGGGAGTACTTCGGTGGGATTGTCTGATTCCTGCACTGCAGCATTCCGATTCAGGCGCCCCTGGGCTTGGCATCAACAAACCCCTCAGTGGCGTGAAAGAGATTGAGCGTGAGGACCACACCTGCGTCATTGGCAGCAATCGCGGGATGCATTTCTGCCTTGTGGGTGGGAAGCGCAGCTTCACAAGGCATGCCCAATCGCCCGCTGCCATTCTGGCCAGTGCCAGATTCAGATGGTGATGGTAGCGATGGCAGACAGCGCTGATGACGCGGACTGGGCACCAATCCATACATGCCGGCCCCATGTGGCATTGGCAAAAGTGAGGCAGTGATCTACTTCACAGGACCAGGTGCCCGAGGTGCGCGTGTCAACCACCTTGTCCATGACCAGCGTATCCGCATCCCAAGACGCATGATGAGCTCCTTGCGCCTTAAGTCTCTTGTCCCCTGATGGTACTTGAGCACCGCATCGCTGCAGCGTCCAGCACTCTCACCAGTCGAGGCTGTCGTAGTCCTCCAGGTTGTTGCCTTTTACAGCCGTGCCCCACGCGGGAGCAAGCTGCAACAGGGTTTGCTAAGCAACTAGCGTGACTGTTTTTGCCACAGCTTACGCCCTGCAAGAGATGGTCTTCCGTCTCTTGAGTAGCAAATGCGAAGGAAGCTGCCCCAGCTTGCCAATGGTGCGCCGCCCTGCTGCTGAATGATGACTGCTATCAGCCTGATTCATGACTCACTACACGCAGCGATGCCCGTGCCCGTGTCCATCGCATCAATGATATGTTATCCGCGTGGTTTGTCGGAAAAAAAAGAAGAAGAAAAAAAAAAACGCGGGTGCAGCTGTTCACCTTTGTAGTGCATCAATCCCGCCGGCAAAGGGCTGTTGATAGACCCCTTGCAGTGATTGCACGCCAGCGTATCACTACGCCGTTGCAGCGCGCCGCTCAGGCCACGCCACAGGCAGGCAGTGCACAACGCAAAGCCCAAGCACTTGCTGGGCCGACTTGGGCTAACCTTGCTGAGTGAGTGTCGCAAGACTTTCTCCCGCTTTCCAGGAGTGGAAAATCCATGGTGTCGCCTCTTACACCTATGGACCTATGGCACCACTGTGTAGCTTGCAGTTGTCAGCCAGCGACCGTACTCACTGCTTTCACGCGAGGCAGGCGTGTAAACACCCATGAAAGCAAGTGATCCTGGCTACACAATGAGATCCGAGAGCCTACCGGATACTCAACACAAAAGGCGCTGATGGAAATGCACTGGGCTGCGCCACTTATACCCCACAAACATCAAGTGTGTGAATAGGGGAACCTTGCAACAAACAGATATACAGTAATATGCCAGAGTCTTGTGGTTGGATGTGGTTGGTTCACTTGCAATATTTCGGGAATTCACCGTATCTTCCATGGCAGGCGCGGTTTAACAGACGCCCGCTGCCAAGGGCCACATTCCAGACTCACTTGCCGGAAGCGAACCAACTTGACCCGACCTGCTTGGTCCATTTGTTTTAGCGCTCCTTTGGGGTTGAGCACAGAAGCAAAACAAGTGGGAAACGACGGGTGACTGAACAACAACCTGCCGACCAAACCATGGCAAAGAATGCGCTCGCAAAACTGGCATGCCTTTTTTTTTTTTGCTTTTGTTTTTAGAAGATGGGTACATCAGTGAGGCGTGTCAAAAGATGTCAAACACTTTACCGTGAAGAAAACACAACAGATAATCTGTCCGAACGCATGAGGTTCGCCCCAACGTCCAACGTTCACCAACAAAAGCTGCCCAGACTCCGAAACACGTCCCAATCTGCCCATTCGAGGTTTAGTTCCTGGTTTTTCCCAACATCAATAACTTACTAAATTCGCCACACACATCAGGAAGAAGGATCCCTTTGCTTTTCCATAGAGGGTGTCCGCATATACACTCATTTGTGTTTTGGGTGTTCAAGCATTGCATTGCGTTGTAGTTTCAGTTTTCTTGTTCCCATTCAGCCAGCACAACACGTCACTTTGTGGGGGTCTTAGTCGGGGACAAGCTGCAGACAGAATCTTCGGCCATTCACGCCAGGGACCCGACAGTCGACCCGTGGCTTTTTGCGACTCGGCCGAAAAATTGAGCAGTTGGGCAGGGAACGAACCGAATTGAGTGCTCTTGGGGTGACTGTGGCTGGAAAAATGTAATCCATGTTTGTTGTGTTTGCTTTGCTAGCTTGCCTGTTCGTTCGTTTGGATGTCTATTGTTGCCTTTTGTTTGTGTTTGTCTTTGTTTCGTTTGTTTCGTTTGTTTGTTTATTTGTTTGTTTGTTTGTTTGTTTGTTTAAGAACATGTGCATAGTTGTGGATGTAGCAACTGACAAGTTTTGGGCAACCTGACAACATGTTTCGGCTTGCCCTGGTCATGTTTTGGGGGGTTGTCTTCCACTTTCGGACTTTCAAAAGACAGGCGCTTGCCTCAGAAAGAAAGCCACCCTCTATCTCTGGGGTTTGGAACGTCCCGACATTGAGCCTGACAGCCCTCCTGCAGTTGTCGATGTAAAAGGAACCATGCGGGTATGTGCAATGTCTGGTGTTGAGGGAGCTGGAGCCCTTTTGGGGCGGTCGAAACAGAAAACAACAAGAGAACCGGAATCCATTTTGGGGGTCGCTTATTTTGAGGCAAAAAGGCCCATGCCGGCCATATGTTGCCGTCTTCAATGGCAAAAAGGCAGCCGAGGAACACCTGGAAGGCTCAGAGATCGGGAAGTCCTCCTGATTCCAAGATATTCCAAGCGGGTCAATGCGAGTATGGGTTCTGAAGGTGCTGTGGTTGGACGACATCCATTTCACACCACTTAAGAAGCCCTGAAATGATTCGATTCACCTACAAATACCGACAAACAATGGTTTCCCATGGTTTCAAAGTGGTGTAGGATTTCGTCCATCCACAGTAGGAGCCCCATTTGCTTGTTTCAAAGGCAAACCACAGGAAACCATTTTGCCTGAATTGGGCTTTTCCTGCTTCCTCAAACAATGATTCGGGAAGGGCAGTCACCATGCGGACATCGGCCCTACTTTACCACAGGTGTTGGATAGACTTGTTTGGTTTCAGGGTAGGCGTTTGAGTTTCTCAGGGCTTCCCATATTCCAAAGGTGATGTTAGGGCGGAAGAGGTGGTATATGTTTTTAGGGACATCTCTGGGTAGATATAATACAGAGAAGCCTCAAGGAAGCTCCCACATTTTTGGGTGTCCTCCTATTTGGACACTTGCCCACATTTTTGGACCCCTGTTTCTCCGCTCAGGGCGGCGTCGCTGCAGTCTGCCCTGTCGGCGCTGGGCTGCGTGGGGAACGAGAAGCTCTTCAAAGACGCGAAGCGAGAAAACTCGTGCGGAAGTTGGGGCTGAATTCATAGGATCCACCCCTGCCCGCCCCCTGTCATGCTTCCTGATTCCTTTTTAGGCGGGCTTCACACACCATGCAATGTGGGCCGATGTGGGCCGATTTGAAATGAGTTTCCTTGCGTAGGGAAGTTTCACGGGCCATATAGGCCGTGAGGGTCTTATTTTGGGGAACAAGGATGTGAGGGAGGGGGTACTGGGGTGAGGGTCAGATCTAGGGCAAGTGGGGCTGGTCACGGACCTCCATGGGCAATTTCATCCACGGTTGCTGGGGTTTCTATGTGAGCAATGGCCATGGCCCACAAGAGTTTCCGCGGCACGTGCTCTGACTCCCTCAAAATGCTTGTCCCACCTGAATGAGGTCTTTCAAAGGGCCCTCAAGTGAGTTTCACACCCATATCTTCCCAGATTCCCTGGTTTATGAACATGACTTTTGGGCCAATGTAAAGTGATTTCCCTTTGGATGTTCATCAGGGGTTCAAGCATGAAGCGCGGAATTCATACAATGGTCTACGTTAGGCCAATGGTGGTAACATGTGAGGCTTGCTCTTATTAAATTCTGAAACGCGCCAGACACCTCAGCATGGGGAAGGACTAACCGATATTGAAACAGCGCAGATTTGTTTGGGGACAGCTATTTGAAAGCACACTCCCACACAGGAAGAAAAATGCAAACTAGATTCCACGCATGAAATGGACACCCACCATTCAGAGGGGTCTCTAGCTTCGAATACACGCCATAGCCCATTGAAGATTCCGAAGATTCCTGCCAGTCTCCACAGAGAAGCACTTGTCAATTCTTAGACATGCCTGTCCAAACTTAATCCCAGTTGTGCCACTGCCCAAGCTTTGTTGTGCCTTAGCGCTTAGATTCCGAAGCCATTGGTCAACCCAAGTTCCCTTCGCCGCCACTGCCTAGAGGCGATGCCTTTGGAAAATGTCAGTGATAAACCGCGAATTGTCAGCTCAGCGATGGGTGAAACGATCGGCCCCATGAAGATCCAGTTTTGGGAATCAAAAGGTGCCCAAGCTAGTCATCGGCTATGACCATGGACATTAGCCACAAAACCTGTACGTATCACAGCAAGGGGTCATTTGCCGTGTGAGGCATGAGTTGGCTTCTGGTCACTTTCCGTGATCCCAAGATCCCACGTGAGGGACCCAGTCAGTGTTGTCACCCCTCACAAAGGAGTTTGGTTTTCGACCCTTCCCCATGAAGGAGCATGAAGGAGCACATCGGGGAAACCATTACACACACACACACACACCCACCCGCCCCCCCGCCCACCCACCCACCCACCCACCCACCCACCCACCCACCCACCCACCCACCCACCCACCGACCCGCCCGCCCGCGCACGCACGCACGCACGCACGCACGCACGCACGCACGCACGCACGCACGCACGCACGCACGCAGAGACACAGACCGTGTGTGTGGTGTGTTTCCCGACAGCAGGCACCAGTCCCGAGAAGGCCATGGTTGTGGCTTTGAGTTCGCACTGTTTGGTCAGACGGCTTACTTTGCATTGCAAGACTTAACATTTGCATGCTTAGCTTTGTTTCCCATTTGGGGTTCCTCTGTTTTCCTTTTTGACCAGCGAAAAGTCAACATAGCCAACCATGCAAAAGCGGGGGGAAACCCAGACCTCACGTGCTGCCCAGTTCTTCCTTTTTTTCAAAGTCACAGTTCCGTTTTTTGTTGTTGTCAGTGGCTCATCGAGTGGCTCGAGTGAGCGGCATGCAAGGAAAGAGCGCAGCACTCCATTCACGCGCAGCATCTCGGATCTCGGAATGGAAGCCAAAGCCATACGTCTCTAGAGGTTACTTTCTCATTCTTTCCAGGGATCCTTCCTCCAATGAAATCTGAGCAAGGCCTCGATGTCGAACATATGGATTTGGAAGAATGAAATGGGTCCTGGAAATGAAGCCATGAAGCTATGGGGAAACAACCTCAAAGTTCTTGTTTGCCCAGCACAAAGGCTGAAGGTCTAAATGGGTTTGTCCTGAAAATGGCAACCGTATCTGCTCGGACTAGTTTTGATCACATGGACATGGCATCTTGAAAGCCAGAGGGCCTGCGTGAAATGCTGTTCTCAAGGTATTCTTCTCTCAACTTCCGTTTGCTTGAGGTGTCCCCCTGCTTTTGTAGGGCTGAAATAGCAGGGTGACTCTCCGGTCGGCATGGCCCTGTGCGCGGTTTCCGTAGGGAGTCTTCCGGCTGTCTGAAGGGTGGCTGCACATAGCAAGCTTGAATGAGTGTCAGATGCTCCAATTAGTGCGAAATGGATGTGCGTCCATCCGCAGTAGTTCGCTTCCCTTTCAGCACTTGGCTCGGGCATGCAACTCTGTGGGCATCTTGCCCGCCATGCTTTGGGTCTTGGTGTAGAGGGAATCCTGTAATTTCGGGGGAGTCACCTCCCCGGACAAATTCCGCTTGGTTGATTAGTCTGCGTCGACATTACTTCCAATCAAGGCATTTGGGGTTGGCTCCTCCCCTGTTGGAAGAGCCAACCTGTTCTAAATGCATGGCGAGGGGGTGGTCCAAATTCGTTGGAAAGAGATGGACAAAGGGTACCTGGTCAGGAACATCTCGGCTGAATCCCGCCTAAAGTACAAGTGGATTGATGTGTTACTTCCCCAGGCCCTTTGGGTTTTGCACTCTTGCCCAGTGGCAGCCTTTATTCATTTTGGGGGGGAAAGGGGGTTCCCTTTAAACTTCTGCCAATCCATTTTTTCCCCTGGCAATTGGCAATGCAACCTTAACCAAAAGGGTGCACGTTTTTCGCCCATGTCTGTCAGGAACATCTTGCTGTACCTTTGGGGCATCTTTCTGAACCTCATCAGCCTGAACACCACTTCTTCCGCTACCTGGGCCGGGTACAACTCCTGGACTTGGGCTTTGGTGGTGAACAACTCCCTAGTGGGTCTTTGCATCTCCGCGATTCTGCCACCCGGCTTTGATCCATCTGGGTGAATTATAACGACCTCACACGACCGAATTCACCCCAAAGAGTGGTTTATGTGGGGAATAGCCCCCGAACCACCTTTTTTCAGGCTGGTGAAATACTATAATTCACCCAGGTATGCTCCATGTCTACCTATGAAGCCAACAAAGGAGGTCGTGCAGGTCCTCTAACGGACTCCTTGCTTTAGGTGTCGGAACTCTTGTGAGATGTTCAGATGATACCGATGGACAAAATCCCGCTGCTGTTGATAGGGGGGC
The DNA here is from genome assembly GCA_963377175.1 of Effrenium voratum. NCBI lineage: Eukaryota > Dinophyceae > Suessiales > Symbiodiniaceae > Effrenium > Effrenium voratum. The sequence goes on along the minus strand of CAUJNA010000680.1, from coordinate 717,499 downwards.
ATTTTCCCATCTCCACATCCGCGCAGGTGGCACACTGCGTCCCTTTTCTCACCCCCAAGCGAGTCGACCTTTTGGCCGTTTAGTCTTCTATTCTGGGTCCAGATCTAGTCAAGGTACCACAGAGTTAACAGGTGATTTCCAAGGGTCCTTTGGGCAACTGAGTTGTTGTTTGGTAAGTTTCCCACAACAACAGTCGTTAAAGCACACTGGCCTGGGGAAGACACAAATAACTCGCACGATCTCTCACAGCTCACGTCGACATTTAGGTATGACAGCTCCGGTGACATCTAGTTCAGTGTTTGCAAAGCAAGTCGAGGGCCCTTTGTTCAATCCCACAGCTTCTGATAGTGGCTTGATTTGCTTTTAATGCACCCCACAACTCCACACTATTGAGTTCTGCCCTTGTCTCTTCGGATCCGGACCCTTTTGTTTCCGCTGGAATGCAGAGGAGTAGAACGACAGCCTTCTCGAGTTCCTTCCGTTCGTTTTCGGGGATGCCACGAAACCTTTAGTTAAACGGGTTCTAATAGACGGGTCCCAGGTTGCACCAAAAGAGAAACCATGTGGCTGTGGGTCAAGACCCTGTACCCCTGGTGAACATCAAAATAGGTGGTATATGGGTGTTCATCCGCCCCAAAATGGAGGTATAGGTTATGATGACCCATGGCCATGTATGTAGCCTCCCAGAGCCCAGTTGTTAGAGTTAGAACGAAGCCATGGGTCACCCGATTTAGGAAGTACGCGGACAACATCTCCCGGGTCTTTGCCTCTGCCGCGGCCATGCTGCTCACCATGTTTTGCTCAACGGCCCTCTTCGGAGACCAGGTGGAAGGGAAGGGTCGTGGACCCGGCGGTTTTTTTGCTCAGCCTCGACCCTTGAGTCCGATGTTTTCTTTGTTGGGCTGGTTGGCTGGATCGTTGCTTGGTTAGCTGTTTTGTGTTTGTCCTTTCTTTCTGTCCTTTTGTTTTGTTTTTCTCTTCTTTCTGGTCCTTTTTTGTTTAAGTTCTCTTTGTTTTTCAGAGGCTTAGTACATGTTCGGACCGGCACCCTTCAGGGTTCCGTCCCACTGCAGTGTTTCCCATGCAGTGCCGGGCGCTAGGTCACGCCGCAGCTGATGCTTGCGCTGCTGATTGTGGCCACGGCCATGGCGCCGCTGCTGCGCCATCCAAGCCCCGAAGGTTCAGAGATCCCAACCCATGCGGAGCCCGTTTGATTCATTACCTGGGCAGACTCAATTTAGTACCAGTTACCAGGTTTTGGTGGGATTTGTATTTTGAGGGCTTCTACAACGGTACTTTTGGTTTGGATCTGTGTTAACCCTTAAAGCACAACTTAAGTCATCTCGGTGGATCTGCTGGGACATTTCAGCGAGGGGTTGTACATGTTTCTTGGTTTCCCTTGTGTTGAGTGAGTTTCCTGTCACGGGGGGCGATGTGTGTGTGTGCGGATTATAGAGGAGCCCGGTTCTGGTTCCTTTTTGGTGTTCGGTTTTGCAAGAACCAAACGTCAATGGGTTTTGGTCGCTGCTGAAGCGGGCTTGTTCTTCTTCTGGGATTATTGTGCAGAGCATGTGGAGACATACCCAGATTAGTATCAGCATCCGTTCATGAAATCGATGATCGATGTGCTGTTCTCTGGTTGTTTTGTGGGGGAACCGTCGAGTTGAGCTGTTTTGTGTCCGGTTTGGATTGGTGGTTTGGGGGGTTTGATCCCCTGGTTCTTGTGGATGGTAACTACGAAACTACTTCCTAACCTCCAAACCACCAAACCAAACCACCACGGAAGCTGAATCACTTGGCCCGCTTTAAAAAAGGAAGGTTCCTTTGGCAACGGATACAGGGGGAAATTTAGGACACCCAGCCTAAGCCCAGCGGGGAGCGTGCGATGAAGCTTTGGTCGGATCCTTGGTGTTCTCTGGTTCCATTTCGGTCAAGTTCCCAAAGCTTAACCTGTCACGTCTGGGTCCAAGGGGGTCTGTTTGGCAAATGAAGCCTGAAATGGATCTCAAGGCTTGTGTTTGCATGGCTCCAGTTGCTTTCAGAGGGACATGGCCATGACTAGTAGACACTCTATCATCGCATGTTGTTTGACTCAAAGCGCAAATGGAACTAGGTTTCTGCAGGGTTGCGAGCCTCTAAAAGATCAAATTACAAAGGTAGAACACGTTCCTTTGTCGCGTGTCTGTTTCTGGGGGCTGTCACAAACAATTGGGGTTGTTTCCCTTTAACCTTGACGGTGATAGAATAGAGAGGCCAGTTTTTGCACATGTGTTTGGCCCTGACAGGGTGGAATTAGAGCATCCCGGCAAGTTTCTGCGCTAGCTCAGGTGCAGTATCACGTGCCAGCGAAGGCAGCACTCGCAGATGGCAAGAACGGGAAAAAGTTCATGCGGCCGTGATGATGCGAGACCTTGATGTGAACAGGCAATCTTGCCGGGGTATTGGTTGTAGAGTTCTTAAAATCGCGGATCTATAAGAAAACATTGGCTTCCAGGTTTCTCTTTGACCAACCACTTTTGGTTGACCCCTTTGAGAAGCATACGCTGTCCAAGGACACGGAACCTCCCGTGGGGGTCACGCCCAGAGATGTCCGGGCCGCCAAGCTCTTCAAGTGGAGGGGTGGCTACTTGTTTGAGGATACTTTGTCTAGGTTGCCCAGCTAGGTGCCCTTTCTCAAAGCGTCCTGAGCAGCCGTAAATTTGTCACATTGTGTATCTTTGGTTGCGCTAGTGACCCGGACTCTGCGTACTTCTCTTGGAGGGGTGAGCCATGGCGTGTTTGACACGAGAGGGCAAAGTAAACCCAGGTTTTTCATGTTTCCCTGTTTCGACCAGTATCACTGTGCAACTCGTTAGAGGTATGCGTCGTTAGCTCTATGCGATTCACCCCTTTTTTGGGGGGAGTTCCCCCACTAAAATAGACCAGATAAAGAGGGTTCCCTTATTCTAACCTCTCTACTGGAGGGGTCCCCCTAAAAGACACCCAAATATGAAACATCATCCAGATGTGGGCCAATAAAAGCACGCACACCTGGGGGTCCAGTAACATATCAACAGCATGTTCTTTTTCTTGAGCCCAGTGCCTTAGGAGTTGGTTTAAAAACAAGCCAACAGGATGTTCATGTTGGAGACTTCACGTCAATTTGTGCCATGGTCGCCTTTGGACCGTCAAAGACCCCTTGGGGTTGGCCGGAATGGTCATGAACCCCGCAAAGAGTCAAGAGCACTGGCATTCCAGCGTTGCCAGTTGGATGGTGCTTACAGAAGCTTTAGAAGACGGCCATCATGGGAACAGGGAATGACCATGGCCTAAATTTTACCAAGACCTCTAGTGTTCTTATGGTGTCGACGGTTTTGTTGGAGCGGGCGTGCCTTGAAATTCTACCAACACAAGGAACATGTTTGGTGGCCCATAATGGGTGCTTTCCCGGCCAGTTTGACGTTTTGAACAATTGCACAGAGTGGGTGTGGCCTAACAGTATCCAATCATATTTGTTTTGTTTGACAAGAATGGCTTTCCCAGTGATGAACATCCAACAAAGGCTCTTATTTCTTTTGAAACCCCGTGGCAGCGCTGAGGTCTTTGAGAGAAGGTATCCGGAGGCGCCCGCATTTCGCATTGCCCGGCACCTCAGATCGGCTGAGAGATCGTCGGAGGACTTATACAGATCCTCTGCAACCCCGGCTTCCAGGGTTCACCTTGATTGCTCCTGAGGGATTGGCGGCTCGAAGTGGGGGGCATCCATGGGCTTAACCCCATGGGCGGTCCCTTACAACTCCCCAGTGCCCTTGCATCTTTTTGGAGGATAATTATTTGGACTACCACCCCCCCGAATTTCCCCCCCCCTCCCCTTCCCCCTCCCCCCCTCCCCCCCTCCCTCCCTCCCCCCCTCCCCCTCCCTCCCTCCCCCCTCCCCCCCCCCTCAAACGCGCGAGAGCTTCCCCAAAAAGGCCGCCCTCTTTTTCCCAAGCCACGAGGTTCTGATCACATCGGGCCACAACTTGTTCGCCCTCCCCGACTCCGCGAGGTAGGGCCAAAGACGGCGAAGCCTGCAAAGGCGGGCTGAATCGGGCATGGGCAAGCCGATGTGTATGTAATTATAGATATACACACATTAATATATATATATATGTATACATAATATATATATATATATAGAAATACATTATATATATATATATATATATACAGAATATATATATATATATACAAATATGCATTATATGCATTTGTGTGCCAATGATTGCTTACTCATAGTGTATGATATGTATATATATATTTATATATATATATTCATGACACAGATATCATACATTCGTCTATAGAATATATAGAAACAAATGCATACAGACCTGTTTCGTAGGTAGCACCATTCGCATGGGAGTGCTCGCAGTTTGCGGCATGCCCATATGTATCCAGGGAACGCAAGAACAAATGGAAATGAGCACCACCATTGGCAGCAAGTGAAGTGCAACACTGAGTCGTTTTGTCGAACGGAAGGTCTGTGGATGTCCAACTGCATTTGCATTACATGTGCATATATACATATAGTTATATATATATATAAATCGGTATATGCATGCGCGCGCGCCTGCATATAGATATGTGTGTACATACTTGCATACCTCCTTCTAAGGCGCCCTTGTTTACTCTGACTGTGGATGCTCGAATTGCTGGAAGTGCCCAACCTTCCTTTTGGTGAGTCCATGTTTGACGTATCGGGAGCCCCGTTGTGCTAAACTCAACCCAAGCTGCCAACTTTCGCTTCCCACCACAAGACCATTCCACACCCACGCCAGGATCATTTACAGACATAGACACCCCACTGGCTGTACTGCTGTCATCACTATGGGCAATAGTGTCTATTCAATAGAGCATTTCATTCTATGCAATGTGCTTTCTGTTGCCGCGGCAGCGGGCCCAGAGTCTATTGTTTGCACTCGTGCTTGTGTAGTACCACTTGAGTTGCTCTGAATAGGAACCTACACATAAATGTACAAAGAATAAACAGACACTGCTACATGCAATGCAACAATGGCATCACTATCAAACTCAGTTTCTCCAAGCATCTAAATGAGGATTCCACCTCAAGGCTTTTATTTTCCCTCCAACTTGGCCGATCGAGTCTTTAGCGCATCCACGTCCTTCCTTCATTCCCTAGTTTTAGGGGAGCTCGTTCCACTTGGACATTCGGTGGATTCCACCCCTCAAGTCCCTTTCTGGGTGGATTCCCTAAGACGGTCAGCCGGTGGCGAGTTCGCAAGCGAGGCGCTGCTTGCGAAGCCGGGCCCGCCAGCCCCCAGCCTGAAGCTCGGGGGATCGAGCGGTCGCGCTCATCATGTATGCAGCCATGCTATTTACAGGCACATGAGCGGAGGCTTGTGCCGAGCTGCGGCTTGCACAAAGCTGGGTCCTTTGTCATGTTCCGAGTCCTTGGGGTTTCGTTCCAGGTCCTTGGGGTTTCGTTCCAGGTTTTTGGGGTTAGCGAGATCTGAGCGCTGTGGTTTCGCGTGACGCGAACATGTGTTTCGCCGAGGCACGTGGGGTCTTGAAGAACTGTTTCGGACCCCCTACATGACAAGCGGCTCCTTGGGAAGTGTTTCAGAAGTCGGCATTTGGCACATTGCGCCTTGGGCCTTGCAATTTGAATCGCGGGAGTTTCATCGAGGGCTCCAGTTTGCTTCCCCCAAAATTGTCTTGTGCCCAGGGATGGTTGTACTCCCATGTTAGATCCTTTGGGCTTGAGTCATTTCAATAACGACCGCATGTAGACCACGGCTTGGTTTGCCGGGGGAAAGGAGTCCTATGCGGATGCCATGCATTTGCTTGGAAAGATTCCGCCCTATTTTTTGGGCAGCTTACTTCTTCATTGCGGGCATTGCAAATTGCTGACCTTTGGAATGTGCGAAACAGCTTGGTGAGTTGGCGGATTTGTCTTTGTTTCCCTTGACACACCATGCCAAGGGTAGGAGACTTGCCCGACACTGGGGAAAACGCACGCACACTTATACACGTACAGGTTCTGAAGCGTAAGGTGGTCCAGAATCTACCAGGCACCTTTGTTGAGGGTGTCACGGTGTCAAGTGTTCCTGACACCCCCCCAGCCCCCAAAGCAGCACATGTTTGCTCGACATTTCTAGCAGTCTACAGTCCGTTTGGGACGGACATGAGGGTCTCCCTTGCACTGAGCTTCCGACCTGAAGATGTCCAGCTTCGAGCGCTACCAAACCTCAAGTCAAATCTGGACAAGAGTTTCCTTTCATTTCACTCGGGCTTGTGATGTTAGTACGTGCCTGGTCCTTTTCGGACCTGGTGCCGCGAAAAACAACATACTTAGATTCAAAATAAGAACAAACACGCACACACACACACACATATTATGTATATATATATCAAAATATCCACATATTTGGGAGTGGGGGGTGAGGGCTGCTTCAAACAAATCATGGCGTCTTCTGTCTTTTTGGCCATTTTTGGATGCGGGCAGTTGACCCTGAGGTCGCCTGCAAGCCCCGCAGCGGGCCACGGGGAAATTCCAAAAGCCAGGGGCCCGGGGAGACCGGGGTCAAGGGTCGAACCTCACGACCGAATTCACCCCAAACTGGTGGTTCATACGTTTTTGTTCAATTTATCGGTGGCTCAAACCGGTTCCGGGCCCCATTTGGTTCCAGCTTCTTTGGGGGTTGTGGTTTCCAGTTTGTAAATTCTAGCAATTATGTCTGCCTGGAGTCAGATAGATAGGTACATAGATAGATAGATTAGATAGGTAGATAGATAGGTAGATGGATACATAACAGATAGACAGACAGATAGGCGGACGTGGTAGATAGATGGAGAGATGGATAGACAGAAGGTTAGAGATATAGATCGAAGTATTAGGTAGGCAAATAGGTGGGTAGAACCAAGATGGCGAAACATGTACTTGGGTAGATGGACAGATAGGTGGATAGATAGAGAGATAGACCGGTAGACATGCAGATAGATCACTACGCAGATAGGTAGATAGATTGGTAGACATGCAGACGTGCCGCCACATAAATAGAAGTTACATGGGAAGATAGACAGTTAGGCAGACAGAATTGATTTAGTGACTGGTGTGACTTGATTTTATTTGGTCGGTTGGTTGGTTGACTGGCAGGTTTATTGATTGGTTCGTTGATGGTTGGTTGACTGACTGGCTGACTGACTGACTGACTGGTTGGTGGATTGATTGAATGAATGATTGATTGATTGATTGATTGATTGATTGATTGATTGCTTGCTTGGTTGGTTGGTTGGTTGATTGATTGATTGTTTGATCCTTTTCATTGATCCTATTGATCCTATTGATCCTATGAATCCTATTGATCCTATTGATTGGTCGATCGACTGATTGATTGATAGATTGATTGATTGATTTGATTTGACTTGATTTGACTTGACATGTTTTGATTTGATTTCATTCATGCATTCATTGATTGGTTGGTTGGTTGGTTGATTGATTGATTGAACCAGGGATAGACACACTCAAAGATCTATTAGACAGATAGACAGATGGATGGATATAGATGGATAGATGGATTTGAACGATCGATGCCCAGATAGACGGATGGATTCATAGACAGGTAGAGAGGTAGATAGATGGATAGATAGACAGACAGATAGATAGATAGATAGATAGATAGAATAGAGGAAGATAAAGGGCATGAACAAGCGAAAGGAACATATAGAGAAAGAGAAAGACAACGAGAGAGAGAGAGAGAGAGACATACATATCATAGTCCGTATAGTTTTTGCAATGTCCACCACCGACTGTACTGGCTCTACCGGTAGCTGATTTGCATATCACAAATTTGGAGCCTGTTTTAGACGACTGTCATATATACCCATGAGTTGCGTAAAAGTATCTCGTTGTCAAATTGTGAGCCCTAAGCCCACAGCGATTCATTTAACCGCGACCACGTTACCAGAGGTACAGCACCCCCGCTCCTTCAAGACAATGATTCCAAGTTTTGAACCCATGCAAATAATTAGTTGCTTAGTTGGGGGCTCCCTGAAAAAGCGATGTCAAAGCGCCCCCGATCTACGTGTTGTTGTGCCTCAGTTTGAAGTTTGGCAACGTGAGCACACACATAAAGAAGAACCGTCCTGCGCCATGAAGGTGGATGTTCACTTGCCCAGTGGGGCTGGTTGCTCCCTTGAACTCTCACCGGCGACTCTCATTAGCGAGCTGAAGGCTGCAGCACAGCGGCACTTCCAGCGCCGCTTGAAACTCACTTGGAAAGGCCGGCAGCTGGATCTGACAGCCACGCTGAGTGAGGCCGGGTTTCGAGATGGAGACGAGGTGGTTGCCGTTGTGCAGCTGGGCCGACTGGCTGCCGCCCAGGAGGAGTTCGCTTGGTATGTCCCTGGGGGCGAGGGTTTGACGTGGGGTTTTTCAGCAAGAGGCGGAGACAGCAGCCTGGTGCAAAAGCAGCTGAGGAATGTCCAGCACATCCACGCAACTGCCTGGGCTTTTGCTGCCATTCTTGAATCTGGGGCAGTTGTGACCTGGGGTTCTAGACTATGCGGCGGAGACAGCAGCCAAGTGCAAGAGCAGCTGCGGAATGTCCAGCACATTCAAGGAACTGCCAGTGCATTTGCTGCCATTCTTGAATCTGGGACTGTTGTGACGTGGGGTCGCCCAGACTGGGGCGGAGACATCAGCCGGGTGCAAGAGCAGCTGAAGAAAGTCCATCACATCCAAGCAACCGTTGCTGCATTTGCTGCAATTCTTGAATCTGGGGCTGTTGTGACCTGGGGTGATCCAGGCTGCGGCGGAGATAGCAGCCAGGTGCAGCAGCAGCTGAGGAATGTGAAGCACATCCAAACAACTCGCGGTGCGTTTGCTGCCATTCTTGAATCTGGGGCTGTTGTGACCTGGGGTAATCCAGAAGATGGCGGAGACAGCAGCCAGGTGCAAGATCAGCTGAGGAACGTCCAGTGTATCCAAGCAACTGATGGTGCTTTTGCTGCCGTTCTTGAATCCGGGTCTGTTGTGACCTGGGGTGATCCACGACATGGCGGAGACAGCAGCCAGGTGCAAAAGCAGCTGAGGAACGTCCAGCACCTCCAATCAGCTAGGTGTCCTTTGGGTAGTGTTTTTGCTGCCATTCTTGAATCTGGATCTGTTGTGACCTGGGGTGATCCACGACATTGCGGAGACAGCAGCCAGGTGCAAGGGCAGCTGAGGAATGTCCACAACATCCAAGCAACTGCCTTTGCTTTTGCTGCCATTCTTGAATCCGGGTCTGTTGTGACCTGGGGTGATCCAGAACGTGGCGGAGATAGCAGCCAGGTGCAAGAGAAGCTGAGGAACGTCCAGCGCATCCAAGCAGCTGTGAATGGCGCATTTGCTGCTATTCTTGAATCCGGGGCTGTTGTAACCTGGGGTCATCCAGAAAATGGCGGAGACAGCAGTCAGGTGCAAGATCAGCTGAGGAACGTCCAGCACATCCAGGCAACTGCCGGTGCGTTTGCTGCCATTCTTGAATCTGGGGCTGTTGTCACCTGGGGAAATCCAGTAGATGGTGGCGACAGCAGCCAGGTGCAAGGGCAGTTGAGCTTGAATCCGGGCCTATTGTGACATGGTCGGCGCAAATCCTTCAGCATTGTACTTAAGGACGGGGACAACACCTGTCCTCACAGAACACACGTGTCATTTGTGTGTATGTTTTTTGAGGGTACAATTTTTGAGTTGATACAAAGGGACACCGAAAGGGGAAATACCATGTTGAGGGTCCTTCCTATTTCGATACCTGCCCACTTCGTGTTGCATTTAGCTCCCCAAAAGAATATAGACGTGTTTTGTATGTTTCAGGACATTATACTTTAGAGCCCTGCTCAGTCCGCTGACATTGCATCTCCCATGAATGTCCCTGTCACGTGCCTCATTTCCCCTTTGTTTCCCCGTTTTTCTTGTCATTTCCCTTCACTTCTCCTCTTAATTCCCTCCGTGCATTTCCCCCCTCATTCCCCTCCTTCAGTTCCCTTCAGTTCCCCCTCATTGCCTTCACGTCCCACTTCATTTCCCCCTCATTGCTCCCTGCTTGCCTCGGTTTCCCTTTCATTTCCCTTCATTTTCCCCATTTCCCCCTTCAATTCCCTGGAGGCGGAAGACAAATAGCCGGCAGAGCCGGCAGGGGGATTCGAGTCTGCAACCCCCTGTTTTTCCACAACGGCTCCAACCCCCCCCTACTGGCACCCCCACCCAAATGCTACGTATCATGTTCTGGGGATTGGGGGGTTAACCTCCACCCTTTCTTGCGTCCGCCACACCGAACAATGTCGGCAGACTTAATACTTATGATTATGAGTTGTGCGTTTGTCCCGAAAGCATCACAAATGGTTCTTCCCTTGGCACCCGTGGGTCAGAGAGCTTGCTCAGAGAAACTTGCTCGGAGAACTTGCTCAGAGAAATTTCTCAGAGAAATTGCTCAGAGAAACTGCTCAGAGAAATTGCTCAGAGAAATTGCTCAGAGAGATTGCTCAGAGAAAATGCTTGGAGAACTTGCTTCGAGAACTTGCTCAGAGAAATTGCTCGGAGAAACTGCTCAGAGAAATTGCTCAGAGAAAATGCTTAGAGAACTTGCCCAGAGAATTCGCTTGGAGAACTTGCTTCAGGAGAATTTTAACGCCTCCGGCTCAGGCCGCCGACATTACAGGCCTGCTTTCTTACTTGCGTCCCTTTGGAATTGTCCCCTTGCCCCCTTCCCCTCTGAGATTTTTGCTCCCTTTCTTTGTTGAGATCCATTCCCCCTTTCCCCCCTAAGGCCCTTTCTTTGTCTGATTTTTCCCTTTTCCTCCCTAAGATTTTTCCCCCCTCTCCCTGTTGAGATCCTTTCCCCCCTTTCCCCCCTAAGGCCTTTTCCTCCCTGAGATCTTCTCCCTTTTCCTCCCTTTCCCCCACTTTCCCCCCTACGGCCTTTTCCTCCCTGGGATCTTTTCCCTTTCCTCCCTGAGATCTTTCCCCCCCTTTCCCTGTTGAGATCCTTTCCCCCCTTTCCCCCCTACGGCCTTTCCCCCCGCTGAGATCTTCTCCCTATTCCTCCTTAAGATCCTTTGCCCCCTTTCCCTGTTGAGATCCTTTCCCCCCTTCCCTTTAAGGCCTTTCCAGATCTTCTCCCTTTTCCTTCCTAAGATTGTTTCCCCCCTTTCCCTGTTGAGATCCTTCCCACCCTTTCCCCCCTCAGGCCTTTCCCCCCCCTGAGAGCTTCTCCCTTTTCCTTCCTTAGATCTTTCCCCCCTTTCCCTGTTGGCCTTTTTTCCCCCAGATCTTCTCCCTTTCCTCCCTAAGATCTTTTCCACCCCTTTCCCTGTTGAGATCATTTCTCCCCTTTCCCCCCTAAGGCCTTTGCCCCCAGATCTTCTCCCTTTCCTCCCTAAGATCTTTCCCCCCCTTTCCCTGCTCAGATCCTTTCCCCCCTTTCCCCCCTAAGGCCTTTCCCCCCCTGAGATCTTCTCCCTTTTCCTCCCTAAGATCTTTTGCCACCTTTCCCTGTTGAGATCCATTCCCCCTTTCCCCCCTAAGGCCCTTTCTCCCTCTGAGTTTTTCCCTTTTCCTCCCTCGATGTTTTCCCCCCTCTCCCTGTGAGATCCTTTCCCTCCTTTCCCCCCTAAGGCCTTTTTTCCCCCCGCGATCTTCCCCCTTTTCCTTCCTAAGATCTTTCCCCCCTTTCCTTGTTGAGATCCTTTCCCGCCCTTTCCCCCCTAAGGCCTTTCCCCCCCTGAGATCTTCTCCCTTGTCCTCCCCAAGATCTTTTCCCTTGGTTGAGATCCTTTCCCCCTTTCCCCCCAAGATCTTCTCCCTTTTCCTCCCTAGGATCCTCTCCCACCTTTCCCTGTTGAGCTCCTTTCCCCCTTTCCCCCTAAGGCCTTTTCAGATCTTCTCCCTTTTCCTCCCGAAGATCCTTTGCCCCCTTTCCCTGTTGAGATCCTTTCCCCCTTTCCCCCCTAAGGCCTTTTCCCTGCCTGGGATCTTCTCCCTTTCCTCACTGAGATCTTTCCCCCCCTTTCCCTGTTGAGATCCTTTCCCTCCTTTCCTTCCTAAGGCCTTTCCCCCCGCTGAGGTTCCTCCTTAAGATCCTTTGCCCCCTTTCCCCATTGAAATCCTTTCCCTTCTTCCCTTTACGGCCTTTCCAGATCTTTTCCCTTTTTCCTTCCTAAGATTGTTTCCCCCCTTTCCCTGTTGAGATCCTTCCCACCCTTTCCCGCCTAAGGCCTTTCCCCCCCTGAGAGCTTCTCCCTTTTCCTTCCTAAGATCTTTTCCACCCCTTTCCCTGTTGAGATCATTTCTCCCCTTTCCCCTCTAAGGCCTTTGTCCCCAGATCTTGTCCCTTTCCTCCCTAAGATCTTTCCCCCCCCCCCCTTCCCCCTGAGAGCTTCTCCCTTTTCCTTCCTAAGATCTTTTCCCCCCTTTCCCTCTTGGGCTTTCCCCCCTTAGTCCTTTTCTCCCAGATCGTCTCCCTTTCCTCCCTAAGATCTTCCCCCCCCCTTTCCTCCTTAAGATCTTTCCCACCCTTTCCCTGTTGAGATCCTTTCCCCCCTTTCCCTCCCAAGGCCTTTCCCCCCCCTGAGAGCTTCTCCCTTTTCCTTCCTAAGATCTTTTCCCCCCTTTCCCTGTTGGGCTTTCCCCCCTAAGTCCTTTTCTCCCAGATCTTCTCCCTTTCCTCCCTAAGATCTTCCCCCCCCCCTTTCCTTCCTAAGATTGTTTCCCCCCTTTCCCTGTTGAGATCCTTCCCACCCTTTCCCCCTGAGGCCTTTCCCCCCCTGAGAGCTTCTCCCTTTTCTTTCCGTAGATCTTTCCCCCCTTTCCCTGTTGGCCTTGTTTCCCCCAGATCTTCTCCCTTTCCTCCCTAAGATCTTTTCCACCCCTTTCCCTGTTGAGATCATTTCTCCCCTTTCCCCCCTAAGGCCTTTGTCCCCAGATCTTCTGCCTTTCCTCCCTAAGATCTTTCCCCCCCCCTCCCCCCCTTTCCCTGCTCAGATCCTTTCCCCCCTTTCCGCCCTAAGGCCTTTCCCCCCCTGGGATCTTCTCCCTTTTCCTCCCTAAGATCTTTCTCAACCTTTCCCTGTTGAGATCCATTCCCCCTTTCCCCCCCAAGGCCCTTTCTCCCTCTGAGTTTTTCCCTTTTCCTCCCTACGATGTTTTCCCCCCTCTCCCTGTTGAGATCCTTTCCCTCCTTTCCCCCCTAGGGCCTTTTTTCCCCCCGCGATCTTCCCCCTTTTCCTTCCTAAGATCTTTTCCCCCCTTTCCTTGTTGAGATCCTTTCCTGCCCTTTCCCCCCTAAGGCGTTTTCCCCCCAAGATCTTCTCCCTTTTCCTTCTTAAGATCCTTTGCCCCCTTTCCCTGTTGAGATCCTTTCCCCCCTTTCCCCCCTAAGGCCTTTCCCCCCTGAGATCTTCTCCCTTGTCCTCCCCTAGATCTTTTCCCTTGGTTGAGATCCTTTCCCCCTTTCCCCCCGAGATCTTCTCCCTTTTCCTCCCTAACATCTTCTCCCACCTTTCCCTGTTGAGCTCCTTTCCCCCTTTTCCCCCTAAGGCCTTTTCAGATCTTCTCCCTTTTCCTCCCTAAGATCCTTTGCCCCCTTCTCCTGTTGAGATCCTTTCCCCCTTTCCCCCCTAAGGCCTTTTCCCTGCCTGGGATCTTCTCCCTTTCCTCACTGAGATCTGTCCCCCCCTTTCCCTGTTGAGATCCTTTCCCTCCTTTCCTTCCTAAGGCCTTTCCCCCCGCTGAGATCTTCTCCCTATTCCTCCTTAAGATCCTTTGCCCCCTTTCCCCGTTGAGATCCTTTCCCTTCTTCCCTTTAAGGCCTTTCCAGATCTTTTCCCTTTTCCTTCCTAAGATTGTTTCCCCCCTTTCCCTGTTGAGATCCTTCCCACCCTTTCCCCCCTCAGGCCTTTCCCCCCCCCTGAGAGCTTCTCCCTTTTCCTTCCTTAGATCTTTCCCCCCTGTCCCTGTTGGCCTTTTTTCCCCCAGATCTTCTCCCTTTCCTCCCTAAGATCTTTTCCACCCCTTTCCCTGTTGAGATCATTTCTCCCCTTTCCCCCCTAAGGCCTTTGTCCCCAGATCTTCTGCCTTTCCTCCCTAAGATCTTCCCCCCCCCCCTTTCCCTGCTGAGATCCTTTTCCCCCTTTCCCCCCTAAGGCCTTTCCCCCCCCTGAGAGCTTCTCCCTTTTCCTTCCTAAATCTTTTCCCCCCTTTCCCTGTTGGGCTTTCCCCCCTAAGTCCTTTTCTCCCAGATCTTCTCCCTTTCCTCCCTAAGATCTTCCCCCCCCCCCCTTTCCTCCCTAAGATCTTTCCCACCCTTTCCCTGTTGAGATCCGTTCCCCCCTTTCCCTCCCAAGGCCTTTCCCCCCCTGAGAGCTTCTCCCTTTTCCTTCCTAAGATCTTTTCCCCCCTTTCCCTGTTGGCCTTTTTTCCTCAGGTCTTCTCCCGTTCCTCCGATCTTTTCCACCCCTTTCCCTGTTGAGATCATTTCTCCCCTTTCCCCCCTAAGGCCTTTTTGCCCCAGATCTTCTGCCTTTCCTCCCTACGACCTTTCCCCCCCCCCCCCCAGTTCCCTGTTGAGATCATTTATTTCCCCCCTTTTCCTTCTAAGGCCTTTTCCCACCCTCAGTTCTTCCCCCTTTTCCTCCCAAAGATCTTTCCCCCCCTTTCCTCCCTAAGTCCTTTTCCCTGAGTTCGTCTCCCTTTGCCTCCCTAAGATCTTTTCCCCCCTTTCCCGCTTAAGATCCTTTCCCCCGTTTCCCCCCTAAGGCCTTTTCCCCCCAAGATCTCCACCCTTCTCTTCCCAAAGTCTTTTTCCCCCTTTCCCGTTTGAGATCCTGTCCCCCCATTGCCCCTTAGGGCCTGTTCCCCCCGAGAAAGATTTCCCTTTTCCTCCCAAAGATCTTTTCCCCCCTTTCCCCCTTAAGGCATTTTTTCCCCAGATCTTCTCCCTTTCCTCCCTGAGATCTTTCCCCCCCTTTCGCTGTTGAGATCCTTTCCCCCTTTCCCCCCTTCATTTCCTTCACCAGCATGGGCAACATCCCCAGCATCACTTGCATCATCCGCATCCTTGGCAGGCGCTGATGCGGATGATGCAGGTGATGCTGGCGATGTGCCGCTGGAGCAGCTAAGGATGCGAAAGCGCACCGGGGGGAATCGAACACCCCAATGTTTTTGACAAACTGAGTTGCGCAAGCCCGCGCAATGAACAGATTTAGTGAAGCGTCTTCGAATCACCGCGTGGTACGTGGACCCCCCCCCCCGCTTGGCAACAGTCTGAATCTGAAATGGTGCCCCTGGGGAGGGGTTAGGGGAGGGGGAACAGGTAAAGAGGTAAGGAGCGGCGGATTTACTCAGATAGCTTGCTTAGAGGACTTGCTTGGAGAGAGTTTGCTCAGAGAACTCGCTTAGAGAACTTGCTTGGAAAGAACTTGCTCCGAGAACTCGCTAGGAGAACTTGCTTGGAGAAACTTGCTCATAGAACTCACTTAGAGAACCTGCTTGGAGACAGCTTGCTCAGAGAACTCGCTCAGAGACCTTCTCAATCTCAACTTTGCAAACTTAGCTTTCTATTGCGGCGGGGCCGTTGGCGCTGCTCTGGTTTGCGACCTTCTGCATGAATGGGCGTGATCGATGTGCAAAAAGTGCGGACCTTTGCTACCCGCTGCGGGACTATGCGAATTGCCACTTTTGTCGCTGTGAAGTATTGCCCCGTTGGTGCAGCCTCAGCCATTCCAGAACCACAGCGCCTGGTCAACTGAAACCCATCCGCCGATTGACCTTTTTCTTCAGCATCTCCGCCTCGAACAACTCCGAGACCCGTTGAGAGTTGATCTTAGCATCTTCATCATGACCTCCGCAGCAGAACATGCGCCCTACCTGACGTTGCCAGACTCCTTCCAGCAATTGGGGATGTAGTCCACCATCTTGTCTTTAGCAGGAGCAATGGTCCTGAAGAACTTCGCCTTCGGCCCTTCATCTATGCCGGGTATATTCTTCCGCTCCCCGACGAAGTTCAGCTTGGCATCAAGCACCACCAAGTTGTACTCCTGGGGTCTGTTTCGACTGCACAAGAACTTCCTGCTGTCATTTTTGCGTGTATGCGCCGGACAAGCCCCAGGCTAACATATAGTGCTCAAGGAAGCGTGCAATGGGCCACCCGGGGTGTGCCGGCTCATCCCGCGGATCTTCATGCAGGCCTGCAGGAACTGCGACAGCGACGTGGGCAACAAGAGCAGCATTCTGGCTTAGCGTTTGTATGTGATCTTTCTGATTGTGCCACTTGCTGGCTAGCCAAGTTTGCAAGCCAGAAGCGGCAGCCGAGGCCACGTTCCAGCTCAACACGCTGCGCTGCGCCAGCCACCCTACGCCCAGACCTCGCTCGCAGTTGCGTCAGCTTTGGAGCTGATCACACGCCGTTGCCTGGAAGTGAGAGCCCGGGACAGGCACGGCGCTTGTGCAAATTCAGGTATGGGTTTCGTGACAGGCGCAGCACTTTTGCAAGGTCAGGTGCAGATTTCGTGCAGGTACCGGTTTCGTTACCCATTAAAAGGCAGGTGTTGGTCTTGGCAGACAGACGGCAAGATCTAGAAGTAGATGGATAGATCGGCAAAAAGCAAATAGGTAGATAGACAGATTGACACACACACACATACGTCACATACATGCCGATATATAGTCAGCAAGTATTTAGATGGACAGCCAGACAGGCAGGCAGACAGACAGACAGATTAGATTGACTGATGGTTGGTTGATTGATTGATAGATTGGGTCATTTGACTTGCTCAACATTATAGGTCTTACAATTTTTGCAACGTCTGCCAACCGGCTTCGCCAGCTGTTCTGGTAATTGTGAAAGCATCATGCATGCATGCAACTATTTCGCCCCGTACTTCACTTGCGGCTTGCCACACACGCTCACGGTGCTCGCTGAGGGCGGGCGGGAGCCAGCTGCAGTTCCTGCACATGCTGGAGGGCAACAAGAACCCCAAGGCTCGAAGCGGGGCTTGCGGAAACCCATTTTCTTGCGACGCCAAGAGGCCTCTTCAAAGATTTTGTTTTTCAAAGGGTTGCTTTTTCCACAAGCAAGAGCTTGATAGTGGCAAACAGATTTGTTTTGGCCAATCCACCCAGGAAGTGAGAGATGCATGCATTTCCGCAACGACAGTTCGCTGGTGACTAGACGCTGTGGGCGAGGAGATGCATTTCGACTGTGTTTTGCTGATTTCTTCAAATGCAACCAGTGCAGTTTCGCATGACGCTTCCAGTTTATGCCCTTACTAAGGTCTCACTTGCCCTTTGAAACAATACTTGCCACACGTATGGTTTTGTGGAGCCACTGTCGGTGTCTCGAGCAGAAATCAAAGCACTAGCCAGCTGATCGCAGAGACTCAAGATTCCAATTTGGTGAAGTCTGACATTCCTCACGGCGTGGGGACCATCAGACGCAAATCGAGTACGCCGCCTCAGCCGGAAAAAAAGGTTCGTGTGAAAGAAAAAAGGCATTATAATCATTTTGCAGCCTCGCCCGTCAGGATGGTTTCTTTCATGACGGAAGTTGCTGAGGTTGGCACTGAACCCTAAGAGTGGTTGGTGTCATTGAAACACACTTTTAGATTTATTGGCCTACGGTTTTTCCTCTGCGGTTGGGCAGGTATAAAGGGCTAAGCAAATACTCAAATTGTCCTATGATCATGAGTTATCTAGGATTGAGAACCCATCCCCAAAAGAACCTATCTAGACCCTTTTGGGGTGTGGTGTTGTGCCTCGCTAAATGGGCGGGTTCCTTCTGGTGTCCCCTTCCGAAAAGGGGCTACAATAAACGCAAAAAACACACCCCCAAAAAAAAACACGCCGGCTACTTGTTGCAGGCACAGGTGGAGCCTGCCAGTCTGACTCCTGAGGAGGTGGCGAGGCGGGGAACTGATTCCATTGATTAAATTTACAGCTTTTCCACTGAACCTACAAAATGTTAGGCCATGGCTCAGGGGGGACGATCGCAGACACACTCGCTGGCACTGGGGCTTGGTACTCATCATTGGACCACGCAACACGGCAGGCCCTTGTGTTCGACAGTTAGACTGAGCAAGAATGATAGGTTGATACTTATACCCTCGCACAGAGTGTCCCTTTAAAAGGAAAATGGTCTCCCAGGACCCCCCTGTCAGGTTCCATGTTAGTTGGTGGGAGGGTAATGTCCTTCAGATCAGCCGCAGGCATCGCACTGCCGGCGATTGCTGGACAATTTTCCAAAACAAAGTCTACGATGCGTGGGGCCCAGGCTGGTGACTCATGATTCACAGACGCCGATGTCTAAGTGAGATTTATCTGGGTGATGTTTGAGGGTGAAAAATAGGGAGTCTTCCTGGCAAGATCGCGAAGCCCACCTACTCACCATTGTTCACCTTGGCTCAATGGGAAACGAAACAGAAAACCACACTTTGGGGGCCCCTATTTCGACACTTACCCAGCAAAGCTGCGCCAGTTCCTTGCTAGCCTCGCCTCCAAAAATGAATAGCATAGTGACAGCTTGAAGCAAACCAGCGAGGCGCGCTAAGCCTACTGCATCGCAGCAGGGTACTAGGACCCTTAAAATCGCCTTCACATGTTTCATCATTTTTTCCCAAGCCGACAAGACGCGGGTTACCTGTGCTATCTAAACAACACACTCTCATGTGCTAACAGGCGTTGGCAGTTGTTGTCCAGCAAAGCGTGCCCAAAATCAACACGCACATTCATTCACATGTGTCAACCGGTGCTACGGATGCTGCCGGTGCCCATACAAGCGGCCCAGATCACGGCCTATGTGGACTTCCACCCGGGGGGCAAGCGCCAAATCATGCAGGGCGCTGGAGCCTTGGATGTTTCGATTTTTCGCGGATTTGAGTGGGTGCTTCAAGCCGTAAGTGGATTAATATAAGCGGCTAAATGACGACACATTGTTCTCTTATAATGATGACTTTGTTTGGTATCGACGTACCCCAAAGCCCCCGTGGAGATAAAATCCGCTCCGCACCGGTTGAAATGGATGACACCCCATGTATACTCGCAGAAACCACCTACCAACTGGTGCTGGATTTGTTCCATCAAAAGGACGAGAAAGTGGTTTGTGACCAGGATTATGAGTTAGCCAACCGCTTTTGATTTAAGGCCCTATTTTGGGGGAAACAGGGGACGGGGGTGGTTGGAGGGGTTATCAAAATTGCCTTTGGAGCCCAGCGAGGCACCATTTAAACCATCGCATATATATATATATATATATATATATATATTGGATCTTCCAAAGCGTGTATTTTTCATGCCTTTTCGTGAAAAGCTGCTTTTTCAGACAAACAACACTTTCTTGTGTCTCCATGCACTTTTCACTTTGTTGCTCTTCTGGGACAAATCCACGAAGGCGAAACGGCGACAATACCCAACCAAACGGCGACAATACCTGACCAAACGGCGACTTTCCCCGACCATGTTTTCAGCCAAACTTGAAACGACACGTTTGCAGTGAAAAAGCGTATTCGCGGCCAAAGGACGGATATTTGTTTTTTCAGCAAACGGCGGAAAAATGCACACCTGAAGATTCAGGTAGATATAGCCCCTTCCCTTGTTGGGTGGTTGTGGGTGGGGCTGGTTTTTGGTTTGTTGAGGGTTGGTCGAGGGTTGGTTCAGGGTGGACGGCTTTGGCGTTCAGCTGAATGCCCAGGGTGCTGGGGCTGGGGGCCTGGGCGCGGGATGCGAGGGGGCCAGCATGCCGGCGTTGAGACGGGGGAACCCCAAGAATAGTGAGCTAGGGGTTGATTCCTCATTCAACCATGGTTGAAAACAACAACAACGCCGTCTTCCCTTGGGTTTCCGGAGGTTTTCTAGAAAGAAGGATCCCTGGGTTCAGAATGGGGAAGGTACCCCTGGAGAGCTGTTTCCTTTTGGTTTCCCTTTAAATCCATCCAAGAACAGCACCGTACCAAAAAAAGACAAGCCACCCAACAAGGGGCAACGCGAGGATGTATCTGAATAGACCCTCTCCTGTTTTGTCCCTTGGCCCAAGGGCAAGTCTACGCAGTTGTCTCCACCCTTTCAAGCCCGTTTGGTTCCCCCAAAGTGACCAACCCCAAGGGTTCCAACTCTACCACTGGGTTGGGGCAAAGGCACTTCTACTGGGTGCCATTCACAACCTAGGCAATGGGTTCTAGCAAGGTGGAATTTTCTCAGCCAACTCCACTTACTCCCACGAGCTGTCACTTTGAGGCGCTCACTCCTAGAATCGTTCGGGAAGCTCGGCATAGGCAGTAGACAAGGTAGAGTTATCCATGGGTTTCCGCAGCAGCCGAAGATGAAAGAAAGCAGTCATGACCGAAATATATCCAAAGCACGCAAATGGGGTCACCCTATGGGTTGTTTGTGGACATAGGCACGCCTAAACTTGGGTAGTTCCCTCTAAACCAATGTCAAAAAGGGGTACCATCTTAAACAACCAGACTCACCTGTATTATCACAATAACAAATGGGCAAAAGCTGAAGTTTCCCAGGGTATGTACAACTTGCTGAAACAGCTCCGGGTGCCCTTTACCAGAGAACCAACAGAAAGTTGCTGGCCTGTGTCAATTAGGATGATCTTTCAAAATTATAGCATTCCTTGTAGCGTTCCTTTCAACCAATCCACAAAATATACCAACTGCAAAAACCGCCCGCACAAAAGGTGCTTAAGCATATTTGTGTTTTTTTTAGCGCCCCCCCCCCCCCCCGCCCCCCTTTCTCTCCAACTCCCCCAAAATTTCAAAGAAAACACATGAACATGAGTCTTTTCCCTCTTGTTGCCCTTCAGACCAAAGTATGTCAAGTCAGACAAGGGGGTTGAACCGCACCTTCCGCCGGTTCCTTTGCGTTTCAGGCGGGGAAGGATATGACGGAGCTATTTCAGAAGGCGCACCCTTGGGTCAGCGCCGGCCTTGGAGCGAAGTGATCCGCCCAAAAGATGGGGTTGCGACTTGTTTTTAGGTACCCCCTTCAGGTAACCCATCGGTGGTTTGGATTGGTGGGATTTGCAGTTCTGGTGCTTGTGAATGGTAAAAGAAAAGGGAAACCACCCCCTTCTCCACCGAACCAGCGGGCTCCAAGCCACCAATTAGAGGGAAGCTGACTTTAGGGCGGTTATAAGGAAAAGCCAAAAGGAAGCCAGCCCCCCTGTTTTGACAGGGCTTCTAAGAAAGGCCTTGGCATTGTCCCCTGGGCATTATGATGTTTAAGAGGAGGTCGCCATACATGTTGCATATGCATTGAAGGGAGATCAGGGCCCATGTCAGCTGCCCACACAATGCTGCTTGCACGCATGAAGCCTTTGGTGAAACATTGTACGCACCTTCAACATATCTCCATTGGGGCACCGATTTGTGGTGGGGTGACATAGCTTAGTTTTCAATCCTTCCCTTCCGTTGACCTACTCTTACCCTTTTTCTCACAAGCAGGAAGCCTGCTAGACTGCCAGCACCTTTTCTATTCCTGGTATTATGGTGTTTGTTAGCGTGTTTTGTTTAAGTGTTTGTTTGCTTGCTCGCTTGCCTGCCTGCGTGCTGGCTTGCTTGTTTGCTTGCTCGCTTGCTTAGGCTGGTTTGTTGTTTTTTTGTTGATTGATTGATTGACTGACTGACTGACTGATTGATTGATTTGATTTGATTTGATTGTTTTGATTGTTTTGATTTGATTTGATTTGATTGATTTGATTGTTTTGATTTGATTTGATTGATTTGATTGATTTGATTGATTTGGTTGTTTTGATTGATTTGAATTGAATTGAATTGAATTGAATTGAATTGAATTGAATTGATTTGATTGATTGATTGATTGATTGATTGATTGATTGATTGATTGATTGATTGATTGATTGATTGATTGATTGATTGATTGATTGATTGATTGATTGATTGATTGATTGATTGATTGATTGATTGATTGATTGATTGATTGATTGATTGATTGATTGATTGATTGATTGATTGATTGATTGATTGATTGATTGATTGATTGATTGATTGATTGATTGATTGATATCTTTGCAACGTTGCTTCTGCACACTTTTTAGCGGGGCCTGCAAAGGCTGAGTGTGCGACCCCATGCATGAAGCCCTGGCATGAGCTCTACTTGGGGAGTTCATCCTTGGTGCACTGTGGCTTGATCAAGAGGCGACAGCCACCAAAGGCCCGCAAAAAAGGCCATTCATGGTTGTAGATGGCTCCATACAATCAGGCGTTGACTTGAATACAACCTTAAAATATATGTTGCGAGTGAGTTTTCGTGGTGTTCTGGTTGTGTGTCAATCTAGTGGAACTTCGCAACTGGTAATTTGTCCTGTTGGATTTCCTGTCAACCAAGCTTTCAACGAGTACCGGGCCTCCAAAAACGGCACAAGGCATGGACGGCTTGGTGGGCAAGTCCTGGACCCAGAGTGGAGCGGATGCTCATAGAGAGGCAGGTGACTGATCCCGACATGGTGTGTCTCAAGATCCAAGACATGGTGAGTTGTTCATCGAGTTTCCTTTGGAAGCGCTGCCAAAGGCTTCAAGAAAAAGGGACATCCAGATTTCCCTGTTTGGCAATTTTAAACATCATCTTTGGGACGCAAGGTGAATGTCCATTTCCGGGTGATGCTTTGTTTAAGGGGAAATATGGGGACCCTAGTCAAAAAATGGCATACCCTATGAATTTGGTTTGATTTGTATCGAAGGACAAACAGAATGCGAGGGGGTGGAGTTCCGGGTGGACTGAATAGAAGGTCCGGGATTCCTTAATTCAATTCGATCGGTGAATTATAGCAAGAAGTGCACTTGGAGTCTCCACGACCCTTAAGAAACTGGGCCATCTACCCAAACTGAGTGGTCAGGACCCCATGTTTAAAGCCCGTACTTTGAGTTTTGTGCTTCCAGCACTGGAAGGGCCCTTCAACGACCTCACAAAGGTGTTTCAGGAATTTTGTGTGCAACCCTGATACTGATATTTTCGTTCAATCGGTGAATCTTGACATAGGCATGCTTAGGTTGAACAGCTAAGGCAATGAAATGTCATAGGACTTGCATTGGGGTGGATGTGCCCCCAAGGAAAGCTTCCAAGGGAAAGCCCCGAAGACTTCGAGCCTTCGGCTGCCTCCCTATGATTCGGCCGCGTAGAACATTCAGTTTGGTGCCGACATATTTGGGCTTGGAAGGTAAACTCAACACGGAGTCCAGGAACATTCAACACCACAAAACTGACGAGTCCGGGAACAATTCAGAAAGCTCCAAACTAACTACCCTCCCTTCTAACATTGCACCTGGCACAGCGTCCCGTGAAGGGAAGCTACGTAAACTTCCAGTTCCCACGCTCCCTGGGGTGCTATTGGAGGAGGAAGGTTATGAGGTCCAAAAGTCAAGCCCGGTCTAGCAGAATACACTTCGCGTGAACCATGAGCGGTCCCGCGGTACCGTCCGAGGGCTGTGAACTTGAAGAGTCGATACAAAACTGAACAACATAGGCGCAAAGAGTGGGTGCTCCATATCGCCATTAACTTGTTTGACCACAAGACATTCTGAATCTACACATCGAGCACACATTGATCCATCAGCCTCCACTTCGACCCCTTTGAATGGGGTTCCCCCTCCCCCCAAAACAGCAGAGGCAGCGGTGTTCCCTTTGTTTTCCCTTAAAACCACCCCCAACAGGTGCCCTCAAGTAAAACACACCCAGGTGTTTTCAGATACCCGGGACCTATCAACATGGAGGGTTTGTGGTACTGAGGCTGTGCCTGGGCCCGTTGGTGAAACCCAAGCCGGCGAATAGAGAGGCGCGGCACAGGGATTTTCGACCCCTCGAGTTTGGGGTCTCGGGGGTTTCCGAGCCATTTCCTTTCTTGGAACCTCCAAAAGTGGCAGCACATTTCAACCTTAGGGA
Source organism: Effrenium voratum (assembly GCA_963377175.1). Classification (NCBI taxonomy): domain Eukaryota; class Dinophyceae; order Suessiales; family Symbiodiniaceae; genus Effrenium; species Effrenium voratum. The sequence continues at coordinate 693,582 of CAUJNA010000680.1, read as the reverse complement.
AATCCAGTGACCCCTGAGGTGGATGTTGTCAGCTTGAGACAGGTGATGTATAAAGTGCGGAAAGTTGGTCACTGGGAATGCAAATCGATCCGGAAAAGAACTCAGTGTAAGGTTCACAAAATGGTACATGATGAGGGCCTTTTGTTTGGGGATGCCTTAGTACAGTAGCAGAGTGGGGATTTACAGTAAATGCAGATGGGCGAAGGGTGCCTTTGGCCAACCGATTTGAGGTCTTCTGATGGCTCCCAGAGGATGATCCAGCGGTGGGAACCGTGTGTTCATGGGCTCCCCGATTGTGAAGTTTGAATTGACCTCATTTTACGCAAGGTTGACCAACTATGGATCAAGCTCTACAAATGACTTGCGTTTCACTTGGCACCAGGTTGAGTTTTCCCCCAAAAGCGAAAGTCCAAAATAGGACAACCCCCAATTCATCAGAATTTTATTCATACGATGTACCAATTAATTTCCAGTCATGCGCTATCACATGGAATCAAGCCGCACCTGCTTCAGGAGCCGAACAAGTCCGAAGTTCCGAAGGATGCGGCGGGGGGTGGGCAAACGGGGTTGATCTTCTTGATGGGAAGCATCCCTGGTTCAGCAAGCGCCCGTACTTCCCGAAAGGATACAAAAGGGGATGGGTCATTTGTGATTTTTCCGGACCCCCTAGAAACAAAGATAAAACCGGAGGGAGATCCCTGTTTCAGAGAAACCTCATAGTTGGTACTGCACAAGACCCTTGGGCTCTTCCTTTGCTTGGACCTTTCAAGTGGATTGCACTGGCCCACCAGTGGGTTCCACTTGTCAGCCGAACGCAGGGTGGAGGCTGGATTCTCGGGTCCTACTTGCACAGCCCAGCAAAAGAGCGAGGAAAGCCCTCGATACGGCCTGCTGACATTCTCTGACAAAGCGGAAGTGACTCCCTACCTGGTTGTGCTAGGAGGGTTACACACTGGAGTTTGTTGGTGTGTAGTAAGTCTCACTGTCCACCGAGCCGGGCGATCCATGGATTGAACCCGCAAATTGTGCTCGATCTTGTATTGCGCATGTGTTTTGTTGGTTTCGAGTGAAAGACGGCTAACATTCACCATTGTTACAAAAGCGCGCGTGGATGTTCAGTCCATGTGTTATGTAGCTTACAACAATGGATCTAAGTCAGCCAACTCCTGTTGGTTTTCCTGTAATCACGCTTACAACCTACATACCGAATAGGTTGAAGTCATTCGGGGGGCGCCAGCCGATTTCCCGTCCAGTCACTTTGGCACTGGCATCACGGCAGGAGCCGGAGAAGTGTGCTTCTCCGAAAGAGGCCGGGTTTTGCGGGCTCCTCCCTCGAAAGCATATCATTTGGGCAGTTTGGAACGAGCGCGCCTAGGGATAGATAAACTGGGCCCGGATCCCGTAATTACTTGGGGATTGTTTGCTTGAGGTTTTGGAATTCTGGTAAAGCTTGGCAAATCCATCGGCCGATTTGGTGATTTGGATGGGGATACCCATGTAGGATCTGACTTTTACTCATAGAAACCCAAGCCTCCCAAGTGTTTGTTTGGGGGAACAACCCCTTCCCGGCGACCCTTGCCAGTATGGTAGGCAGCAAAGGCAACTGTCCTTTCAAAAATTAGAAGGACAATGGTTACCTACTATGCTGGTAACCGTGGTCTGGGTTTATTAAGGCCTTAAGGCAGCAACTTGGTCAGGACCTCAAGGCAATGACCAAACAAGGATCAAATGAAGGTGTAGTTTGCAATCCTGCAAGGGAACGTAAGGAAATCCCTGAAAAGTGCCATTTAGAAGGCACGCATTGCCGTGATCAGTAACCCGACGCGAATGGACCTGAGCTGATTTTTAGGTGTCCTGTGTTGGCGCCATGTCCTTCTAGGCAGACCTGCTTACTTCTTGTTTTTGGATAAATGGCTGTGGCTCAAAAATCAAGAGCCGGGGTTACGCGGTTTTAGTTTTGGGTTCCATTTACCAAGGTGTCATTTTGGTACACTGATTTGAGCCACAGCCAAGTGAGTAAATCCACCAGGAAAGCAGCTGACGCACCGCGCAAGATCTTGTCCTGTTCCATAATTCGTGGGCGCCCTTCGGCACTTGTGGACGGTGCTTCATGGGGGAAGCAGAGCCCGGCCAGTTGCACAGGTTTTGTACAAACTCGTTAGTGCGTGGCAATACTCAATCCCCGAGTTGCTTGATACTTGTTTGGAAGACCACTACCAACTTTGGAACGTTTGGCCGATTCATGGAAGTGCGACTAGGGTGCATACTGCGCTCGGTTTAGACGGATGGGGACCCGTCGGACCCGGGATTGATATACTGGTTGAATAAATAGGGGATTAGGGGAGTGTCCCATGTACTGGGTGACAGTACATACTACCCCATTTTGGTTTAATCATCCCCCACTTGTTTTCCTCATGGGAATCGTACCATCTACTTTAACCTTGGTGTAGAAGGAACTCCGAATCACTTTTAGGGAACCCCTACTCCGTCAGTCGAGGAAAATCCAGGCTCGATATTGGCTGATGTCTTCAAAGGCAGTCCTTCATCCTGTTGAATGCGATTGGTTCCCTGCAGCAGTTTCCAACAAAGGGATCACACAAATACAAAGCTTCGGTCAACCTGTTTGTGGCAGTTGTTTAGGCCCTTGAAGCCTTCAACATGACACCAGAAGAGGGTACTCTCAACCAAGCACGCACCCAGTCCCATCAGATACCCTCCCATCCAATAAGAATCAACCTACAAGAGGACCCCTTTCAGAGGAAAATGGTCCAAACGGCAAACCGGGATCTCCCAGTCAGGTTCCGTGGCAACTTGGGAGGTTATTTTAATCGCAAAGTCCCGCAGTTCCGGCTGGTGGTTGGAGATCAATTCTGGACCCGGAAATGCACATGTACTCGTGAAACGAGAAAGATATTGCGACGGCAAGGGATGAACGGTTAGTGATCTCGCCTACGAAGGCCCAGAGTGTGGGGTGAGTTATGATAAGTTCAATTCATCCTGTTTCAAGACGATACGTTTAAGTCTTGCCAGCTGATGATACATTGGCAGCCGTGTCATCTGCGTTCTCCAGGGTTGGGCTCACTTTTGCAGGGGCAGCTTTCTCGCCCGCACGCCAGAGGCAGCTACAAATGGATATGCTGCGCCGGCGGTGGATGTGCCACTGAGCAATTTCGGGCCCAAAGTTGAGCCTGTCAAGCCAACTCGGCCAGTGGAGCTGTAGCCGAAACCTCATCTCTCACCAGTCCCAGTATATCCCAGTTATCAATAAACAAAGAGTAGGTAGCCAGCCATTTTCCTGGCAGTTGTTGAAGGGCGGATGCACTGTTTGCCTGGGTGAGAAGCACACTGGTGAATGTTGTTTTTGCCCGCTTTCTGAATGTGACAAAGACCTCCATTGTGAAGCACTGGATTCAGCACTTTCTGTGATAGCAAGGAATCCCCAGCGAAAGCTGCAAAGGCATGGGATGGCCCCATGGCTAAGTTTCAGGAGCACACACCCCCTGCAAAGTGTTTGCCGACCACCAAGATCGCAGAAATATAGCCTTGTGCATGGCGATTCTGGGTCCGCGCAATTTGTACATGTTGGAGGGTGCTGTGACCGCAGCTTCCCAAACACCTCCCCACCCCTGTTGGTGGTGCTGCGCCAAATTAACATGGAGCCCAAACACCCACCTGTTTGTAAACTTTTTTGGGGGACCCTGTTCCAGTAGGGTCAAATTGCCACATGCCACTTGCTCTTGAAGTGATGCGGGCATGCGGCGGTTTGCGTAAGAGGGTTGCAACTAAATTCGGATGCACCCCTAAGGAGGGGTTTGGAGACTGTGAAACGAGGCAACATGCTTGGAACAGAATTTGGCTTCCCTTTTGGCAGCATCCAATCAGCTGGAAAAGTTCGGGCGGTTGCTGTTAGAAATGCCTTATTTTGTTGGATGGACAGGTGCAACATTGCAGGCACATGGGCCAGATAGCTGAGTCTTAAATGTTGGAGATTCGTGGATGGGCGGGGATAATATGGTGTACCACGGGAATCCTAAAAATGGATGTTTTGCCTACCGGTTTCCATTTTAAACAAACTCCCACGAAAGGTAAACCGAAACACCCATATCCTCTTGTGGGAGTATCTTGCCGAGGCTGGTGGCTCATGTAGGTCAGGACCCTTTCAACAAACTTGAACCCCAATGCCTTGAAAGCCGCCCTTTCACTTGTCACCTGCGGAGACGTCTTGGTTTCAGCTCAGGTACAGATAGCTGGTGCAGTCTTGGTTCTTTTTTGCTCAGCTACAAGGGCTGACCAAAAAGGAACAGCTGCAAAAATGAGCTTGTGCAATGGCAGTTGCTTGCTTTGGGCCTGAGTTTGGGAAGAAGCCAATCCATTCATCGGGGGTGGGGGCTCCTCCAAAGTGATGAACGCCGAAAGGAGGCACCCCAATTATAGAATCCATCGGGGCCTTATTAATCCCGGGCTCTCATTAATCCGAAGTAGATTTTATTGTGGTATAGTTGAGTGTTTTTGTTTTTTTTTGCGGGGGGCGGGGGGGGGGGGGGGGGGGGGGGGGGGGTCGTTATACATCAGGCACCAACATTCCCCTAATCAAAGTGGGATCTTCCTTAAGGTTTCTGGACCCTAGGCCCATCATTTGCTGGGAGCCGACCGAAGTCCATTCTAACGAACAAACCTGGGCTGCCATGGCCAATCTCAGGAAGTGAGGTGGCCCGTGGGTGTCCCATTGGCCAACCTCAAGGGTAGAACCGGAAGTGAGGAGAGCAATGGGGCGAGGGCATCTTCCGTCGCCCGCGCCAGCGCACCGAAGCCTCCGCGCTGCTGTGTCTCAAAATGCCGCGAGAAAGCTGGTTGTTTTCTCTTTTTTTTCAGTTTTGCTTTTTTGCTAGTGACAATGATCCCGGGGTGGCTAAAAACCCTGGCTACAACTAAGTCTGGCCAGTGACAAGTGGAGCATTGCAAGCCAGTTAAACGGGTCGAACCTCCAAAAAGGGGGACTACCTATTTAATGAATCCAATCCGTAGCAAGGACGCCAGATGAACAAATTCCGGAGTCTAGGGGGGAAGCCAATTTGACAGATGCGCTTTCAGCTGGTGCGCAATGACACAACTCTTGACGCCCTTTGCTGCTATTTGGTTGGATCTTTTATGAAATTATTGCTTTTGTTTCCTGTTTTTTGCCACAGTAAACCGTTGCACGTTTTGCACAGATTGAGCCATCGGGCAACATTTGGACACGACCGCAGGTTCCTGGCTGAAGCAGCGGCCTTGTTCTAGACTGAGTGGAGACTTTAGGTTCAGAAAGAAATCTGTGTTGACAAGTGCAGCAACGACAGAGTTGCCGAAGTCGACCAAACGAGAAGTTGGTGCCACCAAGTGCAGGATTTTGTCCATCCAAAGAATCTGACTCAGGTTAGGTCCGGTTGGCTGCGAGGCTAGCAACGTTTCCTTTGGCGTTCCCACCAATACAGGGGCGGAGAGAAAACAGTCCTCAGGTATCTCTCTGAAATTCGGACAAATTATCCAGTAGTGTATGTGTCAACCACGAAATGATGACTTTCATTCCTTCCTCTAAGCCCGGTACCCCCAAAAAGACCGACACCCAACTGGCAATTTGGGAAGGATGTGGGACTCCTGCATTTTCCGCGACAACCAGGGGCTCAGTTCCTTTACCATGTTCTTTGAGCTAGCCCGCGGGCAAAATCAATCGCGACCTTGTTTCACTTTGCGAGGCTCATAAGTGGTCCTTTCGCACTGTGGATGGGCAAAATCCTTGACGTTTCATGTATTTCAAGTAGGATTTTGTGCAGCCAGAGTAGGGATCCTTGATTGAAATCGGCGGATTCTAATTTCGGGTTTGAATTCCCAGCTGCCACAACTTTGGCTTGTGCAGGTTGGGTTGCCATTTGTGCCCATGTTCGCCTATGGGAGTGTTAAAGTCCCTGCAGCGGGACCCAGATCTGGCTGCTTGGCCGTGAAAGCTACAGTCCTGCAGGAGTCCCTTTGAAATATTGTATTTGCGAGCCAATCTGGGTGTGTGCCTTTGTTGTTGGAACCCTATTCGAGGTTGTTTAAAGCCAACCTGAAAAACTCCGTGGTGTTGGGGGTCCTTCGTTAAGTGACAAAGTGATATATATATATATAGGCTTGATTCAAAATAGGGTGAACATATTTTCAAGACTTGTGTTTGCATCATCTCCTTGGCACACAAGGGTTTTGCCATCGAGGATCACAGATCATCATGAATCTTGCCCTTTGCCCCCTGTGGTTGCCCCCAACATGCGCGGATTGACCCCACTTGCACCTTCCGACCCAATGCGGTGCGTCGCAGTTGGTGGACGTGCACGGCCCCTGCAGCATCTTGGGCAACCCGGAGGCCGTCGGGGGTGGGACCAAGTTTTCGCTCAACTGGGATCTCCGTCGATAGTTTATATTCTAAGATTGACGAACCGAAGCATCTGAACTCAAGCTTTTTAGAGTATGCGGTTAGGCCAAAGGATTGCCAGGCCAGAACATCGGTCAGTGTTCTTTGGGTTTTGTTTCCCGGGCAATACCCAACTTTTATTTTTGCATGCTTTAGCTTCTCGCTGCTTGGTTCTGCTCATGAACTGCGGGCTACAAAGAACAGAGTGGCTTGCTGCATGCCAAGAGCAGGATTCCACCAAAACAGCCGGTCGGGCCACATGGGAACAACCCTGTTTATGCGGAATCCCTGAACAAATGGGTAAAGGGCCTTCAAACTAATTAGGCTCCCTGATCCAACCCAGCAGGGCTTGGTTGAGGTCCAGCCTGAGTCGTTGAACATTTCGCATGCCAAGCATGTGCAGAGTGCTTTGTATAGAGTGGCTTGGTGGTGGACGGAAGGTGGCAACCAGGTAGTGCCATCAACATGTGCCAGCCTCCCAGTTCCTCCACAGCGAGCACAGTGGTCCACTTTGCAGGCCATATAGTAGCTTGTGATGCTGCATCCCATACATCTTTCCGGACAATAACTGAAGTGTTTGCAATTTGGTTGGCAGTGGCCCACACGACTCGTCCTCTCATCTGCTTCACAGATTCTGCCGCAGCAGTTGATGCATGAAACGGGCTTGTCGCATTAGGATGTGTGTCAACCATCTAATTATGCCGCATGCATACCAGTTTTGGCATCCTCTGTGGGAGTGCGCCGAGCGGAGTGATGTTTTGGGTCTCCCGGCCCTGACCCTGCCTTGGGTACCTGCTCACTTGGACCAACAGGTGAGCCACTGCAAGAAATGCTGCGCGGGATAGGGATGCGGCATCGCATGCCTTGGGATATGCGCATTGCGTGTTTTGTGGTGCAGCCAGGCACCCAGCGTGGCTATATTCTGTCCCACGTTATGCATCAAACCTTTGGCAAATGTGCCGCTGCACCCGAGTCTCCCTGTCCCTCCATCCGCGAGGCGGTTGCCAGTGACAGGGAGAGTGTTGTTGAAGCAGATAGTATCTCGCCCACTGTAATGGTTCTTGCTGAGAGACCGGGCCGGAATTGGTTCAACAAAGCACGGGGGGATAGTTGATGGAACTTGCCCCTCTCCTCCACGTTGGGTCCAAGATACAGGCAACACCTCACGCATTGCGCAACACTGCTACCAGTGGCTCCGGAGGCGCAGTACGTTGGTGCCCCATCTCTCTACTCGCGTACCCAGCCGAAGTTACTGCAAACAAGAGGTGTTATGCGTGTGTGTGTGTGTGTGTGGGTGGGTGGGTGTGTTTGATTGGTTTGTGTGATGCAGCGTTTGTGTTATTATTTGAATATCCTTTGTTGTGTTGTGCCCTGTGTTTGTTTGTTTGTTTGTTTGGTTGTTTGGTTGTTTGGTTGTTTGGTTGGTTCGTTGGTTGGTTGGTTGGTTAGTTGCGTGCTTTTACTTTGTTATTTTGTTAGTTGGTTCGTTTGCTTGCTTGCTTGAGTGTTTGTTTTGCTATAGAGTAGTTTAGTTTTGTGTGTGTGTGCGCTTGTGTGTTTTTGTTGTTTAGGTGTGCGTTTGTGTGTGTGTGTGCTTGTGTGTTTTTGGTGTTTTGGTGGCGTTTGTGTGTGTGTGTGTGTGTTTCCGTTTGTGTGCGTGCGTGCGTGCGTGCGTGCGTGCGTGCGTGCGTGCGTGCGTGTGCGTGCGTGCGTGCGTGCGTGCGTGCGTGCGTGCGTGCGTGCGTGCGTGCGTGCGTGCGTGCGTGCGTGCGTGCGTGCGTGCGTGCGTGCGTGCGTGCGTGCGTGCGTGCGTGCGTGCGTGCGTGTGTGCGTGTGCGTGCGTGTGTGTCTGTTTGTGTGTCTGTGTGTGTGTGTCTGTTTGTGTGTCTGTGTGTGTGTGTCTCTCTGTGTGTGTGTGTGTTGTGTGTCGGTGCGTTTGTGCGTGGTTCTCTGTCAACACACAAACACACAAACACACAAACACACACACACAAACACACAAACACACACAAACACACAAACACACAAACACGCAAACACACAAACGCACAAACACACAGACACACAGCACACTCAGCACACAGAGCACACACACGCGCACACGCACACACACGCGCACACGCGCACACACGCGCACACACGCGCGCACACGCGCACACACGCGCACACACGCGCGCACACGCGCACACCCGCGCACACCCGCGCACACTCGCGTGCACACGCTCACATGCGCGCGCACGCGCGCACACGCGCACACACTGTGACACACACACGCGCGCACTGGCGCACTCGCGCACCCACACACCCACGCACCCACGCCCCACGCACCCACGCAGCCACGCACCCACGCATCCACGCACCCACGCCCGCACGCCCGCCCGCCCGCCCTCCCGCCCGCCCGCCCGCACGCCCGCCCGCACGCACGCACGCACGCACAAAGACACACACGCACAAAGACACACACGCACACACAAAGACACACGCACACACAAAGACACACACACACACACACCCAACCATAAAACAAGGCATCTATTTTTTTATCTTCCTTAAGCTTCGCAACTCTAACCTCTAACTTTTTTGACCTTGTCAAAGGAAGTTTAACAAGAAACTTCCGTAGTACTGGAACTAAATGAGCTAGCTGCTTTGACATATAGCTATGACAGGTAGCTAGCATGACAAATAGATAGCTTTGACATATAGCTAGCTAGACAGATAGATAGCTTTGACATATAGCTAGCTTGACAGATAGATAGCTTTCCAATAGGCTTGCATGACAAATAGATAGCTTTGACATATAGCTAGCTTGACAGATAGATAGCTTTCCAATAGGCTTGCATGACAGATCAAGTATAGATTTCGTGGCAGGCGCAGCACTTTCGCAAGGTCAAGTATCGATTTCGTGGCAGGCGCAGCACTTTCGCAAGGTGCTGCGTCCACTCTCTGCGAGCTGGGGGATGGCAAGATGCAGAAAACGTTGGCGCTGTGCGTGAATTGGGCTTCCGGACTGTGCGCAAACCACCTCGGCTGCGACGCCTGTACGGAGGCGGTCTCGGAACGGTCTCGGTTCGGAACGGTCTCGGAGACGGGCCCATTGGCACGGCCGCGCGAAGGTTTCGCAAGGTTTGAATTGCGTGGCAGGCGCAGCACTTTCGCAAGGTCAAGTATAGATTTCGTGGCAGGCTCAAGTATAGATTTCGTGGCAGGCGCAGCACTTTCGCAAGGTCAAGTATCGATTTCGTGGCAGGCGCAGCACTTTCGCAAGGTGCTGCGTCCACTCTCTGCGAGCTGGGGGATGGCAAGATGCAGAAAACGTTGGCGCTGTGCGTGAATTGGGCTTCCGGACTGTGCGCAAACCACCTCGGCTGCGACGCCTGTACGGAGGCGGTCTCGGAACGGTCTCGGAACGGTCTCGGAACGGGTCGGAACGGTCTCGGAGACGGGCCCATTGGCACGGCCGCGCGAAGGTTTCGCAAGGTTTGAATTGCGTGGCAGGCGCAGCACTTTCGCAAGGTCAAGTATAGATTTCGTGGCAGGCGCAGCACTTTCGCAAGGTCAAGTATAGATTTCGTGGCAGGCGCAGCACTTTCGCAAGGTCAAGTATCGATTTCGTGGCAGGCGCAGCACTTTCGCAAGGTGCTGCGTCCACTCTCTGCGAGCTGGGGGATGGCAAGATGCAGAAAACGTTGGCGCTGTGCGTGAATTGGGCTTCCGGACTGTGCGCAAACCACCTCGGCTGCGACGCCTGTACGGAGGCGGTCTCGGAACGGTCTCGGAACGGTTCGGAACGGTCTCGGAGACGGGCCCATTGGCACGGCCGCGCGAAGGTTTCGCAAGGTTTGAATTGCGTGGCAGGCGCAGCACTTTCGCAAGGTCAAGTATAGATTTCGTGGCAGGCGCAGCACTTTCGCAAGGTCAAGTATCGATTTCGTGGCAGGCGCAGCACTTTCGCAAGGTCAAGTACAAAATTCGTGGCAGGCGCATCACTTTCGCAAGGTCAAGTACAGAATTTGTGGCAGGTGCAGCACTTTCGCAAGGTCAAGTGCAAAATTCGTGGCACGCGCAGCACTTTCGCAAGGTCAAGTACAGATTTTGTGGCAGGCGCAGCACTTTAGCAAGGTCAAGCACAGATTTGGTGGCAGGCGCAGCATTTTTGCAAGGTCAACTTTCGCAGCCGGGGCTCGAAAATCGCAACTTTTAAGTACGAAAGTAGTACGCGAAGTCAACTTTCGCAGCTGGGGCTTGAAAATCGCAACTTTTAAGTACGAAAGTAGTGCGCAAAGTCCACTTTCGCAGCCGGGGCTTGAAAATCGCAACTTTTAAGTACGAAAGTAGTACGCAAAGTCCACTTTCGCAGCTGGGGCTCGAAAATCGCGACTTTTTAGTACGAAAGTAGTACGCGAAGTCCACTTTCGTAGCTGGGGGTACGAAAGTAGTGCGCAAAGTCCACTTTCGCAGCCGGGGCTTGAAAATCGCAACTTTTAAGTACGAAAGTAGTACGCAAAGTCCACTTTCGCAGCTGGGGCTCGAAAATCGCGACTTTTTAGTACGAAAGTAGTACGCGAAGTCCACTTTCGTAGCTGGGGCTCGAAAATCGCAACTTTTAACTACGAAAGTAGTACGTGAAGTCCAGTTTCGCAGCTGGGGCTCGAAAATCGCAACTTTTAAGTACGAAAGTAGTACGCGAAGTCAACTTTCGGGGATTGAACATCGCAACTTTTAAGTGCAGAGAAAGATGGGTAGATAGATAGATCAATAAACAGATATAGAGATAGCTAGAGAGATAGATAGAAAGAGAGAGAAAGAGACAGAGAAACAGAAAGAGAAAGAGAAAGAGAGAAAGAGAGAAAGAGAGAAAGAGAGAAAAAGAGAGAGAGGGAGAGAAGCAAGGGGCCAAGGACAGTTCTCCAAACTATAGTTGTTCACTGCTTTGAAACTTCCGCCCCCCGGCTCTGCCGGACCTTACTTGTAGACTCAATTGGTCGACCAGCGGCTGAGTCTACCTTCCGTTGACGAAAGAAAAATGTCACCACGCGTCTGTGGACTGATGTATCGTGTTGGACATAGCTCCAGACTAAATCCCCAGCATCTCCAGCGGCTTAGTCTAGGACAATGTCTTCTGCTAACGAGGTTGTCCGCGTTTGTACACTGGATGTGATGTGGGAAGGCTTCTGGCTCAATCTACAAAATTTGCCGTCCCTCTACTCGACATAGGCAGCGGACACATTTCTAGGCATAATGTCTGTCTAACCTCTAACTTGTCTAACCTGAAACGCTAACCTCCAACTTCTCTAACCTCTAATTTCTCTAACCTCTAAAATCTCTAACGTCTAACTCTAACCCCTAACCTCGTAGACTAATTTGGTCGACGCCCCCTCTTCTGTTGCCTTGACGTTAACGTGATCTGGGACGACGAGCCGCCAACCTTCTGTTCAGCATCATGCTTTTTACCCCAGGCACGCGCAGCCTACTTAGCATCACCAGCATCAATGCCATGCCCTTACTAGTGAACCCTTTGCACCAGCAGGCTGCCAAGGTCACTTTTTCACGGTATACGCCTGGATTGTCGCATTTTGAGGCATCGCCTGGGCAAAGGGCACAATTTGCACTACAGCTGATGATGCGGGATTTGCTCGGATGCAAATTTAGGGCCAGTTGCGGATGGATCAAGTGATGCGGAAGCACTGGTTTTGGGTGGTGCCTGGAACGCTGGTCCGCCAGGAATGCTGCAGAATGCATGTGCAGGTGATGCTTGTGTGTGTGTTTGTGTGTTTGCGAGTGTCTCTAGTTGTGTGTGTGTGCGCGTGCGTTTGTGTGTGTGTGGCTGTGTGTGTGTGTGTGTGTCTGTGTCTGTGTCTGTGTCTGTGTCTGTGTCTGTGTCTGTGTCTGTGTCTGTGTCTGTGTCTGTGTCTGTGTCTGTGTCTGTGTCTGTGTCTGTGTCTGTGTCTGTGTCTGTGTCTGTGTCTGTGTCTGTGTCTGTGTCTGTGTGTGTCTGTGTCTGTGTGTGTGTGAGTTTGTGCGTGTGCTTTTTGATGGTGCCCTTTTAACTTTTCAGGTTGGTTTCACAGGCAAGCAAACGGAGAGCCACCATTCTTATTTTGTACTTTGACACATACCCATGCGGGAGTGGTGCTGGGACATGTCTTCTCTCTTGTTTCTTGCGCTGTCTGGGCAGCTAGCCCATGGCTTAGGTTTTAGTCGATCCTTAACTTTGCTTTGCATCTCTCGCAGCCATTTCCTATGAGGCCTCAATACATGGAACCGTGCTGACGAGGTCTGCGTGTCATTGCACCTGTTTGTCAGCTTTTGCGGTTGGAGCGCGGGCAATGCGTGAGCGAAAGGCATGGCGAGTTGGCCCACGAAAGTTCAAATGCCAGCAAGGCAATTGTAGACTTTCTGCCCAACACGTTAACCCGAATGCTACTTTCATTCCAACAGCATGGACGTACCAGCTAGTCGTGCAACGCTTGGGCTTGACCGGCTTTTCGCACTCTCTGGCGCAGTGCTCGGCTTTCCAAGTTCTTGACCTGCCCATGTGCGAACCGTCGATGACTCCAATCCAGCATTCTAGCGTGACATGTCCGTCGACATTGTAGCAGCCAGCGCATAGCCCCTTCCTGCAAAAGCAATTCAGGGCCCACAGGGGGCCTCGGTAGTTTTGAGTCAGGAACATTCCAACCCGGCATGTTGGCAACAACCGGCCATGTAGCTCTTGTTCATGGCAGAGCAACAATGACAGCCTGAGCAACGCCCGGGCAAACGCCCAGGCAGCATGTCATGGCCATGTGGCTGCTGCACTCGCAGAAATGTTGCTGTGGGAAGCACACGCAGGAAGGCTTGAGTTGGCAAACACGCGCCTTTCCATTTTCCTCCCCTGGCTTCAAACTTCTCCTGAGCGGCCAGCATGCAAATGCGCGCATCGTGCCAAACACTCGTTGCAAAGCTGCAAAGCGAGCTGACCACAGGATGGGCAAAAACCTGCAGCACATGCACCAGCAAATGCACTTGCAGTGTGCCACGAAACCACGAACAGCAAGCCGGCTCTGCCGCCAACCCTTGAAACTGCCCCGAGAGATTGGCAGCGTGTCTGTCGGCTCAGGCAGGAAAGGTTCTACAATCCCCCGAGTCAATTTGGAACACCATGCTCGATTGCTCTAGCCAGTCACACATCTTCTGACTCCACTCTGTCTTTTGGCAGCTTGGCAACCCCTGGCCGGGCTGAAGCCATCCCAAAAGAACGTCGCAAAAACCTTGTCAAAGAAGCGCTTTGCCTTGTAATCGTTTAAGTGACTCTTCTGTGTTCTCAGCACGCTCCACGTCCTTCCCGGTGTCAAGCACCTGGAGCTGACAAACTTTAGTTCTAGGCAGGCTTTTTGACAGCGGATTCAGCCTTAGCTTGTTGCCAAGACAGCCTGTCCTGCCGCCTGAGCTGGCTGACACGCTGCCAATCTCTCGGGACGGTTTCCAGGGTTGGCGGCAGAGCCGGCTTGCTGAACGTATTTCCATGGCACACTGCCGATGCATTTGCTGGTTCGTGTGCTGCAGGCTTTTGCCCCTCCTGTCCTCGGCTCGCTTTGCAGCTTTGCAAAGAGTTTTTGGCACGATGCGCGCGTCTGCATTCTCAGCACCTGTCCAGTCTATTCTCCGGGCCTGTAGTTTGCTTTGGCTCGCTTCTTTGCAGCTTCCGACCGGCAGCTCTCCATGTGGTACCAAGCAGCATTCCAACCATCCAAGCATGAAACAGGGCCCAAGCAGCGCGCTGACCCGATCTTTATCAGCACATGTTGTGTGACCACTTGAGGACCACATTTGCAGCGACTTGCTCTTGTGGGATTGCCCAGAGATGCCCTTCAGAGAGAAAATGGTGCGCAGGTCCGACCTGCGCTGCTGCGGTCAAGTTCTTTTCAAGTAGCTCCTTGCCTTCACGGCTGGCTCTTGGGCCAGCCCGAGTGACAAGACACAAGAAGCAGATCAAGTTCAGCTGTTTGCCAACTCTTCGTTCAAGTTTGAGGCTGAGAGTGGAAACTCCAGTGAATCTGGGGCGCAAGGGCAGGGGCTCACTTGACCGGACCTTCGCCTTGAGGCGGTGCTGATGATGGCAGATGGAGCGGCGCTGGCACAGTGCTCCCCAGCTGCCTCTGACGCGACTCTGTGTCGACTTCGCTTGCCCTTGTGTCTGAGACCTTCAGGCTGGCCTCCTACCCTCGCCCAGCCGTGTTCACACCCGTGTTCTCCGATATTTCGCGCAAGCGCGGGCTCTTGAGTCGGACCCCCGCTTGATCGTCTAAACTAAGCTTCCGCAGTGTATGTTGCAAGCCCCTCACTTTCCGCGCCGGGCACCTTCGCTTGCAGTCTCATCACCAGGCATTGCTGTCAAGTGGCTGCTTGTGGAAATAGCTGCAGCTTGTGCGCATGTGCTCCGTTCCTGAAAGCTGACCTTGCGGGCAATCCTTGGACGAATCGGTTTGGCCAGTTAACGCTCCAGGGGCTGTGCGCAGCTCGGCGTAGCTTGCGCGAGGCCCAGAGCTCGGCCTGGCATGTGCTGCGCTGGGCGAAGTTGACTGAGTCGGCGTGACACGATTTTGCAGGGAGGGCTGGATCACCTTTAAAAACAGGCCGCGCAGGGGTTCCGCGAAGAACTTCCGCGCACAGTTCCGCGTACCGCGCTCTCTACCCGGAGGACCCTTTGATACACAGACAAGTGCTCCAGACAGTGTTTGGCATTCAAGTGTTTTTTTCTGCTCAAATCCAATTCGGGCACTTTTAGAGGTTGCCTAGCTGCTTGGTGAAGTGCTCGAGAGAAAACGAAGCCGCAACTCGAGCGCAATTTCCCGCTACTTGGGCGCACTTTTCCACAACTCGGGCGCAATTCCAAAAAGTGTGCAAAGCCAAAGCTTCGCTGCGCAATCTGTGCGTTTGCATGTGTTTGCATTTACCATTACTCGCGCACTTATTTGCCACGAAACTCGAGCAAACATTTGTGTATCAAGAGTCCTGCAGGTATTTACAGGCGGACAGGGGCTCCGCGAACCCCTTGTACAAAGTCCAAGTCGAACTCCCGTGACTTTGCGGCAGGGTCAGGGAATTCTTCGGCGAAGTTCTGCGAGAGATTTGTTTTTTTAGGCAGCCGGGGGCCATCGGTTCTGTGCCTCGCCTCACGCGGTCCTTCAGGGTCACACGCCGCGCTTAGCGGCCTCCCGGAACCAGGGAGCCCGGAGTCGGCGGTTGCGGCTGAAACTTGGCCACTTCTTGAATTCACGCAGCGAGGTTCGAGGGTTTCGGAAAATGGGAAGCGTAGCCCCAGTCTTGGGGTTCATGGCTGGGTGCTTGTCTCTATGTATGTTGACCTTTCTAGAGGCTAAGTGAACAAAAAACGTGGCTGGCAGCGTTTCATATTACAACCTGCTTGGTGTGAAGTGATCACTACTCGAAGTATCTTGCGGAAGCGGCGCCGTGTTCTCAGCACGCGCCAGGTCCTTCCCGGTGTCAGAAACTTTGCTAGGCAGGCTCGTCATCTTGGGCCCAGCGGGGTGCGACTGGCCGCAAAGAGAATGCATGGATATTGGTTGCTTCATGAGATGTCGTTACTGAGCACATCACAGTTGCCTATTTCAGGGTTCGGAGATCTCCCGCCCTGGGATCAAGCAGGTGCAACAAGAGTGCAATAACTTCAAATGCGGCTTCACCATGTGGCAAAGCGTCGTGAGCCTTTTGCCTCAGTTGGATGATGTCTCTCCACGCATGCCTTCCCAGACGAGGTGTTCTCAGAACAGAACAGCTCAGCCAAGCAATTTGTAGACCCTATCACAACTCCGAATAAATGCGCCAGTGCTCTGAGAGGACTTTAAGGGTCACAGGCATAGAGTGAATCAGTTGCCCAGAACACCTCGGTGTTCTCTGAACACCTCAGCTATCGAGGGGCCCTGTGCCGAGGAAAAGGCACAGGTCTAAGTAAAGCTTGACGCCCAGAGTTACATGGGTTCTGATCCTTGAGCTTGGCTTTGGTTTTGTTCGATCAAATTAGCAGTTCTCAGTGCGAACAACAAGATGGCCAATTCTTTTTTTGCTTCTTAATTGGAGCCCCGAAGGCCCCTGCAACAGTTGACCAGGTCAAGACACTCGCGTGAGCAGCTAGCCAACTAAGGTACTCGAGAGTCCCTTCCAAGAAAGCCTGTCCTACTGCCTGAGCCGGCTGACACCATGCGGATCTCTCAGGGCAGTTTCAAGGGCTGCTTGCTGAACGAATTTCCATGGCATGGTCCCTGTGCATTTGCAGCAGGCTTTTGCCCATGCTGTCCTCGGCTGGCTTTGCAGCTTTGCAAGGAGTTCCTGACAGGATACAGACATCTGCATGCTCGGCATCGGCCCAGTTCATGCTCCGGGCCTGTAGTTTGTTTTGGCTCGCAGCTTTGCACCTTCCGACTGGCAGCTCTGCATGTGGTGCCAAGCAGCATTCCAACGCTCCAAATATGAAAGCAGGGTCCCAGCAGCAAGCTGAACAGAGGTTCAGCACAGCTCCGAAAGGCAGCCTTGTGTGAGCAAGATTCGGCGTTGCCAGAGCTGCTACTTGAGAAGAAGTTGTAGCGACTTGCTCTTGTGGGATTGTGTGCTACTGACTTGGGTGAAGTGGAGATGCCGTTCGCAGAAACAATGGTGCATGGATCCGACATGTGCGGCCACAGTCAAGTTCGTTGCAGTTAGACCCTTGCCTGTACGGCTAGCCATTCTCGGGTCAACGCGAGCGAGAAAGCGCAAGAGGCAGATCAATTCCAGCTGTTTGCCAACTCTTCGTCGTTCAAAGTTGAGGCTGAGAGTGGAGCTCCAGTGAAGCCCCGCTGCAGGGATTTGGGGCCATTTGACCGGATGCAGCGTCAAACCTTCATCTTCCAAAGGCAGTGCTGGTGACGGCGCCGCCGTCCTCTAGCGCAAATTCGGTGCTGCAAAGACAGTCGCCGCAGTCAGCAGACCTCAGCTCTGTGATGTTACTGTGCATTGCTCCACACATTCCACACTTGGCGACCATTTCGCCAATGGAGGGCTAGCCAAACCAATTACAAAGAAGTCGTGCCCCTCGTTCCCAAGCTGGTGGTAGGCCTTGAGGATGCTCCCGGCCGGCGCATGCCTGTGACAGCTTCAGGCCTCTGTTCAGCGCACACCGGAACGCCCATGATCGTGACAAGCGGTGCCAGCGGAGCTGAACGTTGAGGTTAGACAGGTCGAATGCTCATGGTTCTTGATTTCTGCAAGATTACCCCGCAAGAAGAAGAACATTTTTGGCCAATGCTCGTTTTTGTGCGTATTCGCAAGACAGTGCCCTTGCGCAGTTCAGGCAGCAGGCGTTCTCAGAGCTTGCCACTCGCGTGACAAAGCAGACCTTTGTACGCGTATTCCTGGACCCTCCGAAAGTACTGAAGTTTCTGTACATGTCCGAAAAAACAAAAACTTGCATGACTACTCCTCAATCTTCCGATGAGTGTTATTTTCTGCTCGTGCAGATTACCGCGCGTTTATCTGAAAAGCGCTCGGTTCAAGAAAAAGCGCTCGGATCGGATATCAGAAAAGAAGAAACTGTTCAGCGTGTGGGCTCAGTCTTTCTGCTACTCATGTGCAAGATTTGCAGCGGGCGCCGAACGTGGCAAAACTAGCACTTTTTGAAGTGCGCTCGTGTGGCGGGAAATTGCGCTTTTGTAGCGGGAATGTGCGCTCGTTGTGCGGCCTGGCCTGTTTCATCCAGGAAAGGTGCTGCTCGATTCAAAACATTGACCGCATTGCGCAACCTGTTCTCCAACGGAGCCTCAATTCCTTTGCGAAGCGGCCTTCCAGTTGGCTGAGTTAACGCTCGAAGACTAAATAGCGCTCGTTTGCCCAAAAAACGCTCGCAAGCACAAAAAGCGTATCAAATAGCAGCTTGAGCAGAAAATAACGCTCGTTGGAAGATACAGGCTTTTTCAGGAATTGGACGGAAATCGCCTTCAGCAGGCTGTAAGCGTTTGTGGTGTTCCTGGATGCGCTTAAACACAGTTTGTAATTTCTGTAGCTCCTCATAATTCCGCGTCATGTCTTACATCTCCATTTGCTGTGGGGCAACGTGTGACAGCTTCCTTGCCGCTTTTGCAAGTTTGCCGTTTTCTCATCCAAAATGCGGAAACCGGAAATGCCCGCAAATCGGCGGGACATGTACGGAAATCGGCAGTGAAAGTACGGAAATCTGCGGAGAAAGTATGGAAGTCAGACGAACATTTACTTGGGGAAATGCGCACCTTTTGTCCTTGGTGAATTGCAGACGTTCAATTGGGTTGTTCGGCCCATGAGCATGGCAAGCTCCAGTGCCAGGGCCGGAGCTGAACGTGAGATTCTTGCAGAGAAAAGTAGTTGAATGCTCCCGTGTCTTTTATGGTAGCCCGCAAGAAAAATACAGTTTTTGCTTAAATGTAGGGATTTCACGCAAATGCCCTGGTTTTTTTGCGGACACTCGCAAAAAAGTTCCCTTGGTTGGCCGTTATTTGCACGGCCTTCGCTTTCCATGCCAGGCCCATTTGCACGGTCTCAACAACTTGCATTGGAAGCATGGGCTCCATGCCCGAGAGCTCATGTCGGGGTGGGTGCAGTCGCAGCGATGTCTCCGCACTCCTTGCGTGCGCCAGGTTGCGAGGGGCGATGCGCTAGTGCCGCTTTGACTTCACTTCGGATCGTTGAGACCTTCCGGGTCCCCAGCCGTTCTGACCAGTCCATGAGCTAATACCGGTTCGTTGTTTTTGGAAAAGGCGAACCCAGAGCGCTGCGTCCGGGCTTGAATGTGTCTATCTCCATGTCGACCTTAGGATTTTTCCCCTGAAGCAGACAACCACCTAGGGTTGGGCGAACCTTGGGTTTGTTTTCCAACCTTGGGGAATCCAAACGGATTTTGTTGAGACAGTGGTTGAAACATGGTCAAAACATGGTTAATCCCCACCCCCTCGAACATGTGTGTTTGTTCTTTTTTGTTTTTTTGTTGGGGGGGTGGGTGTGAGGCATGTTTTGGATTTTTTGAGGAGGTCCTAAGAATTTCCCAAGTGGAATTTGGAAAAAAAAGTCCCTTTGAAGGGAAGGCAGGAGACTTGAAACAGAACTTGCATCGGGCCGCCGGCCAGGCGCATGCCTGGTGCATCCAAGGCACGCCAGGATCCAGGCGATGGGATGGGAGGAAATGAAGAGAAGAAAGCTAAACCATACCTGGACCTTCCATTGATACCATTTGTTTGCTTGCTTTTTTCTGCTTGAACACAGAATGTGCCTGATTCTTCACTTTCTGCCAGAGCAATGGAAAAGTGCCCGAGCTTCATATGGCTGCGAGTCAATTTATAAGGTCCGGAACAGGGTCCGGAACCCACATGCGATCCAGACCTCCGTTCCAGACCTCCGTTCCAGACCTTGCCTAGAAACATGTTCCAGACCTTCCGTTCCAGACCTTGTTTATGTATTTTCTAGAGTACTGATTCAGATGGTCGTTCTTTGTCGGGTGTTCAAGTGCAATGGCCAAGGCTGAAATGGCGTGGAGCAAGAAAGAAGGAGCAAAGGAGCCAGAAAGAAGGAGAAATCAATTAAGAAAGGAGTATCGGTGTTCCGGAACTTTGGTTCGGTTCGGTGCGATACAATTCCGCCGCTTTCGATACGGTACGGTAACGGTTCGATACCGTTCTCGGTTGAAACGACCGTGTTTACATGCGGCTTGCTAGCATTCCAAAGTGCAAGCCACTCGCGTAACCGTTCCAGACCCCGTTCCAGACCCGTTCCAGACGTGTTCCAGACGCAGCGGAGCAATTTGCCACCAAGCCCACATACACACACATGCGCCATGTAAGTAGCTGCGCTTCTTACGTGGCCCGCCATCCGAGAAGCCTTCAAGGACGACATGTGCCAGGGCTTTGGAGACACAGAAGTCTTTGAAGGATACTCTGCATCGGCTAGTGCATCGGTGGACATCGGCCTACGCCTCCCAGCCTTGTGCATCGGCTGGCGCGCGTGGCGGGCGTGACTACAGCGCATCGGTGTCCCAATGATGCGAGGGTGGCAACGATGGCGGCGCGCCCCTAGTCGCTTCATCCATCCATCTACCCATCCATCCATTCATCCATCCATCTATCCATCTTACACTAAATGAACGTGTGCTTGAGGACTCCACGCATGTCCTCCCAGAGGTCCGGAACAAGCGACCTTGCGTATCTGACTCGTTCCAGACGTCCGCGTCACCGCGTAACGTTCCACACCAGAATATTGATCCACACCCATATTTTCAAATGAGCACTTTTTAAATTTGCGCTCGTTTGCGGGTGTTTGCGCTTGTTTTGTTGCGGGCGTTTTTGCACAGTTTTTGCTCGAGTAGGTCATATTAGGACCTGACACCCGCCATGCCTCCAAAAACTGCTCGAGGTCCAAACAAGAGGACCAGACAAAAAGGTACCGATTCCAAAAACCAGCCGATTGACAGGGAGGCAGAAATTTAAGGTACGTTTGAAGGTCCTGTACAATGTGCATACTATTTTCAATTGGTATGTTGATTTTATTTATATATGTAAGTATATGTAGAATAAGTCCTATGAAACACAGACACACCCAAAGGATTCGGGGTGATGGAGGGATGCAGGGGATGCGCTGCCATAGGTTCAAACGGTTTTGGGAGGAAACACTTGGCTGGCTGCCAGCAGTGAGCTGTGAGTTGCTTGAACCTGGACTGGCAACCCAGAGTTTCCAAGATTCTGCAAAGATAGTGCTATCCAAAGGGCTCAGTTGGCCCCAGCAGTCCTTTTGTTTCGGATTTGTGGGAACTTCAGGGCTCACTTCAGGGCTCCTCCCATTCGAACCTACCTTTTGGCCTATGAGTAGATTCCACGCTGGCTTCGGCTCAAACGTCGCTGGACAGCGGCCTGGGTCGCTGGGTCTTTCAGCCATGGATCCCGAATCCGGCTCACCTGGGCCATCCTTGCCGAACAACTCCAGCCCTTCGAGCGGAGTTGTGCAGCAGGCCGGGCGACGTCTATAGAGATGGCTCTTCAAAACCAGATAAAGGTTGACCTCATTCCCATGGCCATAGGTGTGGGTTAGGTGGCCAGCAAGTTTGGGTCACGACAGATGGCGCCATGATACCAGGAATCAGCAGGCTCGCCCAATGTGTCAATGGCTGTTTGGCGTGAAACACCGTGCATGTTCCTCAAACATGTGTCTTGTTCAACTCTTTCTCGCTTTTGGTAAGCCGAATACCCTCAATCGTGAAGGCTGACAAGAAGGAGTCATTGATAGTTAGAGCTCATGGTTGTGGGACGTACGCCGGGGTGATTTGGATGGCGCAATTCCTATTGTGTAAGGGGATTTCTTGGCAGTGGGGGCCTGTGCCAAGGCCTTCCATGCAAAAGTCAGTCTGTAAGCCTTCCAGCACAATACTACCAGTCTGGTCTGCTGAGTGGTCGAGGGATTCTGGGGTGTATTGGTTTCGTTGAAGGATGTTCTAAAGGCCAAGCGCTTTCAAGCACCAATAAATATATACATGTACGCAGGAGTAGGCCATCCATTAGACTATCGATTGCACTTCGAAAGGGCACATTCTGTTGGAAAGCCATTGGGCAAGAAACCCAACTGGACATGTGTGCCATCCAAATACTTGACTATTCTGTGCAGATTGGGATCAACAACTTGACGGGGGCATTGACGGAACGGAAAATCCAGAGAAACCCCATCCCTCAAATGGCCGCTCAATTGGGCCGCAAATTTCAGTTTTTGCCCGCAATCATTTAGTGTGTTTCTTTCTTTTCGGGGTACAAGGTGACTTGGTAGATCCCGCAATTCCCATTTTGTGGACAATTAAATGAACAAAGCGGTTGAGTAGATGACACAGCTCAGCAAACATGTGCTTTACACGTAAACGTTGGGTAAGTGTCGGGTATGACCATCCCATAATTGGTCAATGCCATCTTTCAACTGGGGAGCCATGGTCCACAAATTCAGCTTGGTTCCCAGCCATAGTTTGGCCATGCAATTTATGAGACGTCCCACAAGTTTTGCCGATGAGCACCGAACCACTCAGTTTGGTGTGAATGAGGGGAGGCTGGAAATAGGGGCTGGAACTAGGGCCGAACAAGCCTGAGCCGAGGTTTCCGATACTGTTGTTTCTTTTGTGGGGTGTTTGTTCTGCTTGCCCGGGCTTTTGCGAACACATACGCCAAGGTGCTTCACGCACTTTTGGAGAAGCTGAAAACTTTGATGGAAGCCTTGGCGCCGAACAAGAACTCGGTGGGGGTGGAGAACAGGTTTTACTACGTGCCTCCGTTGCAGTGGGGATTCCAGACGGTGGGCTCCTGTACCATTCTGCTCAATCATCGTTCTGTACGAAAAACAAAACATATTGTGCTTTCTAGGTTTTTGGCGGTTGTTTGGAAAGAAGGATCCCTGGAATGCGTTGCTCAAGTTTCGGTCCATTCGACCCCTCCTTTGAATGTAGGGATTGGGGGACTTTGCGACCCCGGCCTTGCTATTCCAAGTGTTGTTTGCCGTGTATCTTGTCTGGTGGTGGGGTTGAATGGATCTCAAAACTCTATGCCCCATTATTCTATAGAGATGAGGAGGGAAGTACAGCCAGACGGTAAGTGGGAGAGTAGTCAAAAGAAATCTGTCCAGACATCCCCAGCCGACAGGAAAGTGGCGGTTGCTTTTGCCGCTCAAGCAAACATGTATAGATGTTGACATATCAACAAAGAAGGTAGCGCCGCACTGCAGCCCGGAAGGTTTGCGGAAGGCCCGCGGAAGCAGTTATGTAAACTTATAGAGAATCATGCTTGCGGAAGGTACCCTTCACACCGCGGAAGCTTTGCACGTCAATGCAAGTTTAAAGGGATTAAAGCCCACCACTCATTCGAAGCACGCTATTTTTCAGTTTTGTGGTAGGACGACCTGACCAAATGGAATTGAGGACCGGTTGCAGCCAAGGCTGCCCATCATGTGGGGAGTTGAAACGCCCCGAGGTGATACAAGCTTGCTATGATGAGGGTCCTTTTGGAATCTCTCGCTTCAGGTTTTGGAATGATGGGGGGCTTCGCCTTGAAGAAGAGCGCACCGCACTTCTCAAAACGGGGGCTCCCCGTGGTTAGTGTAACTTTTGGTGTCCTAAAATTACAAGAAGGTGTTTTTTTAATTTTTAATAAAATGTTTTTTTTGAATACAGCTTGAGAAACTTCCTATGGGGGTTGCCTTGAATTGGCACGCGTCCAGGAAGCCAACAAGGAGCACAAGGTGATTTAAGCCAAAAAGGCTCTCAAATTGGTACGGCTGGGTAGCACCAAAGCTCGTAGCCATCTAGGTAGTACCTTAGATTTTACAGCCATCTAGACATTACCAACAGGTATAGCCATGAAAACTCATGGTCATCTAGAACCAACTTGGCTTTTGCGGGTTTGCCATCTGCTGCATTTCCTCCAGGTTTCAAGTCTTTAGTTTGCCTCAAAACCGCGCAACTCTACGCCTTCGAGAGCGGTCCGAAGCGCGCTTGAGGACACCACGGAGAAGGTTTGGAAGCTGCAGGGCGGGGAGACGGAACAAGAGCGCCTCGAGGCGAAAGCTTTCGCGCCGCTTCCGGCCACTTTCGCCTTGAAGGACCACTTGAAGGACCACTTTTTGAACGGCCCATTCGGTTCTTCTCCAACAGCCCAACCAAATTGGGCTTTGGGATGTGGAGAGTTGGGTTTTCAGGTTGCCACTTGTGCCGCGGGTCACGGTTGTTTGCTGGAACCGTCGCTTGCTTTGCCGAATGTGTTGCTTATCACGGGGTTACAGTTTCCCTAAATCAGGCTTGCTGCATTTAGAACCCACAAAAATAGCCAAGCCGAGAGTTGGTCATCAGTCCTTTTGTGCGACATGGCAAGACGAGTGTGTTGCCAAAGTCATGCGTCCAGGGCTGCGCGAGCCCTTAGGAGCCATGAGGCAGGGTAAGGACTTGTCCTGTCTGATTATTTGAAGTGAACCCGACGAACTCCTGTTTAGTCTTTTATTCATTCCCTTGTTTTGGGTACAGGGCATATGTAATATGTAGTCAAATTGGGTTTGGCGTGTTCGATGGTTCACATGACAGAGAGAGAGAGAGAGAACATGATTCTAATTAAGATCCCTCGACTCCCCATGATCAGTACGTAGTGACGCCTCAACTTTGCTTGGTTTTTTGCTTCGGTTGTTGGGAGACTTCTGGATCAACTTCAGAGATGCCCACCCCACATATCCAAAGGAGCTGGGACATGGGGGTTGGTCAAAAGGTCCTTTACACGGGATGACCATTGGGGAAAACCCCTAAAAGATGATGCTTCCCGCTAAATGGGGAAAGTCATGGTCATTTGGGGGCCGAACGGAGTATTGATCAACCCCCATATATCAGCACTGCGCTCGGGCAAACAGGCTGGCTGAGCTGGGTGAAACGCACTCTCACCCATGAAGGTGCCTTGGAGATTCCATAGGTCCGGTTTCGCCCAGAAGTTCTGCTGAGTGGGGCGATGGCGACCCCCCGGATTTGGCAACCCGGCGGATTTTGAGGGGTGCTCCATCAAAAGTGGAGGCGTCCACATGGGAAACCATGGGAAACCCCATATACCCATCCGCCTGGTTGATTAGTCCTGGTTTCCCATTAGGGAGTTTCTCAAAATAGGGTATGTTTCCTTTAAACACCAACCACAAAAGATCCACCCCCCCATTTGAGTGTCTTTTTGTAGGGGACCCCCGTCTTTTCCAAGTAAAACCACAACAGAACAGGTACCCTCAAAAAAGATACACCCATTCTGAGAAACTTCTAGTGGAAATCCGCCGAATATTTCATGCAGGCGGAAGCCATTCGCTTCCACACGAGCCGCGGTTTGTCCTCCGCCTACGCACCGGCGACCACCGCATGCGACGCCTCCAGAGGGGACTGGGGCAACGCGCAGCTTGGTTGCGTCATTTGGTTCCACAATCAACATCAACTTGGGTAGAAGGCCCGGTGTAGGTCGAGATATCCGTTTTGGATCTTTACAGAAGTTTGCGTAGAGTCCTTTACCCAAATTGAGCCACAATCAAAATCCAGGTATATGAAGGTTCGTAAGGGACAATCCCAAGCACAAATAGCCGCCACCGCCTTCTCAATTCTGTACATAGATCTGGATCTGGGTAGACCGTTTTAATACCGGGTTTTGATTATGACCCAATTGCTCCTTGGGGCCTCCCCTTCAAAGCGACACAATAAACGGTGCCTCTTCTTTTCCTGCCCACCTGAGGCCTTTGCCTTGTTCTTTGAACAATCTTCAACTTGGCAAACACATCAGCGACCAGTGAAACGTGCGGGTCAAAGACTAACCCGTGTTTGTTTGAAAAGGTTCTGAAAAGCTTCAAGGGAAGTTCGCGGTATGTTTCGTGGGATTTGGAGGAGCTCTTGGACGGTGCTAGGGGATCTTTTTCGACGTTGGCCTGTGTGGATTGTCCGGTGGACACGAAACCGGGCCAATGCGGGGGAGTCCAACTCGCGTTGTTTTCCACACATCTGGCCCCTCTCCCTGACTTACTAGTGGACTCGTGGACGTCAGGTGTTAGGCCACAACGTCTTTCCGAGCAACACACGGAAGCCACGCGGAAGTTTGCCAGATTCCCAGCCCTGCAAAGCGGCCTCGCTAGAGCGTGCCTTTCGCAACGGCTTTTGCCTTTCAACTCGTGCAGAAAGCCGTGAAACACCTGTCAGGC
This sequence comes from Effrenium voratum, assembly GCA_963377175.1. Lineage (NCBI taxonomy): Eukaryota > Dinophyceae > Suessiales > Symbiodiniaceae > Effrenium > Effrenium voratum. Next base: position 667,439 of record CAUJNA010000680.1, on the reverse strand, counting down.
CGCAAGACGAACCGTGAAATGACTCGGCTTTCACGGGCCTTGGCCGTTCAGACCAAGCCTTCATTCAGACTGGGAACCACGTCCTACGGAGGATTTTTTCAAGAACTGCCCAACCCAAATAGGTATGTATATGGGTCAACATAAAACAAATGCAGATTTTGGCTCTTGTTTCCATTTGCCAGTGTTCCATTGGGGTACCTCTTTTTGACCCACACCCAAATAGCTGGCCCGGTGATTATCATTTTGCCGGGATGCGCGGTTTATGCAACCGATCCGCTCTCGGCCGAATGTATGGATCCACATGTGAATCCCTGGATGGAATTGCTGGTGAGAAATCCCCCCCCTTCTCAAAGGGGTCCAACAGGTATGGCTCCATTCAATTGGCTATGATTTACCATCCACCTGAATCAGGATCTCAGACACCGCATGTTCCAGGTTCCAGGTCCTTCCCCGGCCTCCCTCCCTGGGTTGGGGGGCCCTGGGCCCTGGCCCCGAGCTCGCCCACCGAGGAGTTTGCCGCCTCCCCCGCCCTCTGCGGGTCCTGTCACCGCCTCCCTCCACGGTCCGGCGGGCGACATGTCTTCCCTGGCGCACCCGGTCTATGCCCCGCAGGCATGGCCAAGCACTTCAAGCAAACCGCTTTTGTTCCAACGACCTGGTTACCACCTTTGTAGACATCGATCCCGCCCTGAACCAGCCTGAACCCTAGAAACTTAGAAACTCCCCGGTTAGGTTTCCCTGGGGACCGGGACATGGAAACCAATTCCAGCTCCAGGCCAACTTGGGCTACGGCGCGGCGGCTCCGGCCGCTCCCAGCGCTCCCAGCGCTCCCAGCGCCGCTCCAAGCGGTGTGGCGGGGGCGCCTCTTGCCAGCCCCTTCGCTGCCGCCCCACTGAGCTCGCCCTTTGCACGGCCTGTGCTGGCATCGCCCTTTGCGCAGTAGACATTGAAGCCGACCAACTCTGTTACGCGTTATCTGTTTCTAAAAGTTTGTTTCGGGTGCAGTGCTCGCCAAATGCGAAATATATGGAAGAGTGAATTCGCAATGCACCGGAGAAAGGCCTTGCCAATCACGAAAACATGGGTCTGGGGGAAGTCACGAGATGTCGCGCAACATCCCTGGGGCTTGTATACTGAACCTGCCATGTCCTCTTGGAACAAGTCGTTTTGACCGTGGCTCTGAGGTCTGAGACCCCTCTATTGGTCTATGGGGGCTTTGCTTCGAAATTGAGTGGCTTCCCTCGCCCAGAGTACCCTCAAGGGGACAATGTTGTCCCGGTCGGTCAAATCAAGCTGGCGGCTTGATCTAGGGCTCCCTCCAAAGTGGAGGGTCTCGTCGAACAGAACACGAATCAAGCTGGGGTTTATCAGTCCGGGGCATTTGAGGTCTGTTAGAGCCTTGTAGTCCGTTATTGGAGATCCCCAAACAGCTGCTGTCTAGTTGAGGATTTCCCAAGCTATTATTGTGTGCTTTTGCTGCAGACCTCATGCGAGCAATGGTCAAACCTCGTGCTATTCAGACAGAGTGGATTGGAGTCTGTAGAACATAAAGACGGTCTTTTCAAAGTGTAAGGGTCACCGTCATGCCCCTGCGCCCAAGGGCAGGATTAGGGGCCTTTTGAAAGCTGAGGTTTTGTGCCCCTCTATTGCTTCAATTCACTCCGATGATTAACACACACCATGCGTTCGGATGACACACTGGGGGTTCCGGGTAGACTATAGCTAACAGTTACTTTCAAAGCAACATTGGCTGGTGACAGCTCAGGGGGGTCTGGCCGCCTTCTCTCTAAGGGAGTTCCGGATCTGGCGCACTGCAAGTGACGCAAGGTCTGTTGTTCTGAGGAGGACTCGAAAGGCCTAGCTGCATGCCCAACAACCAGGGGGCCAAAGTAGAAGTTTTTTGGACATCCATGAGTTTGGTCTGTGGCCTGCACTGGGACCCTGAATGGCAGAAAAGCTAGAGGAAATTCTCGCAAATATTTGAGGGAGAGAACTCCATTACACTTGTTTCTAAAGCGGCTTTTGCTAAGCCCATAACATTATAAAATGGGATGACTTTTTCTGCGCCATAATAGCTAAGAGTAACAATTGATCCGCCATCAATCATGAGTGGTTCAGCCCTTTTTGCAAGCGCGGTCAATGTTTGTTCCCAAAAAGGGTTCGATCTTAAGCGGATTCCTATTGCAGGCTGGAACTTGTTGCAATTCGTATCCCCTGAAGGGCGCGGCAGGTTTCCGCTTTGCTGCGTGTTTCCGTTTTTGTTCTCAGGGTTTTTGGACAGATCCCAATACCAGGCTTCGAGTATCGAGCGCGCCAGGTTCAGGATCGAGTTTCAGATCACCCCGCGATCTGTGCTGGTGACCTGGCTCAGGCTCGCTCCGACGCCGAACATTGATTTGAGTTGCAAATACCTGCTGGTAAGGAATGAGGGAATGAACCGATTTGGGATTCCCTGAAAGGAAACCGCAGTTGGATGGTTTATCTCCGGGTCATTCCTCATTCCCTGCCTATCGCACCGGCAATCACAGGTTCCTGCTTGCCGAAGTGGCCAACTTGTTCTTTTTTAGGTCAAGTCCCAACACGTTCAAGTCTGGGCCAGTCAACCGGGCGCAGCCCTGTTTTCTTGGGTGGCCCTTTCGACGGAAAAGCCGGTTTGCCTCGTTTGCCCCTTGCCACTGGGCGAATTCCTGAACCCCAAGACAGGGACCCAAGGGCCCTACAAAGCCGCTTCCCCTAAAGACTCCGGCAAGGGTTAGGCATTGCTAAGTCTTAACATGGCGCAATCAGGTTAGGTAGGGTCTCTGAGTCGGGGAGGTCATTCCAGGTATTTAATTGAGCAAGCTCACTGACTCAGGGTAAGCCCAGCGCCCGTTACTTGGGATTCTTTAATTCTGGCAATTAGCAATTTGGATGGAGATTGCCTAGAGCTTGAAAATTCACCAATCCAGGGGTCTCCAAAACTCTTACCTGAACATCAGTCCCACCAGCAAAAGTGCCGGGGTGTAGATATTGAAGTACTCCTTTGGGCCCGAAAATGACGCATGTTGCCAAGGGATGTTGGGACTTTGACTTTTGGCCAAATGGGCTTTCCGTATTAAACCACTAAAAGTTAAACTTTTAGCAGGGGAGCAGAAAGCAACCGAGTAAAGAACGGAGATTTCTCGTGAGTCCGCATGCGCCCAACTATCGCACCACGCCTTGCAGCCTGGTTCCCCACATGTTGTGTGTGTAACCATGGCAAGCCGCAAGTGAGGTCCGTTCAAAGACCTCGCAATGCAAATAGTTTCTCGGGGAATTGACCCAAAGCGAGTGTGGGCGGCGAATTGCCGTCCTTTATTCCAAGAGTTTTCCTATTACACCCTGGGATTGCGCCCTCCGGGAAATCACCCTATAGCCTATTTGCAGCTGAAACCTGGTCGTTTTGGTTCACTTGGTGTCTTGGGATTATTTTGGGTAGTCCGAGGGTGTAATCCCAGGGTGTAGTGGGAAGATCCTTCGATTCATGTCGTCTTCTGGGCCCAAGCCGCTGAAAAGCGATCGGCCATCGAGCCAGGATCGCGGAGGGCTGAGGAACTTGTGCCATCACCTGGACATGTGGAGCCGGGATGTCCATCATGCCAATGATGGGCTCATGGCGATGTCTCTTTCCCAATCCGGACTTGAAGGTGAAATCATCTTGGCTCACAAGCAACGCTCATCGAGCATTTGAGTCGAATCTTCCAAAGTCCTGGTTCACCCTTTGGGCCATCGCGGAAGCCGGCTCGCGACCGTGGCAAAACTGCGATATGCCGCACTCAGAGAGGATGATACGGGGACAGCGATATCTGCCCTTTGGAACCTTACTTTGTCATTTGTATGCGTTTTGTCCAGGGTGTGTTCAAATAGTTTGATCCGTATTTCACATTCTCCAGCCCCCTCATGCTTTTGGGTGGATGACTCTTGTACAGGATATTAGAATCCAAGTCGCTTGTTTGCCCAGATGGACACACAGCCAAGCAACAGATAGGGCACGGTGTCTGAGGGCGTTTCTGACAGAATGGTGCGAAGTTATTCCGCTGGAGGGATCCTTTATGATGCCCGACATGTGTATGTACCGACTTACTAAATCTGTTGAGTTTCCCTTGGGTTACCAACACCGCCCCATCTACCGGTTCATTCCCATTCTTTTCTACCGGGCTTGGGTGGTGTTCTGGCAAGACTCGGATCCTCTGTGTCAAGTTACTCCACGACGCCTAGAAAAAAAACATGCCTTGCGCATCCAAGCGGTTTCGTTTAGAGCTTGCATCTTGGCCAGGGCCTCTGCTTTTGGTGAAGTGCAATGAACATGCACCCGATCATTTGTCAAGCGTTTGACTCTTGGACGGTGTCCAGTTTGCTTCAAGAACAACGAAGTGGGGAGCACCCTCTAACATGGTTGCACAGAACTATGTGTGGTATTGATGTCGACCAAATGGCTCCCGCAGTTTGAAGGGCACGATGACGAATACTGAGTAGTCATCTTACCCTTAAGCCTTAGTTGGGTACCTTAAGAGACTTGTCTGGCCCTCCAATTGAGACCCTTCTTTCTGCCTTAGACCCGAAACTAAGTGTACGACTTGCCTTTCCAACGCATTTTCCCTTTGTGGGTACGAGGGAAATCATGTATGGAAGCGACTGATGCACAGGCTGGGGATTTCTGCGGTCTGCGGTCAAGCAGCTCGTTGATTTCGCCTCCCAGGTTGAGAAAGTTCTGCACACCAGGGATGCAACACACTTGGGACCATGTTGTACTATGCATGGTATGGCAAAGGCTTGCCTATTGTCTTTCTATTCTTTCAAGGAATCCCTACTTGTTTCAGGGTAGAGAACAAGGGTCGTGACATGGGCAATGGTGAGCAGCCATTTCTTGGCGGAAGTGGATTTAGCCTTTGTGTCGTGAGAAGAGTAAAACTAATAATGTACAACTACTTTGCACGGGAGAGTCCCTGTTGTGGTAAACTCAGGTCCACTCAGAGCCCGCCGGATGATCACAAACCCCACTCTCATTTCAGTCCTTGTTCTGGTGCAAAGGAACACCCCAAAGTTTCAAAAGTTGGTGTCCTTTTCTTTTCCCTCAACTCCAAAGAACCTCCAAAGAAAAAAACAAAAACATGGAACATATCAAAAGAACAAAACCCACGGCTCTTCCAGCCTTCGGGACCCACGCGCGTGCCTCGGCCGCGTGCCGCGTGCCTCGGCGCCATGGATCTCGCCGGCGCCTTCCACGGCGCGGCCTACGTGGCGTCGGCCCACGCCCAGGGCGTCGCCCTGGCGCCCGAGGCCGTCCCCCGGTGCGGCGCCCGAAAGCCGCCCGCGCGGAGCTGAGCGCTTGGAACCCTGCGGCGGGTTCCGTTTTGAAGCCGGTTTTGAAGCCGGTTTGAGTCACTGCCCTTGAAAAGAAACTCGACAAGGCGCAACCAAGCCAACAAAAGCAAGCAAAAGACCGGGGTCGAGGTTTGGGACCATCTATCACTCAAGTTGGTTTGCCCTGGACTGAACTGAAATGATGCAAGCACATGTCAAAATCCTGGTTTAGTTGAAAGCTGACCAGGGAGAAAGACATCCGTGAATCCAACCCAGAGAGCTGTCCAGCGGGGACCTTACTTTGTCATCTTTCCTGTTTTTGGCAGGGGACCAGGGGCGGGGTTGGCTTTGCATTTTAAACATTTTGGGTGACCTATTGCATGGCTTCTAACAATGGGTTCCAGGATGGGCACGCATGATGGTTCTTTGCTCGCTGGATCCCATTGGAACCTAAGGCCCCTTGCCCGATTGTCGCAAGTCTTTGTGGGAGGATTTTCCTCCAACCGAAAAGAGTGTCCTTTTGCAGTTTTGCATTTTTGTGGGAGGGTGTGCCTGTAGAATCTGCCAACCGAAAAAAGAGCGCTTTTTGGCCCGTTTGTCCTGTTTTGTTTGGGAGGGTTTCGCCGTAAAATCCACCAAACGATCAAGAGTCCCCGCTTTTCCCCATGTGCACTAGGCAATTGACTCTCCCCCCCCATTGCTTCCTATGCGGAACATGAACATATGTAAACGGGGTGTCAATGATGAGATCTATTACCGTTCTCCTTTGCTACATGAATCTGAACATGGGATAGCTTGTCCAGACTTTGTTCCGAGGTTGCCCACGATTTGGGGCATCGTGCAACATCACTAGGGGACTTAGGTTACTTCATGGCTGGGCTGTTGTGACCCTCTTTGGGGTCCCGGAGAGAGCTTATGGAAACAACGGCTTTTGAACGGACCTGCTCCGGGAACAACCCAGACTGGCCAGGCCCTTCGATTGTCTTACCATCAGCCCTTGAGACATGCTTGGGAGCTATACAAACAATATGGCGGACTTCCTTTTAGTTTCGGTGTCGTTTTTCCCTGTGGCTTTTTGATGGCAACCCGCAACTGGCAAAGCTATGTGTTTGGTGGCACTTCAGTGAAGCGGGCGGGTGAATACATGGCCTTCAAGAAGCGGTACTCAGCAATCCTTCCATAGGTGGGTATATCAACAGATGTGGGTGTGTCATTTTTGAGACCTTGTTGGTTGGGATCTCGGATTCTCGTCTTTCAAGGCGGACCCATGTCTCAAAACCAACACTGTTCAGGCAGGTTATGGACACCGAAAGATACATTGGCCCATTGAAGTCCCGAGTTTGGGCATGGCCGGAAGCAAACAAGATTACCTTGTGGTTTCTTCGAACGAAAGGAATCACCTCTGAAAATGGATCTTTAAAAACTAGTTGAGTTTCCATTGAACTTGCGGACATGTCACTGTTTTGCTCCTTAGGAATAAAACAGAAAAAGCAAACACGCCAATGGTGTTTGTGGACGGTCTAGGAGTGTGTTGTTTTTTCAGGAGGAGGGGTGGCAGACGCTGAGAATCCAAAAGCAGGTTATTCTCCAGAAACTTAGCCATAGAGCCAGTTCTTTAAGGGGGGTGTACCATTTCTGTAGAAAGACACAGTTTTTGATTAGTATTTGGCTAACCTCCAGAGGCATTTCTTGGTTCGCTAGTTTCTATGAAAGACCCACTTAAAACTTTTCTTGGTTGAGTCGACTTTGCCAAGGCCGAGCTGAAGTTTGCAGACCTCCTGGGCGCAGTGTTGGAGGAGGGGCACGAGGTTCCAGGGAGACTCCTATCTTCCTGATTTTGACCATACCGTTCTTTGCATGTTTCTCCCCACCCGACAGGTCTGGGATTGTTTGATTTTAAGTGGCATCCGACCCGCCCACCCGCAGGGCAGCTACAGAGCCTATTTGACAGACAGCGGCCGTGACAGTCCGAAGCCTGCGGCCCCCGCCAGCTTACCCAGGTAGCAGGCCATGCAGTTGGCAAACCTCTCCCTCCTTCTTGCTACACAAAAATTGCGCGTTTTCGGGTGTTTTGCGCAGGCACTCGGACTCGGTGGGGCCGATTTGCGGCCGCGCGCCGCCCTGCCAAGGAAATTCCTCGGCACGGTTCTAAGTAATGACAGAGGTCCGCCCATGCCTTTGGCGCGCGTTTGGCGAATCAGAGCCTATGCTTCCTCGACTATTTTAAGATAGGGGTTGTTCAACCCCTATTTTTTTGCATTGACAACCCCCTTTTTTCTGTCATTGGCCTCTGGGATCCATTTTGGGTTGTTACTTTGTTGTTTCGAACATTACGCCTGCTATTGCAACCTCTCCAGTAGCCTTGGGAGAAATATGTCTCTGCTAGCTAAGTATACATTATTTTTTTGATAGGGTCCTCGAGGCACCTGCTGAAAGTTCCGCAGGTGGCACGAACAACAAGCAATTGTGCGCTGGGTTTTTCCGTTCCAATTTTGACACGGGTCCCAAAACGACGTGAGCGTAGACAAGCCGTAGAAAAAAACAACAACGGTAGAAACACAATTGTTTGGCGTGCAACCACTATTTTTGGCATAGAACCACTATTGTTTGCGTAGAACCTCTTGTTTTTGCATAGAACAAGCAAATTTTGCAGGGGACCCAGAAGATCAACATCCTCGTCCTGGAATGGTTGCTGTGATGGGTAGAGATTTTGGCTGTCCCGTATTTTTGGGTTTGGTTAAGGGGGTGGGCCAGAAGAAGGAAAGATTTGGTCTACATGGCCATGTTAAGAAACCGAGCAACATAGAAACCAACATTGGCCTTGAAAATTGTGAAACATATTGCTGCATACGCAAATACATATTCGGCTTTGGGATCCCATGGAGCGGCCTTAGCGTCAAGTCTTTCCTAGCCCTTGTTCCAGTCCAAAACGGAGGCTGCCGCTCGTGTTCAAAAAATCGGGCTTGTCACAACGTCTATTTTTTGAATAGGCTTGGGTAGCGCGAAGGGGGGGCAAGGACGAAAAACGGAACTTTTCAGCAAGTAAGGGAGCTAAGAGAATGAAGGGCCGGCGGCCCTTCCCAATTGTAATCCGTTGTTTTCCTCATTTTACGTGCATTTTTGCTGCCCCGAAGGGATTCTGCCGCTGGCCCAGCTTGCCAATCCAACGTTGCAGCTGGCAATGATACTAAGACATCATGCGCAACAGCTAAGTCTCCATTGTGGGCTAGCCTGCCTTCTGAAGTGACAAGCTCTCGCGGCTCGACCCACCTGCGTGGCAACAACAGTGGAGGGAGCCTCTGCCAATCTAACTTTCTTGCGCAGAGCCTTTGCCCCTTGCGGCTACACCGGGTTGGCCGTGTACCTTATCAATCCTGATTGAAGTCACGAGCCGCTGTCAGAAAGTCTTGCGTCGCGATGTTCAGCAAGCTTCTTTCGCCGTGTGAGTGGGCCGTGAGGCGTTGCTCAGTTGATGTATGGAACTTGTTTACGCGGGGCCGTGGTGTGCATCGCATTGTTCCAGGGTTCTATTGAATGGCCTTTGCGCGGTCTTGCAGGCACTGCGTCTCTTCGTGGCAAACCGCAGTTGCGCCAGACTTCAAGCCGTTTGCCGCGGCCTGCGCCCTTTGCTGGCGGGGGTTTCATGTGAATCTTCATCGGCCAGCCCGAAATGGAACCCGTCTTCAACTTTTACGCAGCCTGTTAACAAGTTTACTTCTGGGGCGAAACTATACTGCGGGCCCCACCTTCAAACACAAATTGCAAAGCCCTTGTCACTTTGGACTGATTGTAGGAGACAGTCCATCATTGCGCCAGGATGAGAAATGCAATGGTCATGGGATTTTGCCGTGACTTTCATGACCCCACTCTTCTGATGTGTCGGCGCGTGATGGGCGCCACAGCGAGATCCAGCGCTGGCCTGTTTTCACTTCTGTGACTTTTTTCTCTCTGCCGGCCACTTGTTGTCAGCGTGTGCTTGCTGTGTCACATACTGTTGATGGAAGAAATCTTGCATGAGTTTACAAGACTACATGTTTGCCACCCCGCGCCCCCTACTTAACATTGATTTGCGACGAGCAAAACCGCTCATAGGTTGTCAATGGCCGAAATCTTGCATGGCCCAACCCAACTTGGCCAAACTGAGCGCCAATGTTAAGTAGGGGGCGCGGGGCAAGTCGTAACGAGATGGCATGGATCTGCTTCAAAAGAGATGCAAGATTTCTTCCATCCACCGTATGACGAGCTCTTTGGTGTCTTGACCTAAACAGTCATCAGCTGGCCGGGATGCTGTGGCCGATCTGAAGAGGCGGCACGCCGTGGTTCTGTCGCACGTGGCCGGCGGAGGAGCGGCCAGGTGCGGTTACTCTGGACCGGCTTGGCCCTGCATGCCAGCGCGCCGAAGACGCGTGGACGGGTGGTGAAAGCGAAGATGTCTGCCCCAATTTCATTTGCATTGGGTGGTGCGGAACTTTTTGGCCCGCCAGTCCTGGCCTCCACGTTTGACAGGGAAGCGAGCTGGGCAACATACTGCAACGCTTTACCCTGAAGGCCATGCAAACCGCTGCTAGCCTTTTTGCGGCGACAGCGCATGGCACCCTGCGTAGATCGCAACTTTGGCGGGGCCCAAGCGCTCAATGCATGCGAGAGTTGTCAACTTGGCTAGCCTGACAAATGCTGATGGACCAGCTTTCACTGACCGAAGAAAACACTGACCATTTGCAGAGGAACAAGGAAACTGCTTTCTATTTCAGGCTGTTGGTGCCTCTGTGCGTGTGGCGCGCGTTCAACCTGCGACAGCAAGAGCACACTTTCTATGCACCTGGGACTCCACAGGAGAGGCCACGCGTGCCACAGATGGCCTGACACGTCTGGCAGCCACGCCGCTGGCCGCGAGGAGTCGTTTAAAAACCTCATGCCCACTTTGGCAGGCAGGCAGCGACTGCAGTAGGCACAGTGTTTTTCCGACGGGGTAGAGTTTTGCACATATCGGATGCATTCATCGTCAACAAGTGCCACGAATTTGGACAAATGCTGCTGCGCAGGCCTCGCAAGTCGACCTTTGTGTTGGGGGTTGTTGTGATTAGCATGTCTCTGCAAGTCAGCTGAACGCAGAGAAGTGCTCAGCGCAATGACGACTTGCTTTCTGGCTTGACTTGCAATGGACGCGTAGTCAGTTTTGACGTCAAGAACAAAATGCTGCGTGCCTATGTCCATGGGTGTTTGGTGACGCTAAGAATTAAAGGTTTCCCCAACCATGGGGGTTGATTGTAGGCATTTTCCTTTCGGACAGAGTTTTCGGCTATTGCGCCCCATCCTTGCTTGCAATATATCAAAGCTGTTAGCAATTGGCTCCCTGGCTTCAAGACGAAACGGCCAGGAAGGCCTTGCGAATGTCGTGAAACCACGGTGCCAGGCCACGAGAGCTTGCAAGTGGCTCCTTCATTCTATGCTACTAGCAAAATGAGCGGAGCCATAATACCGATCACCTTGTGCCAAGTCTGGTGGCCACTAGTCATTTGCCTTGCACACTTGTGCAGGCGCTACGCATCGGTCGTTTTGCATACAAAAAGTACTGCTTTAACTACGCAGCAGGGTTTGGCGCGCGCTTTTGAGGATCTTCCCTTGGCATGCGGAAAAGACTGTAGACTGACACGCAGGCAAGACATGGGAGTGGCAGCGGCTTATAACTAAGTCGGGTCTGTGTTGCTCAAGCTTGTGCCAAACACAACCAGATCTTGCCGCCCCAGATTTTCTTGCGGGTATTGGCAATGCCTGGCTCGAGGTCAATCCGAAGGACCATGCTATTGCGGGCCGTTCCCCCTTGCAGCTTGCAGCGGGGAATGAACTAACTACCTTCGGATAGTGTGGTGGTTTTGCTGGTGTTTTTTGTTTCTGGGGAGCCCCCTTTGTTGGTTTGAATGGAATACCCAAAAGGAAAGAAACCTTGTGGGGAACCCCCGTTTTCAAACTAACCCTAATGTTAATTCACTCCCAATTAATCACTCCGCAGGGCCTACCGTTTTTTTTTTGTTTTGCAAAATTGAATAATCCCACTCCAAAAAGGTAAGTGTGGAACAAATCGCTCCGTCTCCCCCTTCGAAGCAGAGGACATCGGTCTGAGGCCATGAGTCAAAACCACGGGGGCTGACCCACAGCCCAAAAACAAACCTGGTTTCCACACACCCCGCAGGACGGCCACCTGCGATTCATCCACTGCCCAAGGGGCCGAAGCGGCTGCCGCGTGCGGGAGGATGTGGTGCTGGAGGTGTCCGGCGAACGCCCGGCCGTGGAGGCGCGCGACGATGTTCCAAGCCTTCCAACGACTTTGCTGAGCTAGGTTTTTGGCGAAAAGACCCTGCTGTAGAAATGTTGGGTGTTATTTTGGTTGTTTGAAGTGAAATGGTGTTGTGAACTGTAAAACCTGGTAAGAACCCCTTGTTAGGTGCTATCCATTCTCCTTTTTGTTTGGATCCCGCACGTGTTCAACCCCAAGGACCCGGGGTTGGTTCCATTCAAACCCCCTGGTAAGGCGTTGGCCACCTGAATCTGGGCTGATCAATTCATCCCGAAACCGAAATTAACTCCACCCTCAGAGAGAGCTAAGACTGGGTATCATGTGGGTCAACATCTAACTTTTGAGGGCACAGTAGTTCCAGTGTGTGTCCAGGTTTGTCCTTGGCCATGTGACCTCCGAAGCTTCTTTGGGTGAGCTCGGGGCGAGCTCTGGAGCTCTTCAAAGTTCGAAATGAGCAGAGCTTCGATGCTCGAAGACACCCACGTGGCTGTGTGTGTGTGTCGGAGATTGTCCGGAAAAAAACAAAAATGTTCCTTTGAACACGCCCCTTTTGGTCAGCGAGCAAGTGAGGAAATTCGAGGTTTCCAAGAGCTGAACAGACGAGATTATATACTATAGCCTCAAAGAAGAGAAACGCATACGGGGCTGTCCAAATAAATGGTTTTAAACCCACCCGTAAATTTGGAACCGCCCACTCTTTTACTCCCTGGTCTAGAGGGGATTGCAGCAAGGCTACACAAACGCTTATAACCATGTTGGGAGAACCAAGCATCAGTGAGTCTTGCGTCCTCAGCTTCCCCAAGTCTTCTATACATTGCAGGCCTGGGTGAAGGAGGTGTGCGACAAGTGCCATGCCAACAAAAGTCCGCGGAGATACCAGGCCAGGGTCTGCCCAAATGGCTCCGCCCAGATTTTGACTCGCTGGAAAACAATGAGGATCGATTCCACCATCTTTGGTGGGCCAAACATGTCGATGGTTATCAGTTGATCAAAGTCTGCCCGTCCCACTAAGCATTGAAAGTTCAGTGGGCTATGGTCGGTCAACATGCACTTACTACGGTTGTCAGTTGGTCAAACTCTGGTTCTCCCAAGCATAGTAATTCTGTCCTGAGCACCAGCCATGTCCGCAGCTTGGCCAGACTCAGATCAAACGGTAAACCAGTTTGCTACTTTAGCAATAAAGGAACCCCAACAAGTCATAGCCAAAAGGTTGGGACCGAACCTAGGTGGGTTCCCTAAAAAATCCAGTTGAAATCTTCCACCAGCATAGTTTTGTTGGTACAAATTTAGTTGAGTTGCTTTCCAGGGAAGGCACAGGGAAAGTCGGAAAGCCCCTCACTTTGGAAGCCGTGGGCGTCTTCGGCCATCTGTTCCCAGGGGTTTTGGTCCGGTGAAACGGCCTTTGGCGCGCGACTCTTTCAGTTGCCCCGGATGAAACTCGTCCTATCCATAGGGGTGCTCATCCAAAAGTAATGAACCACCACGAAAAGGGGAACCCCCCCCTTTTCATTCTCCAGTGGTTCTTGGTTCGTCAATGCCGGCTTTCCACGCACTTGCCATCCTTTCCCTTTCCAGTTCGACGCAGAGTTTCTCCATGAAGCCGGCCTGGGAGAAATCCAGCTGCCAAGCCACCCGCTTGGATGGCCAAGTGTCCAAAGCTGAAAGTGTAGGGCCAGGGCGGGCAAGCGACCCCTGATACCCATTTTGATTTGCACACGCACGTGTATACATTTTGTATCTATGTGTAAAAACAGCTGTATAAGCCACGTATACACCCCTTGAACATGTGACATACATACATCCTGATTGGAGGGTCTACAAGCAACGGGTGTCTCGGATATGGGGGGGCTGGTTCGCACCTCAGAAAGTCGACAACAAGGATGGGTCATTGGCGTGGTTCTGAGTAAATTGAATCGCTGCCTTGGGCCTTAACGTAGCTTCCTTACACTTTGCTGAGCAATTGGATGTTGCTCAACATGATGGGGTGATTTCAATTTTGTGAGGTCACTTTTGAGGGTCCCGGATCCTTGGTATGAGGCTCAGTCAAAATTGCTCTTCATCTGGGAGGGACATCGAGGAGGAATCAATAAATTTTCCGCAAAGACAATAGGACACGTCCTAAATTTCACATGTCCTCGTGAGGACCTGTGCCTGTTTTTCCCTTTTGTTGTCCCTTACCTTGAAAGGTACCGAGCAATCAACAGAATGAACTACATGGGATCCTTCAGGTTTCCTCGGGTATGTCTTGATGTTTTCAGGGTACTTTTGAGGGTCATATTGCCCCAAACACGTGTTTTTCTCTACAGCCTCATGGGAACCTTGAAGCTTCCTCGAGTTTTCCTCAATGGTTTGACTGAGCTCACTTGTCGTCCTCCACGTTTTGTCCGGCGCAGCTCCAAGCTCCGCTTCTCGCGGATTCGCTCGCGACTCGCGGCGCAAAATCCGCAGGTCTTCGTGAACCCCGCCAGCGGGGCGGGGCATGCGGCGGGCATCTGGCGCAAGGCCAAGAGCCTCCTGGCCGCGCTGCCCTACCTGGAGTGCCAGGAGGCCATGGGGCCGGGGGCTGCGGAGGGAGGTCGGAGGTTAGGAAGACGCCCTGGTGTCTTTTTTGGATGCCGGTACTGATACCCTGCCTCAGACATGGAAGCTATCAGAGAAGACCACTGTAAATGGAACCAGGTCTTCCAAAGCTCTACAACCTTCCATGTTAGCCTGGAGGGTACCAATATTTGACTTTTCCACTGTGGGATGAATAAGCAGCCCCCTGGTGTAGAATCCCTTTCCAAGGGAGGCAGTTCATTTCAGTGCCAGGTTAACGTGGAAGCTCCCAGAACTTTGGAAGACATGGTTTCATTTACAGTGGCCCATGTTTGAGGGAGGGTATCAGTGCCATCCAAAACAAGCACCAGGGCGTCTTTCTATTGGTCACTAACGCCCCAGTCACTAATTGTGTCTTGGATCAACGCTTGGGACCATGTGAACAATATTTGCTCTTAACTAAAGTGATGAACCAACGAAAGGACTGCATCCTAGGTGTAGGGTTGAATGTTGACCAAGATGCTAAGATGCTGATTGCGGCCCAGGTGTTAAACGAGCAACCAGGAAGCCACTGGTGTAAGGGGCATCCAGGAATTTCCTACTTGTGCCAAAAGAGGCGCATGATCCGATTCGCAAGGGAGCTCCTTGACCCAGGAACTCACGTTGCTGAGCGGGAGGGGTTTCGCCATGGCTAAGCGTCAGATCGGGCTCTTAGATTTCCATGTTCACGGAAATTGCAGGGGCGCAATTTTGAGTGTGACCCTTTTAGCACATGCGAATAGGGGCAACTCAGCTTTTGTAGGCAGGCGCAGGTCCCAGAACCGCTAGTCTTGGTCTGCTACTTTTCGACAATCCAACAGCAGGTTGTTGTTTATGGTTTTTGACTTGCCACACTCGCTACGTTTCTCCTTTTGAAGACCGCTACTTGGCTGGCTTCCCCCAAACCTCTTCTTTTCTGGGAGTTACGTCCATCTTCCCTGAGCGACGCTTTTGTGATTCCCCGTTTTGTTTGAACCTGAAAGCTGCCTTCTCGCTTGAGGTCTTTACGCAGTGGGCCGGGGACGCGGAGGAGCGGGCGGCTCGTTTGGAGCTTCAGTCCTGTGACGGGATCATCGTGGTCAGCGGGGACGGCATGGTGTGCCTCGTGCAAACCAAACGCGAGCGAAGAGCGCGCAGTCGCCGGTTTCATCAACCGAGACTCGACTTGCCTCGACTTCTCTTGATTTCTAGTGAAGGTCTCCTCCAAACATATGCGAGGTTTTGGTGTAGGAATTAAATAGCCCCTCAGGGTCGGAGGTCCAAAATCGCCCTGAATTGGGAACCTTGGTATAAGACTAGTACCGGGGGCCCTTGGGGTAGGAATTGAATTTTCCAACCCTCACCTCTTGGCAAGGCTTTTGGGCGGATCTCAGAATCGGCCACTTCGGGCTGCGCTGGTCTGTCTTGAGTCCATTTGTCCTAATGCATCCCAGCCCCAAGCTGGAATGTGGGGAAGAACAACAGACAAACCAACCAGCAATTCCCCTCACTGCAACAAACAATGTCCATATCCACAACCACCAACTCCTCCCAAATTAAAAGCAATAACTAACCCGACGAACAAAAGCAGGAAGAACCGGCTTCCCCACTCCCCCGCTGCTCCCCGCCGCGACCTCGCGAGGCACGAGGTCTTCAACGGCCTCTGCCAGCGCTTGGACGCCTCAGCGGCCCTGGCGCAGATCGCCGTGGGGCACATCCCCGCGGGCAGCGGCAACGCCTTGGCCAAGAGCCCCACGGTCCAAGCCCAGCCGCGGTCGACATATGTCGAGCCCCCAAGGAACCCATGCCCAGGCCATCAAAGGGTGCCAAGGGAAAGGTGTGGGTGGGTCAAGATCAAATTTCCATTTAGGGTTCCATTTTGGGGTTGCCCGAGTTTTGACCCATAGCCATATGTCGACCAATGACCCCCTGGCCAAAACCGCCACAACCCCATGTCTGCGTATTTGGGGCGAGAAATGTTTTAAAAGTTACAGATAAAGATTTACTACACACATGATTATTCTATGGTCATGATGCAATTTGGTTTTGTGCTGCACACCCCCTGTTATTGCTTAAGCCCTTGCAGGCAAATGGGCAGGGAGCGGACGGCCATTAGTTCAGCCGCGAGACGAGCCTATTTTCTACGGAATTGCAAGTTTCCAGATGCCAGCCACAGTCACCAACTTGGGCCAACAGATACAACTGTTGACTTCGATCATGGCTTAATTTGAGTTTCAACTATCCCACAACCACATTTGACTTATTTAGGATCAACCACGGAGTTTTAACCCTCCTTGAGTTTCATCTTTCCTGTTTCTTTACCTGGAGTCTCCTTCGCAGCCTCTAAACATCGAGTCATGCTGGGTATTTGGGTAGACCGTCCCATGTTTGGCAGGGGAAGAGGCCAGGGAGCAGGCGCACCTGATCCCTCTCCCCGAGGCATCCTCGAGGGCGCGGGCGAGGCCTACGGCGTGCTGGACGCCGCCTTCTTGATCGCCAAGGGCCGCACGCAAGCGCTGGACCGGTCGGGCGGGTCGGGCGGATGGCAGAGCCAAGCCTCGGAAAAAAACTGAAGGATTCACTTACATTGGGCGTCAAAATTGGGGGACTCTTCCAAGGAAAAGCCACAAGTTGGGTGTCCATGTGTTTCCAGTTCCCTACACAAACCTGCATATTGAATCCGTCAGGTTGGTAGTATCAGTGTTTTTTCTTGTTCAACCCACCCCTGCAGCTTATTATCAGTCATCAGGTTCATAGGGAGAACAGGGGTTGTTTGATTGCAGTCTACTTGTTGAGATAGATTGAGCGTCCAAGCGGACAGGATCTGCTCCTTACAAGGCTTAGACATTTTGGTTGCAGCCACCCAATTGTGTCTTGTTCCGTTTCTGTTCAAGATTAGAGCTGGCCCTTCTTGACTCACTCTCATTCCCTGAGTTCCTGGACTAAAGGTCACTTCTTTGGCCACCATCTTAGCCGCAAATCACTTCAGCGGGTTTGTCTTTTAATGAACCCATTTCCGAGTGACGTGGTTTGAACGGGAACCCAAAAGGAACCCCACCTTTTGGGGGGGGGTCCAGCCTTAGAACAGCCACACCCGGCCGGACGCGTAGGACCTGATGCGGGTGCAAGCGGAGGCCATGGCAGGCGCAGCGCTTGGATGGGCTGAGAGGGCCTCAAAGCACCAAGGTCAAATGGGCGTGGTTGTCAAAAATCGGGTGACCCCCAAAAAAATGCCGCTGGTAAATGGAAAGAAGGACTAAAATCTGCGGTTTTCCTGGTAATTAGTTTGGTTTTCAAATGCTCTGGCGTCTCAATTGGACCCTATGGGGTGATCACTCCTTTTGGTGCGTCACAAGGAGACACGGCCTGGGAGAATAAACCAGGCGTGGGCCCGCGGAGCTCCTTCCTGAACTTCTCGGGCGCCATCGTGGCGGACATCGACCTGGGCTCCGAAGCCCTGCGCTGCCTGGGGGGCTGCCGCTTCCAGGCGCGAAGCCTTCGAGCGCCTTCGATTCGACCAACGAGGCGATTTTTCTCGTCGGGTCGGGGGTCGGGGGGTCGGGGGGTCGGGGGGTCGGGTGAGGGGTGGAGTTAGGACCTGACCACCCCCCCCCCCGCCCAGTGCTGGGTTTTTCCCTTCAATTGAGCGAGGTACTTCAGGTGGACTTTGCTTCCCTTTTTGTCCGGAAAGCTATCCATAGCCCAAAGTTCTGGTTCGCAGGAATTGTTTCTTTCAACATCTACAACAACTGGGTGCCCTTTCCTTTGCGCAGCCACTGGAGGTTTCAGGGTAATTGCCTGTCCCCTTTCAACCTGGGATTCATCAGGAGTCTACCTTGTAAGGAATGGTCTAAGCCAGGGAGGTTATGAAGCCAGGGGGTAGATTGCACCAGTTGATTCCAAGGAAGCTGGAAGTTTCAAGGTTTTTGGTGGGCATTTGAAGCTAGGCGAGTAAATGACCCACTTGGCTGTCAAATACATTGCTCACAGAACTGAAGTTATAAAGCTCTCATGAATATGAACATGGTTCAACACCCAGTGAACGCCCAGGCCGCGGCTAAGTAATTTTCAAATTGCCCCAGATCCCCTGGACACTTGGGGTCTATGCAGCCTTTGGCTTCCCGGTTTCTTGGGGGTTTGAGTCAGCAAAACGGACTTCAGGAGTCTATGGTACCTGTATGGTTCCCCTTTGAGTACTCACGTCCCAAGTTAGACTTGAACAACTTTAAGGGAAGATGTGGGTATGGGTCAAAATTAAACCACCAGGGCCCTGCAGGTTTTGTATATGTTTCCATTTTCCAGGATTCCATTATGGGTACATATTTTTGACCCACAGCCATATTTAGTGGATGTCAAAACAACGTCCGGACAAAATGTGTTTGCTTTTAAGAACATTCGATATTTTTGGACCGCTGATGGTGGCAGAACCCCTCACGGCAGAAGCTGGAAGTTGTTGGGGGCCCCTGCCTTTCCTGCAGGGCCTTCGGGGCATTACAACCACGGTGAACATTTGGTCAATGGTTTGATTGCAATTCTCTGTGCCACAGTCTTTACACACAGACAAGACATCCAATCCATATTACCACCAAATACCATACACATAGTTTCCAGTCACCAGATGTTTGGTGCTATGGCACGAAACAGATACCAGATCTGCAACGTATCAAATATGATCAGGTTTCTTCCCACCAAGGGGTCCCTCCAATTTCAAGACAGGTCCTTTGCCTTCTAGGGCTAGGGCAAACCCCTAGCCCACCCACCCTCCCCCACGCACAACAATCCAAGTGGCTTGCAAACAAGAAAGGAAGGTCTCACATCCCGAGTTCCTGCACTTGAGTCACTTTTTGGGAAGACCATTTGGTTGGCAAACCACACGTTTAAACTCATCTTGGCTAATGCACCAGTCAGTTTTAACCTGGAACCCAGAAATGTGCCCAGACAGGGTTCCAAGAAACCACTCCCCCCAAACATTGCCCCCAAGCGGACATGGGGCAAATATACCCTTTTTCGCAGATCTCGATCAGTGGTTGTCCTCATTTTTCCCTGCCGAAAACCAGAGACATGGCCCTACAGGGCCCTCCCTGTCGCGGTTGCTGCCGCGGTCGGAAACTGATCGCCAGGTCTGGACGGCCCTCTGCCTGGCGCGGCCCAGGGCGCTCTTGGCGGATCTTTGGTACCTCCCCCCCGGCGCCCCGCTGCCGGCGCAGGCGCGGACGGAAATTCGACCGGAGAGGGGGAAGAAATCCTGGCGGCGGTGGTCAAAAATCGGGTACTGTAACCCAAAATGGAGCCCTAAATGGAACCACTAACACCTGTGGTCCAATTCCTGGTGGTTTCATTTTGACATATTTTGACCCATACCCAGCTGGTTTTGGGCCCAGTCAGTCGGACTGACTCGCTCCTGGGCTTTGTGGAGCTTTCGCCACTGGGAAAAAAATGTTTGGGTGGCAGAAGTGGATGGTTTTTTTCGTGACCACTCAGGAAGTGAGCTAAAACATCCCAAGGGTAGAACCTGGTTGGGTGTGCCGATCCCCTGAAAACCGGGGACCACATGCCTAAGCTTACCCTAAGGGACCCTGTTGATGTGTTGCAGAGTCAGCTTCAATTCGGATGCTAAATAGCCCATTGTCTCATGGTTCCACAAGGAAGCCAATCTTACGTTTTGTTTTCTCCTGATTTGATCAAGTAGCCAAAGGCGAATTGCAGCATATGAGCCAAAACCGTTTGTCTTTTCCCGGAAGCTAAGCGCGGGGCGCTTCTGACTTCTGGCGCCCGAGGCCCCGCAGTTGGAAGATGAGCTCACAGCGCCCTGGGAGAAAATCTCCGGGAGCTTCTCACTGTTTTTTGCCACGCGCCTCGGATATCGGGTCCGGAAAAATTGGGGGAGGGAGGCAAATAAGGAGAAGACACGCGGTTGTGCGTATAATGTGACAATGTGTATACACGACAAATATGTGTATATATATATATATATATGGGAGTCGTTCTAAAGGTCCTTGCAAGGAGTTTAGTATTCGGTGACCATCGGTGTTGGTTGAGGTAGCTCCGCGAAAGATTCGCGATGGAGTTGCGAAAGTAACTTTTTTTCTCGCGAAAGTTTTGCGTAACTGTGTCTTGTAAATCAATGATGTGTGAAACCATTCATCTTTGCTGCTGAGCCTTCCTTCTGCGCTGATTACAACACTTTGTTGATGTTGCGCCGAAAAAGCCTGGTGAGGCTACAGTTTGATACCCTGCTTGGCTGGTTAGTGCCCCAAGCCTGTGTATGTGTGCCTGTGGGTGTTTACTCGGCGCCTTTCCGCTCTGAAACGTGGGTGGTTTTTCGCGAAAGTTCCGTGAAAGATCCGCGAAAGCCCCCGCGAAAGCGGCTTCGATTGTAAGGGGGAGGTACTTTCTGAGCGCCGCGCTTGTCACACGGCGCTTGTCAGTATACCAGCTTGGTACTGGAAAGTTGCGACTTTAAGCTGGAGCTGCACGGCTTACGAAAAGCTGCGTCTTTCCAGCCCGTGCATGTCATGTACTACCCCTGTGATGAAAGTTGCGACTTTACAGCGGGAGTTGGGGAATCGAATTTCGCGCACTACGCTGGCACTTAAAATCAGCGATTTTCTGACTTGAGCAAGGAAAAGGGCACGGCGATGAATCCGCGAAAGATTCGCGAAAGTAACTTTTTTATTCGCGAAGAATGGCCGTTTCGAGACAAAGGAATTTAGAACAACCACCATATATGTATATGTATACATATTATATATATACCTGAACCCTCCAAAAGTACTGAAATTTCCGTACATGCAGAAAAAAAGTGTCAATGTGCACTTTCCAGAAAATTTGACGGAAATCGCTTTTAGCAGGCTGTGAGCGTTTGTGGTGCACTTGGATGCACATGAACACAGTTTGCAATTTACACGGCCCGTCATACTTAATTCCGTTTCAGGTCTTTCGTCTCCAATTGCTGTGGGGCAATGTGTGACAGCTTCCTTGCCGCTTTTGCGAGTTTGCAGTTTTCAGCCAAAATGCAGAAACCGCAAATGCACGGAAATCGGCGGGAAATGCGCGGAAATCGGCGGGAAAAGTACGGAAATCTGCGGAAAATGCATGGAAATCAGCGGAACATATTCTTGAGGAAATGCGCACCTTTTGTCCTTGGTGAATTGCACACCTTCAAATGGTATGAGCATGACAATCTCCAGTGCCATGGCCGGAGCTGAAAGTGAGATTCTTGTAGAAAAAAAGGTAGTTAAATGCTCCTGTGTCTTATGTTGAGCCTGCAAGAAAAGTACAGTTTTTGCTCAAATGTATGGATTTCAAGGAAATGCACGGATTTTTGCAGAGAGTCGCAAAAAAAGAGCCCTTGGTTGGTCCAGGTATATATGTTATTAACACATATATGTATATACATGTATTATATGATATGTAGTTTGCTACTCCTTAGGTTCTTTAAGTGTCCGAGCATTGCACAAACATCGTGGGCCTGTTGCTTGTTCGTGTTTAAAAAGAAACCGATGAGTTTGATTGAAGTTTAGCAGGACCATAATTGGATGCAGCCGCCCTTTTGTCTATTTTGGTTTGGGGTGGTCCAGAGGCGCAAGGTGTGGCCCCTTTTTGGTTGCCCCCGGTTATTTTCTTTGCCGTAACATGTGCATGTCGATCGCTGCTTCTGCATTTGTTTTGCTGTTTCAACGAGAGCCTGTCTTGCATGGTTTACTCGGCAGATCAACGTAGAACCCAGCCAAACATCCTTCATGGAACCTCCCAGAATGGGGGCCCCCCTGATTGGGTTCGACGTTAACCTCTGGGTGGACAATACTCGTACCAGTATATGTGGGCAACTACACAAACTCTCTGGCCTCGAGAGATGATCAAAGCTCGCCGGGGAATCCGTAGAGCAACATCTTCAGCAGCTTGAATCAGTTCAAACGTCACGGAGGACACACTAGACAGTCTGAAAGCAACCAAACAGAATCAACCAGTATTTTCTCCCATTTCTGGGAAATCTGGTCCTTGGGCCCGTGGATCTTGGCCTTTTTCGGGGGAGCGTGTTTCAGCCCCGAGTGCCCTTCCCAAACTCCAAATAACTTTGGTCAGTAATGTCACTACAAATTTCCACAGCTCAATATTGCAAGGCAAAGTTGTGTTTGATGCTTCTTTGCAAGCTCATTCTAATGCGTGTTAGATGTCCAATGAACAATAAGTTGACCACGCACCTGCACGATTAAAGCACATAACAATGCAAAATACAAACCGTTGAGCCCATGCGGGCGTTTCGGACATCAAGTGACCAAAACTCAGACAGCTTTTGGTTTACTTGAGCTCCAGTCAAAACCCATGACACCTACTTGGCAAGGTGCCCAAAGATGGCAAAGTCCATCGCAATCGATCGGGACCGTACGTCAAATCTTACAGCAATTTTTGATTGGACCTCTTGTGGTTGCTTTTCAGGGGAAAGCGGGGCAAACAAATCTGTCTTGTGGTCGTGTTTGCCATTAAAGCTGGGGTAGTGGTTTGGGAGTGGAAAGCTTTGTCCGCTCTGCCAGCGTCTCTGCCCACCTCGATTCTTTGAACAACCTCCTTTCGGTTCCGGATTTTATTGGGGGCCACGTCTAGTTGAAGCCAATGCCCGATACAGAGTCCCAACCAGACTCATCTCCGTGCTTCCCAAAATGGGGGTCTAATAAAGTCCTGGCTTCCTGTTGGTTTAATGCCGACCAAAGGGGGGGCTCTTAATCCAGAGCCTGGCGCAACTTTTTGCTGTTTTCTCCGGCCGAGCCAAGCTTCGAGGAACACGGCGTGGGCGTGCTACGACGTCCACCTGGCGCCGGGCCTGGCGCTGGGCGGCAGCGGCTGGCGCATCTGCCTCTGCCGGGACTTCTCGCGGCTGAGACTCACCAAGTGCCTTTTGGCCATGGCGACTCGGAGCGCAAGGGGTCGGTTTCGGGTGGGTTGATTTAGGGTGGGTAGGGTTTATTTAGGGCGGTTTGTGGTTTATTTAGGGTGGTTTATTTGGGGTGGGTTTATTTAGGTTGGTTTAGGGTGGGTTTCGGGTTTATTTAGGCTTGGGTTTTGGTGGCCGTTGCTATCCCAGGGGAGTAGTGCCCAAAAAGAACAGGCGTGCCATTGGCCAGTTTGGTAATTAGGTGGTTTTCCTTTCTTCCTTGCTTGAGCCCTTGTTCTCTTGGGCACACGCACACACATTTGTGTGTGTGTGCGCACACAAACACGCGCGCCTGCGCGCGCGCCGCTCGCGCGCCTGGCGCTCCACTCGCCGAGGAGAGCGGCAAGCATGTGGCCCAGGAGGGGGTTGAGCTGCTGGACACCTGGCGTTCATGGGGCCGATTTGTTGTTTTGACCCGCCTACCCCTCTGGCAGTCTGAGGGGAGTCCGCCAAATGGTCCAGGAAAACGCAAAACGCCAGGTCAAGACATTCTAGCAGGCTTTTGCGGTTTCGGGACCCTGTCGAATCACCGTGAATGGCACTCCTCCCGTTTCCGAGGAATGCCAAGCCTTCCGTGTGGCGCCGTCGGGGGGAGAGGGCCGCTTCAGCTTAGACGGAGAGGAGGTGCCATTCAAACCCATACAGTGTCTTGGCAGCGTACACGCCCTACTTCAGCTTCCCGCGAATTGGTGATTGGATTGGCTGCTTGAAGATTAAGGGGTGGTTTCCTCTTTGCCATCTACAAGAACCAGGGCTTCAGTTGACCTGGTGCCTGGTAAAAAGGCCTTGAGTCTTCGTGAGACTTGCCGAGGCTTAGCTTTGTCTCCGAATTAGGTACTGGTACTCCTTGTCCAACAATCGCGGAAGCTCAAGCTTTTCGGGAAGACCATTTGAGTCGCAAACAGTTTGGACTTGTGTTTTGCCAATCTACCCAGGAAGTGAGTTTAAAGCCCAAGCATGGTTGTGGAAACTAGTTTCGGGGCCATTTTCTTTGATAATTACCAAGGAACAGGCCTGAAAGTAATAAAGCAGTAATGGGGATGGGAATCCCGTATTTGCATCTCCCACCATGAACCCATGTGGGTGTCTCTCGAAAGTTGGGGACATTTTGGGACCATTTCCCCAGTCGCAAATCGGTTTTTGCAGCTTTTCTTGCGAGGGGACTCCCTTTAAAAGCAAGTTCCCCTTGGGAGTCTTTGGGCCCCGGTCTGGGTCAAAACCAAGTGAGGTTTGGTCAAAACTTCGAGATGGTCCATCTGGGGGCAACTTCCAAAACCCGCCATTTTTCCCTTCTGGTGGGAGCAAGGATACTGACATTTGTAGGGAATTTGGTTGGTTCCATGTACAGGCTAGGGGATACCGGGGATATCCCAAATCCTTGGCTTCCCTGCGCTTTTTGTTTTGGCCACCCGATGGTTTTCTCGATCTTTCGGCTCAGGTTCTGGCCCTCAACGCCCGGCCGGGTCCTAGGCGCGCGTGCTCTGTTGCAATGGGAGGGCACCCCTGCTTTAAATAAGCGAACCTGAACAAGTAGGTGATATGGTTTTAGGAGACCCTTTCTATATATATATATATACATATTATATTTAACAAATGAAGACATAAAACCCCACGTTATTCTCGCTGCAGCCGCCGCGACCATGGCGCCGCTGGTTTTATGGGGCCGACGGGAGATAAGCCTTGGCCTCTCGGCGCGTGTTGCCTCAGGCTGCCAAGCCAGCAAGTGCGTGTGCGCCATGTAACATGGCTGGTGGTCAAAAATGAGTACCCAAAATGGAACCCTGGTAAATGGAACCAAGGACTAAACCTGCGGTCCCCTGGTGGTTAAATTTTGACCCATACCCACATGGCTGGTTGTTTCCACGGTATGGAGCACATGCCTTGCCTGCGAGCGGGCGTCTTAGCGTCAAGAAGTGTGCTGTTGATTGGCACACTTGGGGATTTCTAGCTATGATGCAGGCTGCAAACACCCAGGACCCAAAGACCACGGGACGTCGGGAGCCCAACTTGGTTTCTCAGGGCTGAATAAGACAGCAGAGGGCGGAGCAATCGTTGGGTAGGGTCTTTCGTAGGATAGTTGGTGGTTTCTGATGGGTTCATTGGGTGCATTTTGTTGCCGCCGTTTCCATTGTTGTAGGCGTTGCCGCTTGTGCTGTACCTGAAATCGCTTGTTCCTGAAAGAATGTCAAGAGGAGTGGGTATGATAGATTTTCCAGACCCTCTATTCAACACCAGGTACGGGAGGATGCTCCAATTTGTCTTGTGGTGGCTGGAAGAGACAAATGGACTTGGGGATCCCCCGGCTGCGCCTTAGAATTGTCAACGCCAGGAGCACCAGAGGACCTCAGCGAAAGCACAGGAGGTGCGCGGATTTGAGGGGAGCTGGCCATGTGACGAAGGTATTCCATTGCTGGCGCCGAAAGATAATAAACTGTTGTACTTGTGGTTGGAAAGCCAGTCATCAGTCGCAACGAGCAAGGAATCCTCATGTCCTGCACAGCCACAAATAAGAATCAAGACAAGCTGCAATTGCCCCACAGTTTGTGGTAGGCTTACCGGTATCACCGCTACCCAAAGCGCGTGTTGCGTCAAACTTTGCGCGACCTCTGGCGAGAAAAGCTGCGCGCTCAAGCGGGCGGGCGCTTGGGCCTCACGAAACCCTTAGGTGTGGCCGCTCTTTTGATTGACATGACTTTGGGTTGACCACTTTGGTACCAGGAGTTGATAGTGACTCAGTGACTCAAGCATAATTTGGTGCACAGGCCGCTCTTGGAAAAGGACCCCCCTTTGGGAAAGGGTCAAGTGGCACCTTCATGCTAGTTGGCGGGAGGACTCTCACATGGTGGGTTGGTTTGGTTTGGTTTGGAGCATAGGGGTGGTCCCCAAAAAAAATCCAGAAGCACCACCATTAGGGGTTATTCCCAAGCCACCAATTAGGATATCTATCCTGAAAGGGAAGCAAGACTAAGACTCAGACTTGCAATCTTGGGAACTGTACAAACCTTTCCAAGAGGCCAGACCACTTTTGCCACAAGAAGGCAGCGTCTCTACATAGACGTTCGACCGCGTGCTTGGCGCCGCGGTGTACATGAAAAGTCAGCATCTTTGAATTTGCAGGGTCTGTGCACAGGTTTCGAAACATCGGGTTCTAGGTTGCCACTTGAGGACTCCCCCTTGAAGAGGCCAGAGTGCCTGGGCAAAGCAAAACACATTTTGTGGTTTGTGACCTCACCTATGACTCTATGACGATGGTTCCTTTCTTAGGGGAGTCCATTTCTCATGTCAGGTTGGCGAAACATCATAATTCAATCCGAACGATTGACGGACACCAACCCCGCCACCAAAGCAAAGTTGCGCCGTTAGTATGCCTCACAAGTTGAAGAGTCTCTTTCCATTCGCCCAAACAGTTTGGAGCAACCTGTCGTGAAACTGGGAATGCACCAAGTGCATGCCTCGAACGCAAGTCCGCCTTCATGCCAAGCTGGGCAAGTTCACCTTGCATCCTTCACCTAGGTCCCCCAGTAGTGCCCTTTTTAAGCCCTTTTTTGGGGGAGGGTTCCCCTGCTAAAATAGACCAGAGAAAAAAAAAATACCCTTATTCTATCCTCTCTACTGGAGGAGCTAGTCACTGGCTTGAGACGATACTCCACCTTCCAGCTATTCCAGATGCGCTTGGAGGTAAGAAAACAAGCGTCAAACGGACGGCTCGTCTTTGCAACGAGTTTTTCCGGAATTGGTATGCCCCCTGTTGAAGGGGCCTTACCAGGGGGAAAGCAGTTTGGGAGAGTCATACCTGGTTGCGGAACGTTTCCCGCATTTGAGGCACGCATCTCCTGTTCGCATGGAGTCATCTGCTCTACTCGCCTATAGGGATTTGCGCCATCAAGGGGGCCTTACTGAAATGGGGTCCGGTCCTTGTCTGCTCTTTGGTCTGGGTCTCTCGACATGACCAAGCCTTTTGGACATAAACCGTTTTCCCATCATCATTGGGGTCAAAGACTTGGTTCTAGACAAAGACTCGTTGACGGGGAAATAGACAAAAGGCGTGTCTCGATCGGAAGCTTTAGAAGCTGGAGATCGGCCCCTTGTTTTGATGGGAAAACCTTCGAACCGGCCATGGCGGGTTCACAGGAATTCCCGCGAGCTGAGCCACAATCAAAACCCGGGGAGATGAAGGTCAGTACAATCCCAACCATGAAGAACTGCAGCTTTACATGGGTTTGGGTACCTGGAGTCTCCATGACCCTTTAACAATGGCTGACCCCATTATTTTGGGTACTGACCCCATTTTCGAAGGGTCATGGAGACTCCGGGCAGACAGTTTTAATACCGGGTTTCGATTATGACACCGCTTGCGACCGGAAAGATCCATCTGCAGGCTTGACGGCTTGAAAGTGCCCAGGCGGCCCGGTCAAGCAACCGACCCAAGCCAACCGCAATCAAGCAGAACCTCGAGGTGCACCTCAGCAAAAGAAATGTCCCAAGTGCGGTCGTCCAACTCGTTGGATCTTGATCTGCCCTGAAACTGTTTGGAATCTGTTTGAAAGGCCAAGAAAAGATCTGAGCTCTTAGGCCCTTCAGAGGCAAATTCGACAGTTGGAAATCGATCCACCCACGCCACGAGCCAAAGGACAACATAGCCTTTGACAGGAAACTTACATTATAATCAAGCGCAACGGGCAAAGGTCAAAACGCAACAAACGTACTTAACACCCATACTTGGCAATGCCTTTGCGCCATGTCTGTGCCACCCCTGATACGATGCCACGGAGTGCGATCCCCGCACGCCAAGGCGTCGCCGTGCGTGAGCTTGCAGGATTCTGGTTATGCAGGAAGATGGTGGCAAGAGCCTTGCAAGTCCGAAGGGCCGAAGGCCGAAGGGCCATGGATTTAAACATCGGGGACCTCAAAAGTGATTGGTGGACATGAACCCCCACCAAATTTTGCCCGCCATTTGTTTCGGGTCCCATTACGGATTCACAGCCAGTTGTTTCTGGCTAAGTGGTTGCACTTGGGGTCCGCCGCGGCGAAAGATCGGAGAGGCCATCAATGGCATCTACGAGTACATGGGCGCCCACAGCGGCCGGCCCTGCTATAGACAGCCCGGTTCCCAGGGGCCTTCGAGCAGGTCGGTGGGCTTTGGAGGCCGTCGAAAGCGGATCCAACAGCGAGTTGGAGCCACCTGTCACCTGTCAGGGATCGGCTCCGAACAGAATACGTGGCACGGTGCAATGGTTGCCCCTATGGGTGGGAGGATAGGGACCTTAGACATTTAATGCCTGAACTGAGGCACGGTCAGTTTATGTTGGGAAGGGGGTGCCACTGATGGGGTCCTTGACGGCAGGAGATGGGTTGGCAGGTAGTTGTGAGTGTTTAGGTGTACTTTGTGCCTGACCTTCATGATGTTCTTTATATGTACTATTGTTTCTACTCATTAAAGACTTTTCTATAGGGGGTACTATTGATCCAACAAGATGTGCTCTTTGTTACTCCCCTGAAGAGAGTTGTGCCAGCTACTTTCTCGGAGGACTCCTCCAAAGATTGTTGATTTGAGGAGTTTTGGGAGAGCAACTTGAAGCGAAGTCTAAAGCTTCAACTTTCCTGGCCTGAGACGAAGATCATGAGCTTATTTGGCTATTGCACTCGACGTATCGAGCTTTGCCTTGGTCAAGTATATGTTTGGTTCATTTGCTGGGTGGATCAGCGGAGAAAATTCATTTAATTGGACGTGTGACGACAAAAATAATTGGACCCCTGAGCGTGTTGGAAGGCAGCGGGACAAGCCATGCAATGGCTTGGTCACATCTGCCTTCTGCTGCTTAAAGGAGAAGGCTCCATGGTTTCCGAATCCGAATCCCCCAATGCGCACCAAAGTATTCGGCACTCGAATACCATTGGACCTGGGATGAGCCCCATGGCTCAATCCAAGCACATAGGGAAAACCAGCCAGATTGCGCATAACCATGGATGTACAGTTGTCGTTCTTTTCTTTTACATGATGCTCACCTAGCAAGCACGCATGTTTGCATCGAACGATCAATCAAGGGGTTAGTGTCAATTTGTCCCATGTGATTCCTGTCCTGTGTGTCAACACAACTGTTTGCGCGATCGCCCGTTAAGGGGCCAAGTTTTGCTAGGAGCATTAAGACACACCCGCCCGCACACACACACACACCTACAACTAGGGGATTCAAGCAACACGGAGAGCAGCCATGATCGTAACCAGCCACGCCTACGCACAAAGTGACCATGAGCTCCGCCTTGTACGCGTGTGTCCCCCATTCCGTCAGAAGCAACAGCAACAAAGCAGCATATTATGCTCTGCAGTACTCAGGACTTTGGTTCCACCAACATGCAGCAATAATAGGCGCCAATCTTTCCCTGCCAGAGCAGCCCTATAAAACCGCAGATTAATAAACCCCTGGTTCAATAGGGGGTGGCCCCTTGTAATTAGTGGGAGGTCATGACTTTTGGGGAGCAACACAGCAACACAGGAAAGGTGTATGAATTCGGGGTCGAGATTTCGTGGAACTTCGAGCACCTTGGCCGCTTTCAGCCGCCAGGACAGGTGTCTCCAGCGGCAACTTTGTTTGGTATTGCCAGGCGCCTTTTCGGATCGCACTGAAAGGGAGTGGACCCACACATTGTTTTAATCTCTCGCAAATGAATGGAATGAATCCAAAGACCTACCTAACTACCTACCTACCTACCTACCTGAAATAGCTATCTCTTATCTCAACCTCTCCCGCTCGCTTGTCTGGTCCCTCCGCTCCTCGCGACTCAATCTCATGTACACTGTCTATAGACGAGTCTTGAAGAGACAAAGATAGGGAGATAATGACAGAGTGAATACACATGTCTTTATGAGCTGTCCTTATGAATCCCTCGCCACAATCGGTTCACCTACCTACCTGCCTGCCTACCTACCTACCTACCTACCTCCCTAGACTGTTCACCCAAAAAGGTTACAAAGCAAACTGGATACATGTTTACGAGTTCCATGCTAATTCATGGGCTTGGTTGGGAATGCGTGATGAATGTGCTTGATTTGCATGTTGATTAATTTGCCAGGGAAGGATCATGCAGCGGTCATCCAAATTCCCGTTGCACCTCAAGTGGCAATTTCATTGGAACCCCTAGAAGCAAATGGACAGCTTAAGGGAACATCCAATGATTTCTGTATTCTGTGAGTCGAATCCTATAATCAGTCACCCGGGGCGCATGCAGTGCCAAAAGCCCTTCTTGGATAGCCGTGTTGCTAGAACCAAACGCCGGTTGGCTTTGGATGCTGCCACGCTCGACATATTGCCAAGTCACAGACTTTGCCTACTGAGAACCGACCAGGTCCATTGAGAGCTATGCCCGGTGAGACCAATGGACCAATGGGAACCCCGCATGAGGTAAAACTACTTTCAAGAGGTTTTTCTCTTTGGGGGGGTCCCTTGAACCACCCCCCCTCCCCATTCTAGAGGGTTATGATGTGAAGGTCACTTTGATGGACGTTGTCAATCACGTACCTGTCCAGCAGGTATCCCTCATATTTACCCTGTGCACACCTGTTCCGTATTTGCGCAGCACATGTGCGGTGCATGTCAGGGGCACCTATCACGCGATTTAACACTTAGACCCAGTGTCCGGACTTTGTGTTTTTGTGAAAGTCATTGTTGAGAACTTTACACCTTTTCATCAGAGAAGCGCTCCAAAACCTGTCTTTTCTCAAGTTATGTTTCTCAACCAGGTGCTTGGTGTCCTTTTGCTTGTAACCTCATCCCGGCACCCAAGTCAACATTCCAAGCTCATGCAGGAACACCCTTCCGACTTGACCCCTTGAGCTTGATTTTCCTTCAAAACAGTTGGTTGGTTGGCACATTCCAAGTCCCTTTCTGTTTGTGTTGTTGACCACTAAGAGGTCTCTGCCCCTTGCCCCAAAAGGCGTCCCTTTTTCAATTGTCGCCTAAGCAGAGGTGCATCTTGCTTGGATGTTAGGACTTTAAGTTTTTGCCAATTAATGGGTTTTAAAAGTTCAACTTTCAGCAGGGGAGCGAAAAGCAACCGAGTAAGGGTCAGCCCCAAAACGAAAATGGTCGCCGAACGTCGGATGGGACCCGCCGACTCGAGTCGAACAGGATGCCCTGGAAGGAGCCATGTGGGCGGGAGCCCCGGATGTGAAATGGACTCGTCACAAGATTCATTTCGCGTTTGGATTCAGCCCTGAACTTTTGGGAGAACCCACCTGCCAGCACGCTCCGAACCTCAATTGGATGCTGCAAACTGCAAAGCTCCTGGTTGGTTTGGTTTCATGTTTTTTTTGGGTAAGGGTGGTTTGAGGGTCCAGGTGGTGTTGAAGGACCCTGGCCCTTTGCGCGAGCAAACTTCAACAAAATCCATGGCTCGGCGCCCTCCAAGTGCCGCACCCGTATGTCCATGCGGCTGTGGCATAAACAAATAATAGGCGCATGGAGCCCCCCCTCAAAAAATTAGATTTGGCGTGCTTTTGGCTTCCTTTAAAGCCTATCCAACAAAATCCTCAAAAATGATAGATACACCCACGTGACTGTGATTTTTGAGTACTGGAACCACCTCCAAAGTTCTGGACATGAATGCCCACCGAATTATGATATTCGCCAAACAGTCCCCAATGAAAGAGCACGCCCGTGTATCACAAATGGCACGCGGCTTTGTGTCCTAAAAACAGAATCTGCAGGGACTTTGAGCCAGGTTCTCAACTTCTTCAGGAACCAAGGGTCGAATCAGGATCAATCTGAGAAATCGACTTTGCATTTTTCAAACTACCAGGGCTCCAACTAGATGTTTGGTTTGAATCTGGGCGCTAAATAACCCATGTTTTTAGGGGCATGGCTATGTTTTTTGCCCAGGCCCCGCCCCTTCCCCCAGCTTCCCCCCGCGAAGCCCCGCTGAGGTCGTCACCCACCAAGAGGCGCGACCAGGAGAAGCGCCCGGCGGCCCAGAGGTTTGTGGTGGTATCACCAGCTCACTTCCCGAGTTGATAAAAACGATTCCTGCTTTGTGTTTTTTTGAGGGTGTTGTTTGAGGGTACCCTTTTTGTTGAGGAACAGTTGTGTTTTTTGAGGGTGTTTTTTGAGGGTGTTTTTTGAGGGTACCCGTTTGAGGAACAATTTGAAACAGTTTAAATTGAAACCAAGTATGGGCGTTCCGCTATGTTGACACACACCCCTTTTGTTCTCGTGGTTTTTTTCGAGGGTACCCTTTTGGGGGTCTGATTAAATCGAAACCAAAAGGAAAACCCCACACGCAGAATTTGTTACCATGCATCCCCTTGCTTCCAATGTGGCCAGAAGCCAACAGTTTGCACCTGGCTTTTTGGTCAATCCACTCCGAAGTGAGCCAGAGTGCGTTTTTGGGCAAACCGGAACGAGTGCACAAACAGGACGGATACCCTCCACTAACACATCACCTTCTGGTGGGTTTCAAGCAAGTGGGTGAGAGGGTAGGATTCTAAATAGCCTATTTGTTTTCAAATTTATCCAAAGGAAAGCCAACAAGCGATTGCTGTGATTATTTCAAGTCAAGGGTTTGCAGTGTCCTTCGTTAGCGTCCAATTGTCTACCCTTCGTTTCTGGTCCGCTGAGCTATATCACTAGCTGGAAGGTTTGGCTATGTCATCACACCCATAACTGTCACAACACGTTTTCTGGTCGCAGGCCTCTTGGAGGTGGTTTGTTGCGTTTCGATTATGTTTTTGCGGTGCTCGTGTACGCCTGTTTGACTTTGTTCAGTCTATTGTGCTTTTTGTCAGTGCAGTTTGCTTCTTTGTGACTGTGTGCGTGCGCGTCTATGTGTCTGTGTATGTTTGTGTCTGTGATATTGTGTGCCGTGTGTTGTGTGTGTGTGTGTGTGTTCGTGTGTGTGTTCTGTTTTGTGTTGGTTTGCTATGCCATCATTTTTTGTATGCTCCGCCTCATCAGTGATTTCGTGGCCACCGTTTGAAGGGGAGCTCTGTCGGAGGTCATGTTACATGTTAGTATGTTCAGTCAGGAGTATCATGTTAGCAGCAAACAAAGAGTCTGGACTCTTTCTGACCAATCCAGCTCAAGCTGCGAGGGTACCACTTTGTTCAACCTACCATACACCCTGGCACTGTGTTGATCGAAGTGATTTAATGTTGTAAAATCCTCCAATCTCATGAAATGTGGGCGTCCGATCGCCGCGATTTCATCCCATCGTCACTTGAATGGACCCATCCCGTGCCAGAGGCAAGGCACCCAGCCAGCCAACTGCCAGTCCTGGGGCACCGGCACGTTGGTCTTGTCAATTTGAGGTGTTCAAGCATATATGGGTATGGCTCAAAATTGAAGAGCTGGGGAAAGAGCGGGTTTTAGTCATTGGTTCCATTTACCAAGGTGCCATTTTGGCACCACTTTTTTGAGCCACAGCCATATGGGTGTGTCTTTTTGGAGGTTACCCGCCATTTGATTGTTTTTGAAGGGAAAGGAAAAGGACAACCACCATTTGGTGGGTCCCCGAAAAAATGCACACCAGCTGAGGAACCTGTATGGCAGCTCTTTAAAGCTCTTGAGCCACCGTGTTGAGTTCCAGACAAGTTCCGGCGCTTGGCGCCTTATTGGCGTTTTGCCCAGAGGGGCTGGACAGCTGGTGGCAGCTTACTGAGAGAACGGTATTCCAAGCTTTGCAATGCAGACAAATACGGTTTGTATCGGCTGTATGGGTTTATCTCCAAGGAAAACCCATCAAAATTGAGTGGTGTCCCTCTGGTTTCCCTTTAAACAACGCCACTGCGTTATCCACACCACCTGAAATTACAAGACCACCTGCATACGGCTTCAGAGTGGGACACTTCACCCAAAGTACTCGTCAAGCGAAAGAAGTACATGCCCATCAATCAGTCGCTCACACGCGATGAGATGGCCATGAAGAAAATACTGTTAGACTTCAAAGGCTATACTATAGCATTTTGAGTCTTTGCCGCACATTGCACCTTCCTTAAATCAACCAAGTGCACATACAGCAGTCTGATTATCATGGCTGCAGAGTCGTTGGTTCTCCAGAAACACGTGCACTTATGCGGCTTGGTCACAGTTTGAGCTTGTGTCGGTTTAGCTCAAAGTTGATGCCAGAGGGGCGGTACTTATGTCAGCTTCCCCAAATCCATACCCTGATACAACTACCCTGAATGCAACCAATACATATGTTGGTGACCCACTTTGTAGAGGGTAGATGGTTGGGGCACATTGTTGTTTCCCTGGATTGATCACCTGGAAATCTTGTCTCCAAGGGGTCAAAAGGCAAGCCACTGAAGACACATCGGTTGCTATGAAGTTGCAAAAACACCTGTGGAGCTGGCCTGGGGATTAAGATCCTTTGGGCACTGCTTCACTCAGGTTAGTGTTGTTGTGTTTTTTTTGAAATGAGGTTTTAAAGATGCCCTGGATAGAGTAGCAGCTGCTCTGAAGCTCCCTTCAGCCGTACTCCAGATCCCGACCTTTGGGCAACCATTTCATTTCACTTGGGGGTGCCTGAGAAAGACGACTTGAATTTGGCGGCACGCAAGTTTCAACAAATGTATGTTGCTAGAGCATCGTGGGGGCGGCTGGGCAGCGGTTGTGCTTCCGGATCTGTGGTGAGTGTCCACGATTTGTCTCAGCTCAGCGTCCGAGCTCGGAGCTTCCAACATTCATATCTGACGGGAGACAAGGAAGACTGCTTGAAATATGGTCACAAACAAAACAGATCTATAAAGAAAGTCAGCAAGCACCTAATTACCCTCAAAGGCTTAAACAAACGGCAAACGAAGCAGTTCCCGTGTTTTCAGGTTTACCCGGATTCTCCTGAGAAGGGGCTCCTCATCACCGACCGTTCTGGGGTGCAAAACTTTGCTGCGAGGCCCGAGAGCGCCGTGGCAAGAGCTCCACACCTTGGGAGATGGCCCTGGGAGGCTCGCCTTAGGTTCGACCCCTAGGGTCCCTAAAGCAATGGCTTGCTGGTGCTCAGCAGAGAATGAGGGACTGAACCTGGAAAGGAAACCATAGGGGTTGGTTTGGCAGGGAATGAGAAACGGAATGAACTGTTTTGGGATTTCCCGAATAAAAGAAACCACAGGAACTGGTGTATGGGGGTCATTCCATTTCTCATTCCCTACTGAGCACCAGCAAGATGGTCGACCCGAATGAGATGACTCTCCTGAGGTAAACGGTGGGTATAGGCTTCCCCATGTTTTTTTTGTGTTGAATCTCGCCTGCGGGGAACAGGGGAGGGGTTGGCTGACCTTGGTTAACAAATTGCTAAACACATCCAAGTGTTTATAGATCTTCGGGGCATGCCCGGGCAGGTTTCTAAGTCAACTACCGGAAGGTGACTCTACTGCTTTGAGCACACATGTTTGGGGTTTGTTTTGTTCGAAAACAAGGGGAATCTACAATTTGTTGTTTTTTTCCCCGCTAGAGAGACCCCAATTTGTGTCCTGGGTCCTGGGGCTTTTTGTTGGATTGACTGATTGGCACAGGACATGTAGAGGTGTTGCCCTTGGAGGTACGCGAAACTTGTGTCCCGGACAACCCAGTACATGTCGATAGCGATCAAGTAGTGGCTCGTGGCTGAGATCTGAACATGATGTTCACCAAGGGGTGCCTAATTGAGATTCTCACGCAAGAAAGGGTGTGTCTTGACTTGGGCAAGCGAAACTGGCAACAACCCAAAACCGGGGCAATTCCTTCCACTCCCAATAAGCTCAGGTATCCCCAACATCAAGCCTGGAACTCTTCCGCGGAACCCAAAAATGTCCGATTCGCGAGGTGGAGGGCTGGCAGGTTTGCAGCCGGAACGATGTCTTCTTGGACCAGCCGGCGGCTTAAAGCCTTCAGAGTCCGCCGCACTTTGAACCACTCACTGGAGGTCCTGGACTTGCTGCTTTTTGGGGTTGGACCATTTTTGTGAACTTTCTTTGGGCCAATCCACAGTAACACCTAGTCAACCGGTGAACCCCTAAGACATGGTTGCCAAACAAGGTCCTGGACTTCCTACTTTTGGGGTTGGGTCATTTTAGTGAACTTTCTTTGGGCCAATCCACTCAAGTATGACACCTCGGGTCAACCCCTAAGAGATGGTTGCCTTCTAGCGGTTTACGTTTAGCAAACATCCCAGTGGTCCAGTGGATTCGTTCTAAACGTGAACGAGCTCTATGGGCTCCCTGTAGGTCTAAGTCAGGCTTGTGGGGCACGGGCCACTCCCCATTGTTGGAAGGAGCATAAACCTGGTTTTAGCTCATGCCTTTTCAACTGCCCAGTTTTCACTGTGAGGACAGCGGCCCTTGAAACATCATCCGACATCGTGCCCTGGTACTCCAGGGATATACTTATACGGAGTGTGCGGCGTCACAAGGTGAGGGAATGGTCGAGGTTGCTCCGCAGGAGAGCCACAAAGATGTCAAGTTGGGAAGGAAGCCAGTTGCCACGTAGGGTCTTTCCCTTGAGAGGGAAGGAGACGTGGCCATCCATGGGACTTGGGTCTTAGAATGTCTGAGCCTTGGAGGCATAGCCGGGAGCATCTTCGACGCCACGTGGTGGACGTTAGGCTTCTGATTCTGTTGGGCTCACATAGGCAATGACGAGGTGTCAATAAGGTGTTGGCTTTGTGCAAGGCGATCCATCAATCAAAAGCAAGCCACAATCAGACACAATTCCCAAAGCAGTCCGAATTTATTCAGCCAAATGTTCCGAAGATGACAAACCAACATTCTAAAGCCCATGCAGTCTAGTTCAAGCACCTGAGAAATGTTGTACACTCTCTTATACTGTATTTGGCTCGCACGTAGTTCAGCCGCAAAAAACAAACAAGTTAATACAGAAGTTTAGCATTGATACTGTTTGTTTGTTATATAAACACATAGTATGTATACATGACATGTTCACATAGAGCACACAACATACCATAGTATACCATAACATAACATAATATGAGACAACATGACATAGGATACCGTAGCATAGCACAACATACTTACATCAGTCACAGTCAATATATGCATAGATCACTTTAGTAAAGCGGGTTGCCAGCATACATTCGCAGAACGCCTCGCAAAATGATAGGGCCCCCACCACAAACGATGACTACATAGAAAAAACCTCCTTGACCAAGACAAGTGATTTTGACGGTAGCTCACATGCATACATGCATACATTCATACATGCATTGCATTGCTTTAATTGCATCACGCTACGTTACGTCACATTGCCATACATTGACATGCATTAGCCTGCGTTACTATACAGTACACAACCACACCTTCTCATACATTGCCATGCAGTACCACACATTACCATCCATTACCATACATCACCATACATTACCATACACTACCATACATTACCATACATTACCATACATTGCCATACATCACCATACATTACCATATATTACCATACCCGCACATACATCAACAGGTTTTATCATGCACACAGTAACATACCCTATCGTGCATACATTCATGCATGCATGCATGCATGCACGCACGCACGCACGCACGCACGCATGAAAGCACACATGCAAGCACGCATGCATTCAGTATTTGACTTATTCATGACATCAACTAGTTAGTCAATTGAAGCTTGTCAATTAGTCCGTTAATTAATCAATCAAGTAATCAAACAATTGATTGATCGATCGATCGATGGATCTGATTGATTCATGGGTTAATTCACTCGGTCATTGATTAATCAGTTCATTATTTCATTCATTCATTCATTCATTCATTCATTCATTCATTCATTCATTCATTCATTCATTCATTCATTCATTCATTCATTCATTCATTCATTCATTCATTCATTCATTCATTCATTCATTCATTCATTCATTCATTCATTCATTCATTCATTCATTCATTCATTCATTCATTCATTCATTCATTCATTCATTCATGTGTTCATTCATTCATTCATTCATTCATGTGTTCATACATACATACATACATACATACAAATACATACATTCATACATACATACATACATACATACCTACGTACATACCTGCATACATGCATACAACTATACATGCATCCAACTGTCATTTTCCCCCCCAACAAAAAACACAACAAACATAACTGAGCAGAAAACAAAAACAAGACAACAAAAAGATTTGGCCCAGACTGGTCAAGTCATGTCAAGTCCTTAGGCCTAAGATGGGCTTCAGCCTGGTTCTGCCGGCGGCAGAGCTCATCGTTCAGGAGGGGAAGAGGTCGGTTTCACCGACCGAGTTGGGCCCTGTGGCCTTTGTGTTGCGAGGGGAAAGAGCCAACGGCGACTCTGTCAACTGAGCAGACCACAATACTGTATATGTTAATGGTCACCTTTTAGAGCTTGCCTTTTACCGGTGCTTCTGCTGCTGCCATTCATATGTTTGGTGCGCATGGACCCAATACAAGTACTGTAAATACCAGTGATTGAACGCATTTTTGCTAACGCGACTCTGCTGAACATTTGTCAAATGACCTTGCCACGCTTTGAGCTATAAACAAGAAAAACAATATATATACATATATATATATGGTTGTGTGTGTGTTGCTGCCTACGTTGTTGAAGCTCGATGTGCTGAAGCCTGCACAGGACAAACAAACCGCGAGATATGTTCACTACCCCTCTTTCACACAAAATGCAAATCATGGCATGTGATTAGTTTGAGCATATGCAAACATATATATATATATACACATGCATATGCATATACATATATATATATATATATGTATAAAACAACAACAGCATATACTATGAGGGTTCACTGCGGAGACGGCTATTTCTGCTCGGCTCAGGGGCTTTAAAGCTTAGCACACGGCCAGCTCGGAGCCCAACACGGCCAGAGCCCGCCCATTTTGCCACGGGCTTTGAACCCAACGCAACCAAAGTGGTTCTCCAAAATGCATGGGTGTCCCTATGAGTGTTTCTCTACAACCTGCCCTCCTTTTGCTTGGTTCAAGGGAAACGGGAAGCCATTGCCATAGCATGGTTGTTGTTGGGAAACATCTTACATGTCTGCTTATTGTGGTTTAGTGGTTGACCACTGAACTGCTAACATTAATTTATACATATATATATATATACATACATATGTTTTTGCTCCCCTTCCAACGTCAACCATGGCCCCGCCTCCCATTTTGCCACGTCCCCCCTGTGGGCTCCAGGCCCCGGCCATGGACGCCTCGCCCTCGGCCTGTGGCTTCCGCCGCGCCGGCTTCGTCCACGGCAAGGTGGCCTTCCGCAGGACCAGGGAAAGCTGGGGAGGTCCAGCCGGGCGTCTTTTTTGTTTTTGTTTTGTTTTTCGGTCGTTTTTCCTTGTTGTTTGTTTTTGGGTGTTCCCATGATCTTAACCTGCGAAGAAGGGGGAGAGGTGCTTTTTGGTCCCTTCATGAGTTTCTGCACTTCGAAAAATTCGGGTGTGCTGTTTGCTGTTTAAGCTTTTGTGGGACTTTTCCTTTGGAGCCAACCAAACACTTTGGCCTTTTTGACCACTCGAGAAGCGAGTAGGCTATGGGCCTTTTTGACCACGATGGGAACCTTTTCGTTGGATCAGTCTCCAGGCTTCCCGCACAAGTAGCGGTGAATTTTCTACCCATGGGAAGTAGCGGTAGCGCGTTGCGAAATAGGTCCCTCGGTGAACCCTTCGTGATGTGTTATGAAAGGCCACCGCCCATTTTTTGTTGGGGCAGCTACTACCGGCCTAGGCCAAATGCAGCCTGGTGTTTGACAGACACTATTCGCAAACTGCAACAACGAAGACTTTTCAGCCGCAGGTTTGTATATGGGAAGGCTGGAGACAGAGAGCTCTTGGGCTATTTGGCCAACACCGAGGTGCGGGTGTGAAGATACACGAAGCAGCAGGTCGTTGAGCGGTTTATGCGACCAGGAATCGGCAGATTTATACCCGGCAAGGGCTTTTGGCTTCGTCTGGAGGGGGAATAGCTGCCGCGCTGCGAAGCGCGCACGTGACGCACATTGAAGATTTTCCTGGTGGTCGGCGACGGGGCGATGGATGCTTCGCAAAAGCAGATGGCCAAGAGGTTGTTCAAGGCCTATCCCAGACTGGGTGCCACTGCTATTGCAACGGCGTCGGGGTAGTAAAAGGGGAGCTCACCGATTCTGGGGGAACGAAAAGCCATGATGTAGGTTGACCATCCAATTATTATTCCGGTTTTGGAATTGATATATTTGCAGTCAATTACTTGTCCAATGGAGACACACCTTGTGTTTTCTCGGTTTGAGTGTGGGATTGCCTTTAACATCTTGTAACAATTGCAGATGCCAAGATTCTTTGCTCGCCCTGCTTTTCTGTTCGCAGGACGGGAGACTCTTGTGGCCGGAGCCTGAGAAAAAGTGTTCCGATGCCGGAGCCCCGATTGAGGGGATCACTTAAGGGAGGGGGGATGTGGTGGCGGGGAGCATGAAGCCAAGTGAGGGATTTCTCTCCTGCACATTGACGTGCACAGCATTTTTCTCGCTTATTGGCTCGTGATCGACGACCGATTTAGCGGCAAACAGGAACTCAGGAAGGAAGTTGGAGGTCGTTCAAAACCCCAAAACCACGAGATTTTCGGAGCATGATTCCAAGGCCTCATGCGTGTATGGCGGCTTCAGCCATCCTTTGTGCAACAGACCCTTCGGGTACAACAAAACCAGTGTGTTCCCTGCTGCCCTTTGGGGCGACCAAGAGACTGAGTTCCTGAACTTTAGCCACTTTGTGGCTGGGGATATTTGTTGTGTCTAAAACCGAAAAGTTTCCACACGCACATTCGGATATTGGTGTAAAAACGCTGAAACGCGAAAAGTGCGACTTTGCCCCAACTTCAGCATTTCCATTCCGAGCGCACTAAGATCCCGGCATCACGAGCCTTTGGCTCTTCTGGATGCCCAAGCAGGCCCCGGCAGCGGGAGCCGTGTCCCGGGGGTTCTTTTGTGCTGGCCGAACCGGAAGGGCAGAATGAGTTTGTTCTTTATGCTTATACAAGTATATGCACATATGATGATATGTACTGTACATATATATACATATATATATATATATGTAGCATTGAGTTGGCTTGTTGTACAACCCATTCCTCTTGTTTTCACGTTGCC
Source organism: Effrenium voratum (assembly GCA_963377175.1). Classification (NCBI taxonomy): domain Eukaryota; class Dinophyceae; order Suessiales; family Symbiodiniaceae; genus Effrenium; species Effrenium voratum. Next base: position 626,229 of record CAUJNA010000680.1, on the reverse strand, counting down.
ACTATGTAGCCTACGAGTCATAACGCTAAAAGGTGGCAATTGGGACATGGCAACTTAAAGCGAGTCGTGTTGAAGCGAGCTTTTTTGAAGATCCAAGTTCTGGGGCCTGCCATGCTCTTAGCTTACGCTCATTGTGTCCACATACTGGTGCGCATCTATAGATGAATAGGCAGACAGACAGATATGCATACAGAGTGTAAAAGTAGAAACACTGCGCACGCAGCTAGATGCACGTATGGAAAGCATGCAAAGAATTGGCCGGCCAAAGTAGGCAAGGCGGCAAGCTGTTGCATGTGTTGATGGCACATTGGGGTGGAGAACCGGCCGATGATGTTCATAGTTCTTCACCTCGGTACTTCTTTACGTGATTTCCTTACCTTCCTGCAATTTCCCAGATTGTGGAATTGATCATGGCACCAAATGTCTCTTATGTTTCATTTGGTACCTGGCAATCGATCCCCTTTCCTAAAGGACACATCCCAAGAACCGGAAAGCATTTTCGCCGGCAACTGGACACAACTTAGAGAAATGTGGACAGCCCAACACAACTATCGAGGATGGCCGAGGTTTGGCCGGCTTTATTTCTCTAGAAGCCTATATGCATGGCCAGCGTTGTGCATCCTTGCCTTCTAGTTTGCCGCATGTGTTGCCATGTTCAACGTTTGTTTGAACCGGAGAACACGATGTTCAGTTTTCAGCTTGCCTTTAAGAAGTTGTGCAAGTCCCTGTCTCCCGTTCCTGCCCACCAACCAGCAAGCTGTGTGTGTTATTGTAGCAGATTGAGCGCTGGTTTCTACAGCGGGTATGTACAGAGTACCAGGCCAGATTGCAGACAGTAGATGGAGAGGAGGCAAGAAACTGTGGATCCCTCAATTCAGGTGGCGAATCATAATCACTGGTGCAAACCATGGTTGCTTCAATTCACAGTTGTTTGGCGTCCTTTGGGCTACCTTGTCGTGGAATGACGCCACGACATGTCCTGTTGCACAGATTGCTTTAATAAATAATCGTGTTGCAGTTCAATGAAAGTACTCACTTTGGTTTAGTCATCCCTGGACAGCTCCCCCACATGTAAAGTGAGGTGTGCCTGTATTCCTGTCTACACAGCCTCCTTTTGCTTCCCCCTGGTACTGTTGCACACCCATTCAGAAACCAACCCAAAAGTAATAAGTGGTCAACATTGGTCCTTGTGGTTTCCCCTGACCCAGCCTCAAATTTGGCATCGAGTGAAGAAGCACTCGACAGGGCCGATGGCTTCTGGCCAACGTGAAGCTGCTCGGCTGCACTGCAAGCACCCCTGTTTTTTTGTTTATGTTTTTCTCCTGGGGAAGCGGGCAACAGGCTGGATCCAAAACTCAGGGTTACAGTATCATCTGATCCAGTGTTTTGCGCTGCCCTCTGGGAGGTTTGTGGCCTTTGCGAGGAAGTCGTGCCCTTGCTCGAGGTCCCATGAAATAAGGCACTTGCTTATTTTGAGTTGACGTGTGAAGAAGCCTCCAAATCGCAAGTCTCATGGAAGAGTCACGAATTGTTGTATTGCTGTAAAGTGATTATATAGCATGCTTACGGTGGGGACTTCGATTTAGTCACTTGGCTTTCCCATTGGCTTACTGGCAGGACCTGCACAACTCCCAATCTACTAGCGCCCTGAATATTGCAAGTGGGATTCGGGAGCTCTCTAGAGTATGTGTCATTGATTACGTTTGGTGCACTCGCAGCATCTATGGAATCCAGCATGAAGGGAAGAGTCCCGACGCAAAGATCGCGAGAAACTGGGCATCACCAAGGGACATGCACACAAGCCGAGATGTTGCCTCTGCGTGACAGATTCGGTCAGTCACCGGTTCAGTCCCCTTTGCCAACGGCTTTGAACGTCTACAGGGTTTTGCCCCAAATAGGGAACCCCCCCTTTACGGGTACCGAGCCTCAAAAGAAACCAGCCCCAAGAATACTGTGATGCGGGCATTTCCCCGCATCAAGCAGTGGGTTTGTCTCAAAGAGATCAAAATCCCTCCCCCAAAAAAAACAAACTATTGGTGAGTTTCCCTCGATGTTCCTTCAAAGCAACCCCCACAAAAATGTACCCTTCAGCCTTTTTCCACTGCCCTTGCCACAACTCAAGGTACAAGATAAGTGGCTAGGTCAGTTGGAATCGGGTTCTGGGATACGAATTATACTACATATACACATATATATATATACATATTATTATGAATGTTTTTGTATTATGCACATTTTGTCAAATACACCTGTTCCGGGAAACTACTTTGAAACCACAAGCTGAGGCCTGGGGGCACCGGCGTTCAGAGCGTCGTGGCGAGGAGCGGAGCAGCTTTGGGCACGCGGAAATATGCGTGTTTAAAAGCAGGGCCTCGCTGGTTTTTGGGTTTCCCTTTAAAACCACCCAAAAAAGGGGTACCCTCAAAAAGAAAAAGAACACACCCACATTGGCTGGCCAAAAGCCATCCTAAGACGGATCAAGCAAGGTGTTTGTTGATCAATCCCACGCCTTTTGACTTGGCGTTGTTCGAGCTCAAGGACTCCCGGTACGAGCGCAGGCCTTTGAAATGAGTCTGCCTCTTTTTTTTCCAAATGTTGAGCGACATAGTTGGAGAGATGTTTTTTTTCAGGCAACATTTCCATTCCCTCTTTTTGTTCCCTCTTTATGCCTCTTTTTCCCAAATACCACTGTTGGGGAAATGTTGCTTAAACGCAAAGCAAGGGGGATGCTCGGCATGTTCGGGCGCCTTCCCCTAGTTCTGCTGCGCCCCGAAAAAAGCGAAGATTGGCGACGGGTTCTCCAAACCACATCTGTGGGTAGCCCCTTTAAACATCTTTCAACCACGATTTGGAGAGCGACTTTGAGGTGTCAAAATGGGGGTCGTCCCCGCAAATGGCGGCTTTCGAATTTCCATGTCGCTTTGATGGGCGAACAGGGCAACGACACCCACAGGAGCCTCCCGGACGATGGCTCCACCTGGGCCTCGCTTTGGCCCTGGGAGGTGCCATCGACCCCGGTTTCCGTCGTGGGGTGATGTCCCGGTTTGCTAAATGGGCGGCTCGTTTTTTTTAGGGGGGACCCCCCAAAATGGTGGTTTTTAGTTTTCCTGTTGGTTTTCTCTTTAGCCACAAGGTGGTATTCTAAAAAACAGACAGACCCAAATGGAGAGTTTGAGGTTGATCGAACCTGCAACAAAGGACACCCACAAGAACCGGCGCCATCATTTTACCATTGTAACCCCCTGAGTATGAGAAAGGGGAAACAACCGCGATTTATGACTTTCGCAAAAGCATCCAAAAGCAGTCACATAAATTGCCCCAGAAAGGCTCCGCACTTGAAGGTTTCAATCCGCCGCTCACAGACATTGTGCAGCTTCCATTACCCCGGGTCAACGGTCCATGACATGTCAAATCTGCCAGAGTGTCAATCAACTTGTAAGCTGGGCAACTGATAGATAGCGACCTTGCTCGCGGGTTTGGCACCCAAACCTGACGCTGTCTTGAAGAGTGTCCCTTTGTGGGCTTGGTGTTACTCACGGAGGAAAGGGAAGGTAGGCAATGGCAAAGGTCAATGCCTTGGGTCAAAGGTAAAAGGGTCCCTCATTGCGCCCAGGCAAGGGTGCTAGGATTGATTGGGGTGCTTAGGGCTTGGGCCCTCCGCGGATTTTTATTTTTTTTTGGCTTCAACAGGAAACCAGGGAAGCCAAGACTTGCACTCAGAGAGATGTATGTTTTTGTCAGGTCGAAAGGGAAGTGCCCGGTGACTTTGCCGCGGCGAGCCAACTAATGTCTTGACAGAGATCATTGCTAGACTTCCCACTCAATCGTTGCACTGTTTGAATCAACATGAAACAACCAGTTTGGGGTTCCACTTTCAGGCAACACCCTAATATGCCCCATACTTTTGAACCAGCCATGGCTTTCTTGAATCTTCGCCTTGGCCGCCTTTGGTTGTTTGTGAAGTCTGGGTCAAGGCTTGGGATTTTCATTGCCTATAAGAACTAAAAACAAACATATGTTAATCAATGAAATAAACATTCTTGCCTACGAATCAAAACAGATGTGTTGGTCAAACAACCAGTGAACATTTTTGCCTAGGAACAAACAACTATGTAAATCAATGAACCTGTGAACATGTTGCCTATGAACAAGGTGCATCCCAGGCATAGGGTTGAAGATGGACCGCGCTCGCGCCTTGTAGGTGGAGGCGGAGGGCTGGGAGGCACCTACTGTCAGGGCGCCAAGACTGGGCTGGACGCGTGTGCGTCAACCTGTGGGTCTGCTCCAATGCGGCTATGGAATTTTAATGGGGAACCGATTAGTGATTAGTGGACATGAATCCCCACATAAACGATGTCCACCAAAGGAGTTAGAATTCACAAACCATGTTATGATTGATCTGCCAGTTTTATAGCAAGCTCAACCGAAGGGTAGAGTTTACCATGATAAAGGCCCTTTTCTTGAGGATCCCTTAGTTCAGCTTTTGGAATTAGAGCAAATGTTGCAGATTGACGGGAGAGAAAGTCTGATTTGGATCTCATTCTTAGATGTACCAGAGTTGGGCGAAGCCAGCTGGGTCCCGAATTAATCTACAAGATCCCGGTGCCAGATACTGATGCGAGCGTGGTTTGCCAAAGTGAGGTCCCACTGAACTGGGCCGACGCATTGCGGAGATGTTGGTTTGAAGGCCCACTGTCGGAGATATGGTGTGTGTTTCCCTTCAAAGTGACAGAGTAGTCATGGGAATAGGCTTGAACCTAACGCTTCTGGCAGCGGGGTGTTTTGTGTTGTTCCTGTTTGTGTTGGCTCAGCGGTTCTGTTCCTTGGGAGGGCTGCAAAGAACGAAGTTCATGTTTGTTGCGAGGCTTGACGAACCTCTTTTGTCTACCATTTTGTTTTTGGTTGATCTTCAACTTCCCATGTTCACCAGCAGAGCATGGACGGTTTTTCCATGGGTCTTGGCTTTGGGCCCACCAGACCTCGAGCGTTCATCCCGCTTGCCCTCAAGGTTCTTGGTTAGCATGTCAATGGTGGTGGAAAGGAAGCCTGCGCAGCTTTCCGAAGAAGCTTCCGTCTCAAACTCCAGCCTTTGATTGCTAGTTGAGGGAAACTGCCTAAACAATTAAGCACCCATGGGATTCAAACGGTCGCCCCTCCCCCAGACGGCTTTTAGGGCCTAAAAGCCGTCTGGGGGAGGGGCGACCGTTTGAATCCCATGGGTGCTCAATTGTGTGAAGGTTCATAATGTGGGGCCTTATCCATATCAATTGCTGAGGGCTGCTTTGCAAGAATGCCACAGGACAGCCAATGTTTTTAGAGGTCCCCGATAGGGAGACATACCCTTTCAGTTCGGTTCTCTTCCATAATGCGTAAGTCCTTGTAACCGAGCGGCAAATGGCGCCGACGCCTTGGAAGGTGGCGGTGCAACAAAAAAGAGAGGGATGGATGCAGGACGAGCCCAAAGCCGCAGATACGTACATGCACGCATACGTGCAAACAGATGTATGTATATTGTTTGTGTTGCGTGTTGCCGCAAGCGGTTTCCATACAGTCTACTCCTGTGTGTCTTCAATGCCCCAAATGTTGGTTAGCCGTCCAAGTCATACTGTGGATGGTCAAAATCCTGCACCGGGGTGGATAACACCCTACCAACTGGTGTCGGATTCTGTTCATCGACGGCCCTCACAGAGATTCTTCTCATGTGCTTGTCTCAAAATAGGATGTGAGACCCGGTCTGAGATCCCCATACCTAGAACTTCTTTAGGAACAATTTCCCAACATTTTCCTTAAAAGGCAAAAATAGCGCGAATTGTTGGAAAAAGCGCTTATTCACGCAAGCAAAAAGAGAACGGTTCGACCTCTCCATGGTTGCTTGCCAGCCACTACTTGGCCCTCATCAATTCGATGGTCAATTCCCAGCCTACGAACTGTAGACCCTTTCAACCTATGGACAGTCATCAAAACTACCATGTTGAGTACCATTCCTCACCAGATGTTCATGAGAGCCACGTAGGACTGGTGCCCAGTCCGCAACTTGTTCAAGCGAGACAAAAACAGTTTTAACAAAGTGTCGGCTTTTGCCTTTCCGCAAATCCATTGATTGCACACTTGGGAGCAATTTCCTAGCTGAACCTCACCTTGTTTGGGGTTGCGGCGCATCCCTGCACCGTGTCATGGAAACCTACATGTCCCACTCCTATTCTGGAAGGTGCCTGCATGAAAGCCCTTCAAGAAATGCTGGTCTATGTAAGAAAGAGGCTAAATCAGCAGAATTCGCTGCGAAACATGAACTTGGCATTTTCCGCCTAGATTTCGGAAATTCCGCTCATTTGGCGAAACAAGCAAAAAAAAGCAATAAGGACAACTGTGTTCCTTTTTGAGGATCCAGGTATATACTATATAAAACATGTTATTATTATTGGTTTAATGTCCCTTTAACACACTCGAAAAAGAAACACATAAAAAGGAGATAGGTAGTTTTCGGGTTCTTTACAAGACGGCTCGGCAAAGCGGCCAAGCTGGTCTCAGGCAGATACCATTGGGCTGGAAGATGCCGACGCCATTTGGGTACCCTCCTCAGCCAGAGGTCTGCCAAAGTTCAGCCTACTTAGTATATCCCTAACAATCACGGTAATGGTTGTGGAAAATAGGGTTTAGGACCTTTTTCCGCGATATGGGAATCCTTCTTAAAGTGATAATGCAGTCATGGGAATTATCCATAGTGGCACGACAGAAAGGGTTGTGTTCCGCAAGTATTACCATGGTCGCAAGTGAGCCAGCTAGAGTTGAGTTATTCCAGAAACAACCCTGCTTATAGCCAGCTTTCTGAGGTTGAACATTGACATCCAAGCAAGGCTTCTGTTGATTTAGAGCCATGGAGGAGCCTACCTATGGTGGAGGGTGCCATTCTGGCAAATGGTTCTCATGGCCTCTTACTAGTAACAGTTCAGCAGTGGCTCCCCTCTGTTTGGCTCTGAAATACAAGAACCTAGAAGGCCAGCCTTTCCACCTGTTGGTTTCCCCTTTGTTGGCAATCGATTTGAGGCCACCCCAAAAGGCATGTAGATTGCAACCGGCCTTGTTATTTTCGCCGTTTCGCATGTGCCTACCTGCAAAGTAGCACCAGGTTACTGCAGCCCGTTCTTAAACACGCGTAGGAAGTTCGACATAATCATTTGATATGATATCTTATCATATGAATCAATCTTCCGGAAGCTAATCCAACCAAGAATTTCCGTATCAAACGCCTGTCCTTGGTTTTCCTTTCATCAGGAGCCACGGCTTTCTCCCGTTGTGCAAATCGGGGCTTTGGAGCAAGCCCGAACGTCCTTGAACAACCCACCAGGAGGTCCCTCCAGCTTTTTTGTTTTTGCGACATAGGTACCGTGCCCTTTTAGAAGGCGCCTTGTAGGTAGTTGCTGCAACCCTTTTTGGTTGACAAGGTCGGCATAAATCCAAGAGGAATCCGCAATCCCCTCCATTTGTCCAAAGAGGCAGTCGAAACATGACAACACTTCTTACCTTCCATGTGACTGGTGGTGTTTCTCCTGGCCTTGCTTTGGGTACCTCCACCCGTGGCCTCTCCCTTTGAGAGCGCTAAGAGAGTTCTAGAGGCAGAATCCACGAGGCATGCAACACATCGCCTTCCATGCAAACGGTTGTTTATCAACCCGGAGGAGTCTGAGGTGGCGGCTTCGCTCTTTTTGTCAGGGGCCATACATTGGCAGTGTGTGTTGTCTTTGTGTTGGTGTCTGTGTCTTTGTCTATGTGTGTTTCTCTGTTTGTGTGGAATTTGATTGACCCTTGTTGGGTCGGTTTTAAGGGGAAACCAAAGGGAAAACCACCATTTTAGGGTCTCCCATCTGCTGTCTGATTTTCAGGTGCCCAACAGGGATATTGCTGTACGCCTGGCTAGCCCAGGAATTGCACGGCACCTGGATGGACAGAATGTGGGGAAGGTTTGCACACGTTTTCTGGGTTCTACAAACCTTCCGCACGCTCCCTTGGTGGGCTCATGTTGAAAAAGAAATAGAAGGAGCCCTGCGTTGTGCTGGATTGGAAGCACAGGGCCCACGATGTACCATGTAGCGCCCGCAAAAGAAGCGTGTTTCAATGCACAGTATACTAGCCAGGCTTGTTTTATTGGTTTCACTTGTTGCGTGCGGAATCCTGGACGAAAGATAGCGAGCTAACAGAGGTGTGTTCTTTGAGGCAGACCACTTCTTTGGGCTGGCGTAGTATGAGAAGGTTTGTGCTTTCCCTGCTGATCAGCTTACCAGGTTGGTCGGCTGACTCGAAACATTCCTTCCATTGGTGTCTACAGCGTTCACTCCCCATGATTTCACGGAGCCAACGGGTCATTGCCTGATGAAACAGTACCAAACGATTTCACAACTTTGCTTGGCAAATAGTGATGAGCGGCACAATCAATGGGAAAGGTCACCGAGAAGTAGTCTTCTGTCGTCTCTGCAGGGGAACCTCCAATACCGGGCCGGGTTGCGACGAAAAAAGCTATATAAATCAGCCGCAGACAAGTGGCCTGCAAGGATATGTGTGGATCAAATACTTGGATCAAGTGAATTATTCTTCGATGGAATGACATCTGATGTTGCTTTGACTGAAAAACACGCCCTACGACAAAGGGTACCGTCAAAACACCAAGCGACCCTTGCTAAAGGTAGGTACCCTCCAACTCCACTTTGTGTCGTAAGTGGCAACACAGTCTGCGGCACCCTGGGGCGCAACCGGAAGCAATCATTCAGCACAGATCAAGTTGCATGAGTGAATCGAGATCTGAGCTTTCAGTGTCACTGAGCACTGGGTCTACCCAAATCCAGGATAGCCGCACTAATTTGTGGCTGGGACTGTCCCTTAGCCTTCATCTACCGGGGTTTTGTCCAAGGGCAACCGATTTTGAGACACACCCAACTTGTTTCACGTCTTTCGTTTGCACGCCACCGAGACTTGCAACCTTGCGCATGAAGTTTGCTTTTTGGTAGGTCCCTCATTCTACTTTGGTGAATGCGTCTACCCCCATCCTGACAAGGGTCCCCCTGCCCCACAATACGCCATATCTTGAGCCATATGAAGAGCAGTCCGACCCTTAGGACAAAACGGTATGTGTAGGGTTGGCAAGATTAGGGCGCCCTTGGCGGTATCCCCTTGTTAGCGGTGGCAACTGTTTGCAGCACAATGCTCAACGGTTTTCTTTTTCTACTGCCACAAGTTCTTGCCAGCGGCACTCTGTGTGCCTGTTTGGATGGGGTTACCATGGGTGGACTAACGGGTGGCCTTTGTCCTCGTGGCCCACCGGGACACGCCGGGATCGATCTCCGCTGCCTTTGACCTGAGGGTCCCGGGAGTCCGGGCCTGCGTTCTCTCGGCCAAAGCATGGAGCGGGTCTTCAAAGTTGCGCTGGCCGATGGAAAGGACCCTTCCGGGATTTTCTTGGGGTCTCCAGCACCCTTCGGAAATGGGGTCATCTACCCAACACAGGGGGTCATGACCCCATTTTCACAGGTCATGGAGACTCCGGGTACCTTGTTTTGCTGCCGGTGTTTTTTGTTGTTCAACTGTTTGACCTTCGGAGAGCCTTCATGTTCCTTTTTAAGAAGTCAACTCGTGGCCCTTTTGGTTTGCCTCTGTTTTTCCTTTCCGACAAAACATAGCTTTTTGGCGTTCCTCACTTTCCTTCAATCTTCCCTCTTCAACAGCCACCCGTCACGTTCGTCCAGACCTGCACAGGAGAGGGATGTTCGCAGGTTTCGGGCCTGCCTGGACGTTGTTCCTGGGAGCAGCCTGCAGATGTATCGGGCAGCATATCAGGAGATCGAGATGATCATTCGCAGTGGATTCGAAAGCTCCTTCGATCAGACCCTGAACCTGTTGGATTGGTGGTTATAGACGCGTAGATGGGAAACCAGGCCCTTACCTCCAAACCAACCCAAACCACAAAGAGGAAAGCGAGCTGAAGTTTGAACAGCGGCTTTTTACGCCTATTTTCCAGGTCGGCTCTTGCGTTTTAGTCTGCTTTCTTTTGAGGGGAGCGCCTCAGGTGATGAAAGCATTCACCCATGCGTGCAAGCATACATGAAAGACAACATAGCTACGGCATGTGATAGGTTACAACTTACAACGTATCGGGTGCATGCGCTGTAGAGGCCCACATTGCATGTCAAAACAATAAATGGTGATGTTAAATGCAAATGCTTGAATGTAATACACACAGTAGCCAACACGTGAACCGGCGTTTCTTTTGGCTGTGCATGCAAGGGTTGCTTCAGATTCGCCTGCCATTGTGATGATTTGCTACCGTGCATTTATATTTTGATGTCGATGCGATGAAATGGTGATTTCGATCCAGCCTGATGGCCGCTGAAAATGCCATGTGCAGCATACTCAACCAATAGGTTCAATTTGCACACACTTGGAGATGTGCATGCAACATGGGGCCACGATCGAGGACCGTACATGTTCTATTTGATGGATACTTGCTACAGTAACCATGCTTGCAACCCACTTGGTTTGAACATGCCACAGGTGGTTGCCGCCATGTGTTTTTGGGCTGAGGTATACAGTCCGACCAGGTGTTGGTCCTGAAGTACCAGGACGAAGAGAACGACTTGTGCACGCTGACTGACTACACCCTTGAGGATTTCCTCTACCCAAATACCTCCTGCAAGACAGAGGCGACCTGTTACAAACTTCAAGCCTTTATAACCAGACCTCGCCAGACAGCGGATAATGTCATGAAGCTCCCAACGGAGAATTCGATGAAGATTGGAACAGACAATTCCAAGCCGGAAAAAACGGATCTCGAAGGAAGAAGCGAGTCTGGCAGCCTTTGCCCGGTGAACTTGCTGGCGTGCTTCAAGGGGATGCACTGCATGGGCCGGCTTTCGGAAAAAACGTTGGTCAGTTTGGTCCTGCAGTTCCTTCCCATCTTTGCTCAGCGCGTCCAGAGGAAACAAGAGAAAATCAACCGCAAAGGAGTGAAACTGAGAGACAAGAAATTCTTGAACCTGATCAAGCAAGTCTGTGAGAAATTCCAAGATTTACCTGACACCGAAAAGGCGTTGACATATTTACAGGCGTATCACAGCGGAAGCGACGTGAACCATTTGGGGGATAGCCTGGCAGAACTGCTGAGGGCTTTGGTGAGCTGTGACAAAGCCTCCGTGGCTGCGGCCTTGGTGGCAGTGGCGGAGGATCTGTTGGCAGCGGGGGACCCCAGGAGTTCTTGTCAGGCCAAAGGCGGTGGTGGGTTAACCCAAAAGATCGACTTGGCCTCCCTTTGGTGGTCGATGGGGCTATCAACCCTGTAAAGTTGTTACAATCCCGGTTATAAGCCAGAGCCGGCTCAGTAGTTACTGTTTGATAAACAGAACAAACTTGTTTTGTTTTTTGTTTTTCCAGGGGTTGGGTGGGGGGTGGGGGGTGGGGAGACGTTTCATTTGCAGGGTATTCGCGATCCACTCCGCAAGATGTGCCCTTTGTTGGTAATGTAGATCCAGAGTTTTGTGTAGGGTCCCGACGGGAAACCAACGGGGGATATTATTTTCAAGACCCCTGTTGAAGACCCAACTATCTGACCTGCCTCTGCATAAGATGATTTATAGGGGTTCGTATTGATGGCATGTGTGAAATGACCCTTGCAAGCCGTCTTCTCTCTTGCGATGTGCCATCAATACGAAGCCCCCCTGAAGGACACCGCCAAAACTAATCAACCCGACAAGAGAAATGGTGCGTTTTGTTTGTTGCCCAGCAACTAAACATGATCAACATAGTAGGCCCGCTGAAAGCGAAAGCTGGTTTCAGCAGAAATGGCTCCCATTAGTTTTCGCGGCACTGAACAAAATAGGACCAGGTTTTACGCGCGTTTTCAGGTGTTACCTGCGCTATTTCCGGACACCTTCGGTGCTCCGAATTCCTGCGTGCCTCTTCCAGTGCACGCGGGGTACTCATGCGCACTCTGCGAGATGGCTCCCATCGAGGGCCCCCGCTTTGAGGAGAATGGGAGCAACTTCTGTGCAGAATGCTTTGTGATCAAGAGCCTCCAGGGCAAAACGGAGGCCGGATCCGGCCACCGTGGTGGAAAATTGGGTGCCAGAAACCACAGCAGAACCGCTGCCTGTTTAGTTTGTTTGGTCCAGGCTTACGCGGAATCCGGCGGGGGTCTTTCAAAGTGAATGGTGGAAGCCCCGTTGGTTGATGTTCGGGGAGAAAAATAGAACCACACTAGTTGTCTCCTTCTTCTTTTTGTTTGAGGGGTTGAACAAATGGAGGTAAAACATCGAACACAGCGTCCCCCTGAGATCGGGGGGACGCAGGAAGCCAAATGCCACCTCGCGCCGAAAGCGAACAAGGCGAGCGGATTGGCGCACTGGGCTTCCCTTTGGGACCCATCCAGCCCCTTCCTCGCTCCGTTGGCGGCACCCTTCGCGCCATTCGCAAGTCAGCTGAATCCTGGCTGGCTAGATGGAGCGAGATTCCCCGAGCCCATGTTCGTTCCGCAGATGCAGATGTCTTATCAGAACTGGAAGTGAAAATGTGTGGCGAGAACATCGATTAAGGATTGAGAAGATAATCAATAGCAGCCCCTGGCCGGCTTTTCTTTCTGCCCGGATCTTTCAGGCAGGGCAACGGATGCCAAGCGGGTTGTTTTTTGCCCGGCCTCAGGGCATAGGGCAGAGCGAGCGGAACTTGTCTTAACACGTGGCGTGCTGGGCTATAGTTGCTCAGCTGGCTTCTAGTAAGTCGTGCTCGGGCTCTTGGGCCGTAGTTGCTCAGGGCTTGCAGTGGATTGGCAAGTTGCTCAGCGTTTGAGCTTGGCTGGCAATGCAGCGGTTGTTTTTTTGGGTTGAACATTTATGTTGTTTTCGGCGCTTTTAGACCCGTTCCGCCGGCATGGCCGATATTTATGGCCATGCTGGCCAGGGTTGAAGCACATTTTGCTTGGGTAAACCCAGGGTTGGTGATGAACCCCCTTACTGTAATGAGTCAGGATTTTAGGCAACCATTGTAAGGGCTCCTACAAAGCGACCGTGACTGAGGTGGGCGTTCTGGTCAAACCTTCCAGTAGTCTGCTCATTTTGGGAAAACAACAAACAAAGCACGCGGACAAACTCCATTTGTTTTTCGTGTTGTTTTCTTCGTGATCATTTAAGTGATAAACAACCCAGACACCTAGTGGTGCATTTCCTTGTGTCCTTTCTTTGGGAAGGGGGGTTCCCTGTACCCAAAAACATGGGGCGGGGGGTCTTGTTTGGCCCATGGAAGTCGACTTGGGATAAAGCTTAGTACGGTATGGGACAATCCCAACCACAAATGAAGGCAGCAGCTCTTTTTAATCTTTACATGGTTTTGGCTAGACCACTTAAATATATTTTAATACTTAATACCATGCAGTTTTTGATTGCGACTCACCAGGGGGAAACACAACCCATTTCACCCATGACTTAATTTCCAGTTCGGGAATTGTAGCAACTTGCCCAGTGTTTGTTTTCAGGGCGGGACAAGCAAGGTTTCTCGTGTTGAGACAGATGAAAGGCTGCCGTTCTCATGCTGATTACAGAGGGCCCCTGTGGCCGGCCAAGTTTCTGTAGAGCGTTGGAATGGCAGGGCAAGACGTAGCCCAGCTTGATAGGAGCAGGCATAGATCAGTGCGACATGAGACGATTTACGCCTTTGGAGCGCTTTGGTTTCTTTCGGAAAAGCGAAAGCCGCGAAGACCTTTATGGGGGATCCCTTCTTTACCTTACTGTCAGGTTTTGGAGTCAGTCAATTGAGAATTGGATTTGGGATTGAGCTGGTACCCTGAGGTGGACTTGCTCAAGTGGAGCAAGCATTTTGGCAGGGCATCGAAGCCATTTAAAGCACCTGGAGGCCTGCACCCCAGCCCAAAGCCCACGTATACCTGGAGTCTCCTTCTGACCCTTCAAAAATGGTTGGTCATTACGCAAAATAATGGGGTCCCGGACCCATTTTTAGAGGCCATGGAGACTCCAGGTAGAGAAAATTGGGGGAAGCTTTGAGCCAACCCACGATGGGTATTTTTTCACCGGCCGACTCATGCAGGGTTACAGCTAGCCTTGGGGATGCTGCCTACCCTTGAAACCGTTGCATCTTAAAATTGGGCATACAATTATTCCATGTGTTCAGTTTAATGCCCTAGAGGCTCTGAGCTGATACCGCCATTCTTTGGAAAATGTGCTTTCTCGGCTTGAGCCCCTGGTTACGGGTTGATTTGAAATCGGAAACCACTAGGACAACACTGTCTTTTTGTTGGGAGGGTTCTTGTTCCATTTGGCGACAAGCCCATGTTCAAGATGCCAAGAGTTGGCACCTGCCTATTGTCAGTAATCTGTTTTTTCCCACCCACTTTGCCTGCTGTCCGTTTTCTGAAAGAGAATCTGAAAGGCTGGAGGTGTCCAATAGAAGCCTATCAATGGGGAACCCCCTCAATTCGGGTGGCCACAAGTCCCTTATGAACATGATTTCCGCCAAAGGGTCTCTAGTGACAATTCGCACCCAGAAGCGCAGCATGCGGTTGACGCCTTTGAGATGCCTGCTCCGAGTTTCAATTGATCCGCAGGTATTCAGTGGCTGCCAATGTGGTTGCCCCAATGTTGTCTTTCTTGTTTGCATAACGGACCCCAAACATGCTTGCAGGTGGACAAACTAGATGACAGTTTGCCAATTTTGGTTTCTCCTTTGCTTATCCGCATAGAGCAAATTGTGCCATCTGCTCTCACCCTGCTGGAATGGTCCCCAACATGCTCAAAGGGTGTATCTGGGGATGGTTAAGTTAAAGTGAGGAAGGGAATGGTACGCAGCAAGGGATTTGGACTGGTTGCGGCAAGCAAACCGAATGGCAGAACGAGCTTCGATGGCCTGCATCCTAGCATCTATCCGGAGGGTATCATATGGGCCGAACAATTTGCGCCCGCTTTAAGATGGCCTTGTGGACACCAAAAGGACACCCACCGATGGTTGGAGCTGTATTTGGGTGTGTCTTGTTCTGGGAGCCACCCCCCCGAAAAGATTGTCAGTTTCATCTTCGCTTTCCTGTACAACTACTCTGAAAGGGGTACCATTGAAAAAGCACCGATAAAGAGGACATGCCACATTCTTTGGAGTTGGTTTAAATGTTACCTGTTGGTTGAGTTTTTGTTTGGGGTGATGTTGCCCCGAGACCCGAGCTCGGGTCCCTTGTTCCATCTTTGTCAGCTTGTTCCTGGGCGGTAGACCAACAAACAAAAATCCCCATGGCCACTGGTTAGGTCCCCGCAATTGCTGGTTTGGAAGTGGTTTGAGATTTGAGCCTCGAATCCCCTCCTTGTTGAGGCTTATCTTGCGAAGCTGCCCTCACAAATGCAAATCATTGGGGGAAGGGCAAGTACTATGAGAAAGTCGATTTAGGTTCCCGCGGTTTGGTCTTAAATTAGATTAACAGCCTGTCCACTCCATCCAGGAGGTTGATAACCCCAATATAAGCGTCCAAGCACGCAATTGTCCAATCTTAGGGTCTCACTTGCCCAAATCGAAGGGAATTCAAAGAAAAACTTTCTTTTTAGGGGGTCCCACAATATAAAACAACTCGAAGTCACCACTTGGCGGCCGCTGGGCTGTATGGATCGACAGCGCGAGTTAATCCGGAGGAACCCTGCGCTGGGTTCCAGGATGAGTCACTGAAAGCAAGTTACCTGACGATGTTGTTGACCGTCTAGCGCTGGTTTTGGAGGTGGGGAGCGCCGAAAATTCCCAGATCCAGAAGTGCCCTAAGCCAAGAAGCACAGACCCTTCGCCACAAGTTCCCGTTGCAGGGAAATGTGCGGAGCGTGAAGAACCAACCTCAGAGTCCAACCCACGGCCGGGTTAAGACCTCGTTGAACGCAAGACCCCCCTTACCCTCCAGCACACAGAACTCTCGGGAGCTGAGCTTGCAGAAAGCTGGCTCCCCCATGTGGATTCTGCGTGACAGATGGAAACCAACCGTGTTGGGTGGACTAGCAGCTCCCGAAGAGTTTCCAGACAACTAAGATGTCTACGCCTCCCAAATAGCCGAGGGCCGCCTATGAGTGGGTCAAATTATTTTGCCGTGTTATCGGGATGCCATCCAAATTGCAAATCATGATACAAACATGGTCGACATTTGCCCGGGGGGGGGGGGGAGGGAGCACTATATTGTGCATATATATACATATATATGTATATATATATATATACATATTATCGATGTACACGTTTAAGTTTGAATAAACAATCAAGCAATGTACATATACCTGTATCTATATAATATATACATACATATGTTCATGCCTGTGTGTGTGTGTGACCCCCGCCGCATACTTGCAGAATGCGGCGAGGCTCCTGGAATCAAGTGCGCGGGCGCTTTTTCCCAGATGCTTCCCCGCTTTGCCAGAGGCGACCACATCGCTTGAGGCAGAGAACGACTAGGTCCACCAACGTACAGCAGTGAGAAGGTCGGCCAAACAAGGCGTTGCGCGGTGTGGGGATTCCCATTTAACCCACTAAAGGTAAAACCTTTTAGCAAGGGATGTGAGGACAGCCCAGTTTCTTCTCCCTTTTTGGGGATTTAAACATCAGCTTTTGGGCCAATGTTTGGAGTGAGTTTCCCTACAGAGATGTTAGGGGCAACACAGGAAGGCCAGTCCGTCCGACCGATTCCCACAGATTTGTGAACAGTTCAAGGGGAGAGCACATCCCTACCAAGAAGTTATTGCTTGAAGTGCACTGCCAGGCTTGCCCCTCTAGACCTACCGGGACTTACCGGGAATTTTCCGAAATACATGTAAGTTTATGCAAATAAATATGCATTGTATACCTTCATGCATGGGTGTGGCCTAAGCTAGGGATCCCTCCTGGCATGAAGTTTTTGTTGCTGGATTGCCTTCAAAGCCATTCCATTGAGGTAAGAGGTTCGGCATGTGCTGAATCTCCCAAGCAAGTTCGAGACAAACTCTCAATAGGGCTGCCCCGCCACAAACAAAGATACGTAGTGTTTGAACACCACGGCAAAAAGGCACCCTTGAAAAACATATGGACGGCAACTGGGTTGGCTTTGCATTGATTCCAACAGGAAGCCTGGCATCTCCGAATCTGCAAGATGCCAACCACCAGTAACGTATGGGACGTCCTAAATGTTGCAAGCGGAACCAAGGAAACCCTGTACTTGACCGCCACATGCCAGGGTTTGGTACTTGAACAATATTCATGTAGGTTTTGCCCCCAGGCATGTGGCCTTTTGATTATTAAACTGCAAGTACTTTTCCCCTACTGCTTTCCCACACATGAAAGTGCCGCGGCAGCTTTGTCAAAGACAAGAAAAGGGGGGGCTGCACACTTTTAGTTGGGAGGGTTTGGGGGACACCGAGCTTTGCCCATACTGGCGGATTCGGTATTTCCAGCTGAGAATTGGAGTTTGCTTCCCGATGCAGGTCCCTTCATCAACAAAAGGATCGTCAAGTCCCGGCCAGAGCACCTTTTGGTCCGTTGATAGTAAACTAGGTCCCCCAGTAGTGCCCATTTACCCTCTTTTTTGGGGGAGGGTTCCCTTACTAAGATAGACTACAGAAAAAAAGGGTACCCTTATTCTAACCTCTACTGGAGGACCTAGTAAAGGTTCCAAAGAGTTGCACCTTTTGCTCCTGGGTCCTTTGGGGCGGTGAGCCACAATCAA
The DNA here is from genome assembly GCA_963377175.1 of Effrenium voratum. Lineage (NCBI taxonomy): Eukaryota > Dinophyceae > Suessiales > Symbiodiniaceae > Effrenium > Effrenium voratum. The sequence continues at coordinate 608,528 of CAUJNA010000680.1, read as the reverse complement.
AACCCGGGTAGATGAAGGTTAGCAAGGGATAATCCCAAACATAACCTTAATTCTTTACATGGTTCTGGGTAGACCATTTTCATACCGGGCTTTGAGCAAGTGACTCAGGTGAGGCAAGGGGCCATGTTCGCCTCAGGTCATTGGCAGCGTGGAGGATTGGGGCGCGCCGCCCAAGGTGATTTGTGGCTTCTACGCCCGGAGGCCAAACTTCGGAGTCCCACACGCCAACGGCTCCGGGAATGGCTGCCTTTGAAACCAGTGGCGATCTCAGGACATGAGTTATATGAAGGTGGCCTACATAGACCAAATTTCTGTGAGTCGAACTTTTTGGTGTACCCCCTTATGTGAGCCAACACAAAGGGGAAATCCAGGGTTAATTATCTTTCCTTTGGAGGTTTGGAACATGACCCTTGGGCAAGTTTAGCACCACTTTCCCCTGTGATGCTCAAGAGGAAATATATATATATATAGGGAATCCTGCAGTATGATACAGGGGAAGTGGGGGTTATACCGAAGATAATCATTGATGCTTCGGGTTCCCCAAAAAACGATCCGCATCTCCTCTAACATGGGTTGCAACCTGGTCAACATCAATCCTGGGTTCCCGCTGATCAAGTCCTTGCGGCTTGACACAATACTGGGTGAGCAAGCAGCGACAACGACTGACCTGAAAAACTTCGTTCCAGCCAAAGGAGGGTCCCTTGCACCGTGTGGCAAAGGCCGGGAACTGAGCTGAATGCTTTCAGGAACTGTCAGGACCTCCAGAACCTGACATGGTTTCCACTAACCCAAACCATTGCAAGGACAATACTGGGTTGGACCGGACCAAGCTGCACGACCGTGCTGGATAAACATGATCAATGTGCAGACAGGAGTTGTTCTAATTTGATTCCCCATCCACTCATGGAAGCGCCGGGGGAGGGGGGGGAAGTTCGACCCCTGGAATCGACCTCAAATCTTTTAGCTCCTTCTTGGAATTGGGCACCCCCAACCCTCTTCCAAGGCAAAGACGATGCCAGATGCTGGTGTCTACATTTATTGTATCAACAACTACCTTGGGCAGACTATAGTGTCCGCGCCCCATGACGCCTCCTTCATTGAATAACTTCAGGTGTGATTGTTTGTTTGGCATAATTAGTCCAAAATATCATTGGCTTCAGATTGCAGGTCTTTCGAGCAACGGTTGCCCTGGAATCAAAGTTGGAAGGCTCAGAGGGGCTTTTTCTCCAGGAACTCCGAACACGAAGCTACCTGGAGGGTTTGCGATGTGTGTTGCTTCTTGGTGTTTTTGTTGGAGGGTCCACGGGCGGTTGTTTGGACAAGGAAGGTTGGCAGCACGGAGCACGGGTGCAAACACAACTAATTGGTGTCCGCCGTTTCTGGTGTTGCAAGACTGACGTGTGTTCTTTGGTTTCTTCTGTGTGGCCAAGATAGTTATTACGTTTCAAGGCGATCTCGTTCAGAGAGACACGAGCGCACCACCGGAGAAGGATAGGGAGGGAAGATGATTGAAACGTGGATTATATGAATTTGAGATTTGGGCAAAATAGTAGTCTAAAGTCTAGGCTGCATCATCCCTTTATGCCTTCCCCCTGTTTTACAGTTGGGTCAAAGTAGATGAAATGTTTGTTTAGGTATCCCCTTTAATTACCTAAATAAAGGGAATGGCACCATCGACTTTCAGCACTCGCTGCGGGATTTACCCCCATCCGCACCAACGACTACTTGGGAATCAAGCTGGCTCAATTCTTTGCAGTAATAGCTGAATAATTACTTACACACACACACATACACACACTATGTGGTGCTCGAGTCCCCGACACCCGCGCGGTTTTTGTTTGTTACGCCCTTTTGGTACCCAATTTGTTTTGTGCTATTTGGATCCACTGGGCAAGCAACGAACTCAATTCTGCAAACTCAGGGACCTTTCAAATTTACCGGGAAGCTTGCCGATTGGAGAGATTGCGTGAGGCCCGGATCCGGATCCCTTCGAAAGGTCCCATTCCAGTGACAGCGGGGGGGGCCGCCCAGCCCAGGAGCCGCGAGGTATGGCCAATAGCCGGGTCTACTACGTCATGGTGCCGGAGGCCTGCGAGCTTTGTCTCACTTCCTGAGTTGGACTTGGGTCACTTTTTGGGTTTGGGCCTCAGTGAGAATCTAAAAGTTTTGGACGGGCCATCCACAAAGTGACTGGTTTTGTTCTACTTTGGGAGGTCGGGGGAGCCCGAAGGCAGCCATGTAGCCTACCGCGCCTGTCCTTTTTCACGTAAATCCGCCGGGGCTAGGTGCCATCCCTCGGCCCGGGTCTTTGGGGCGGCACGTCTTTGGCTTGTGCCCCTTTTTGGTTGTTGCAAGGGAAAACCAAACGGAACACCAATATTTGTGGGGGGGGGGTTCCCCTAAGAGAAGACACACCCATATGGTGACTCGTTTTTTCTCATTTCATTTGCATTGGATCATGATACTATTTCCCATGTCCACTCTGTGAATATGACCATGTAATGTGATGGCCCGCATGTTTGGACGGAACTCAAGCTAAATGCTGGGGGTCAATGCACGCACATACACACACAAAGACGAGAGTTATTCCTTGGTTATTTTTCCCATTCGTGTTTTAGTGGATTCCGTACGAAGAATGATCATCCCCAAAAGGGTTTCCGTGGTCTACCAGGGTCGCTGGGCAACTGCGCACACCTGCACAGTTTGCATTCGTGCCGACTGTTCCTTGGAGGACATTTCCTTGGAGACCAGCACAGGGCCGATGTGCCTTTGGTTCGCCGAGGAGTCGGGAGATGAATTGAAGCCGGAGGCGGCGATACTCTCCGGAATTTCACATGGAGCAGCCCACACAAAGCCTTATGGGAGGAATCATAACAACATGGACGATGCTTGATGAAATGTCAGGATCATCTACGGTAAAGGCAACAAAGTGGGAACCATGGTGAAATTGGGGTTTACCAATTTTCATCTGTCAGTTGGAGGGAGAATGAATGCTGACTGTCCAGTCTCGATGAAGAGTACAAACTGGTCGGCAGGTGAAACACCTACAGGGCAGTTGCTCCCCCAAAAAATGGTCCAAGTGCTGGTCAAGGTTCTTTTGTTGGGGGGTTTCATTCATTTTTCATGCTGGTGGAGAGTTATTCTCATAGATGCTTACATACCAAGGCTGGAGCGCCAGTGTTCACCCACGAACCGGGCACCGAGACCCATGTGAAACTGTTGGGACTGGGCTTAGTGAGCCTTCAGCCACTGAAAACTGCTTAATCGCTCAGCCAATCGTTCGCTTTTGGCGTTTTGGCTCGGGTGGTTTTTGCAGCATGGTATGTTGTTGTGACATTGTGGAAGATGTCTTGAGTCCCCCTAGATATAATTCCACATGGCCTTTCCCGTCCGCATGTTGCCATCCAGTCATAGGCCCCCCCCCACACTTTTTGGCACAATTCAAATACGCCCACCAAAAACAACCCTATTTTCAATCAATTATCACTCCCCGAAAAGTGGTTAACCAATGGAAAAAGGAAAACATAAGGGCTAACTCAAGTCAACAATCCCAGTAAAATATGGATGTCAAAATGTGGATGGGAACAAGGCTAACACAGGATTTAAATACTATCCGCAACCACTGATGCCAGTGACAAACCGCAAGTTGGCATTTGGGAAACCCAGCGGTTGGTTATACCTGAGTCCCAATGTACAAAGGTGGCATCGACCACGACGTGTGTGTGAAGTCGAGTTATGGATGCCATTTGTTTTGATTGATGCCAATCCAGGCGATACATTCATCATTCCCGCCTTGAACCTTCCAGCACGACTGTTCTGTATTTGCATCGGCTCTGGCTCGGTTCATCCAGATGTGCAATTTCTGGCATGTGCATCATTTACAATCGGCGCCTTTGGTGGTCGGCTCAGCTGGTAGATTCCATTTGCCCCCCCAATGCCGTCACGGAGACAGAGGTACAGCCACCTCGTGTGCCTCTCGGCTGGTGTTTGATTGGAATTGCCTTTAACAATTTGAGAAAATGTGTGTCTCTGTGTGTTTGTTTTTGTGAGCATACCCGGAAGACCAACAGGACTCACCCCCTCTGCCGTTTTGGGCATCGAAATCCCTAGTTTGACGCGCACACACACACAAGCACCCTGCATTGTCCCGTGCAAAAGTTTAAACTTTTGGGGCAGGGGAATGCTTGGCTGCTATTGCTATTGGGCTCGATCTTTAGACTTTGACTTTTTGGAAAATCCAAGGTTTTCCAGTTGAGCCATAAAAAGTAAAAATCAACAAACATGCAGAGGGTTCAACAACCAAGATGTCGAACTTTCCGGGGCAACAGCCAGAGGCATGTCAGCGGTGGCTGCCACCTTGGGCAAACGCCTGGCCGGCCGGTGCTTTGCCAACCCGCGAACTTCGTTGTTGACCTCCTCGGCCCGATCGGCGGCGCAGATCCCGAGAAGGACTGGAGCAAGGGCTCCTGTTGGGCCGATTCAAAGTGAGTTTCCTGTTGGTGATGAAAAGGGCAAGAAAGGAACCCTGTAAGTCGAAAGGGGCGAGGAACTCTTGGGAAAATTTACACTCCTTAGTACCCGGATTGCGCATCAGACGTTTTCCTTGTCAAGAGGAAACTAGATGAAACTATCACTTCAAATGAGTTTGTGTACTTACAGGTTTGTTGGGGGGTAGTAATCATTTGGTCTCCTCGTGCTGCTGTCATTGTGATTTCTCGGAATTGTCACCATAGGTTAGTTACTTGAGGATCCCTCCCTTCAGGTTTTGGAGTTGTCAAAGACCTCGGCCTTTTGGTCGCGCCCACTGAAAAGTAAAGGTTCCCAACTCCTAACTGTTAACTTCTTCCCAGTGGCAGCCTCACCAGAAATCGTCAAGCCCAAAGGTTGCGATCCCTTTCTTGTTTCCAGCTCCGGGAAAGTTTCAACTGGTTGATTCCTTTTCCATTTTTTTCAGCCATCGCTCGTTTCAATAGCCAGCCATCTCCCCAGCGTTTTTGGTGGTTTTCTAGAAAGATCCGGATCCCTGGAAAGAATGGTAATGGAAGTTACCCCTAGAGGGACCCAACAACACGATCCATTTGTAGAAGAACCTCTTGAGCGATGAGCTTGCTTTGGTTCATTTGTTTTGATTTCGGGGATCATTTCTCCGAGGATCGATGTCCTCTCTGGTCACCTGGGCGCCTCTCCGGCCGCGCGGCCGGTCACCGAGCGTAGGTCACGGGCGGCCATGGTGGCCGCGGCCACCGCCGCGGGCATGGCCGGGGGCGTCTTAGCGCCTCGCCATGGGAAGGTCTCTCCGTGGTGTTCATCCGTTTTTTTTTCTCCATCATGTGTTTCGTTTTTTTTTTTTTGTTTCATCTTTCCGCATGTTGTTTCTTTCTTTTTTTTTGCGGTGTGTCCAGTTACCACTGTTTCGTGTGTTTTTTTTTTTTTCTTGGGGTCTCTGCATGGTTGTCATGGTTTTCGTGCGAGTTGCCACTGTGCCGTTGACTTTCCATGAACATTGCAAGTGGTTGGTGGGTATGAATCCCCGAAAGATGATTTCCACCAAAGGGTTCCCGAGTAGAATTCACACCATACGCATGATCGATTTTAAGGTAGACTAAATATGAAGCAGAATCTGAACATATGTGTGGTGTACCCCGGAGTGCGAAGATTGGGGCAGCCAAAGAGCCAGATTCTTATCTCGAGCTAAAGAGCCCAATTGCCCCCCCAATGTCATTGGTCAGTTTATTATGTCCAGGACACTGGGGGCTCCATAGCCCCCCATGTTTCCTCAGCTGGAAGCGTTGGGGCATTTGTCCAGATAGGCTTTGGAGTGGTTCGGTTCCTGAAGGGTTCCAGCAACTTTAGATGTTTATTTTGTGTGATTTAGACATCCAATTTTGGACTAGCTTAAAATGAGTTTCTCTTTTGTGGTCATGAGGGGACACAAAAGAAGTCCTGTTGCATATAGTCAGGGGTCCATTGTATGCTAACTTGTTGGGGGTACATTGTTTCATTGACTCACAATCACTTATACTTCATAGACTATGTTTTGGTTGTCGCATGGGGGGGGGGTGAACATATGTTCATTGACCTACTACTATAACTTGTCGGGGCTCCATTGTTTCGTTGAGTTATTGTGCTTCATCCGTTGGTCCATTCATGTGACTTATTATAAACAATCAGGGGCCCATTTTTTAATCAGCTTATCGTAATTTGCTTACGTTGGTCGAGAATGAGGACAGCCACGTTTGCCAAGGTCAAAACCTCGCGCTGTGGGAAAGGTCGTCAACCCCTTGAGTGGGAATAATTTAGAACCATGCGCCAAAAATCGTTTGGCACAGGGGGATGCATCAAGCATGGGTACTCCAAAAGCAGCACACACACACAGGCCATGCTGTTGACCGCCGCAGTTTTAAGTAGTTTTACTTGGCTTTAATTAGTTAATAGCGCTTATATAGGCCTTTACAACCGTCCAGGAACCACCAGTCAATTTGGGGCACTGACATATGGATTTGCTATGTCAGGAAACACCAGTCAATGGATTTGGGGCGCTGATCACATGTCCTTTGGGGCGCTGACATGTCCTTTGACAGGTGGCAGAGCAATCCCCGAAGTCGGGGTCGGAGTCGGGGCTGAGCTTCGAGCAGATCGGCAAGCTCCCGCGGCCAGGGCTTCTTGGACAAAGGACGTTTGGGGGGCTCATCCGAAAGCATGGGTTTCTTTCTTTTTTTTTGTGTGTGTGTGTGTTTATTTTTCCTAGGAACATATATATATATATACATATTTAGATAGTGTATAAATATACATATATATGTATATATATTTATAAGCACAAATTACGACTGCAATGTTTGCTTTTAAATAAGCACCCGACACTTTTCAACGTTTGGAGAACAATCCGCGTTTGGGACACCGTTTGGTTCCACTTTTTGGGTTATGCACTGCTTCCCTTTAATTCCCCTTGAAACCAACCCTGGGTATCCCAAAAGAACATCCATGTGCTCCTCGTCCAACTCCGAAATGAACAGGAGTTGCGTTTTCCTGGAATTTGTTCTCTCGATCGATAGGTTTCAGACCATCGGCGCTGCGACCTTTCTGCCCGATGGGTCCCACGTGCTCTTCCTGAAGAGCTCAGAGTGCTCCGCCAAGTTGAGAGTCGGATGGGGCGAGGGGGAATGCTTAGAATTAATGGAGAACCGGGACATGAGGGGCGAAGGGGGGGGGCGAATGCTTAAAATGGTTCGCTCAATTGGGATCTGTTTGGAACATTGTGTTGTCAGCCCAAGGTCAAATATGGACCAACGGTCAAAGATATGTTGATTAAGGGGGCAACCGCTAAGGGCGCACTGTTCAGATAGTCTGGGAGGAAACGCTTAGTGGTTGGTAATCTGCATGAAACCTGCTGTTTGAACTCGCCTTGACAGAAAGCCTTGTAAGCAGGGTAATATTATACTATCCATCTATCACCCCAAGATGCCCGGAGCCAAACAGTGCTTGCAACATAGTTCTAACAAACAGGTTCCAGTGTAGAGTTACTACTTGTTGTGGTGTTTGTTGTGTTTTTGGAACACCGACAACACTGACAACACCTTTAAATGTTATTTCTTGCATAAGTTCCTGAGACAAAATTAGAGTTAACAAAAGTCCAAAAATGGGACCACAGGCGTATGTGTAAGAGGTCCAAGAAATATTGGTTCCGGCTGATTTCTCTTTAAATCATTCTGCCAAACAGCATCAAGCCTTATAAGACATACACAAACACACTTGATCCGCTCCTCGAGAGGAGAAAGTCACCTGGTCTGTCACCTGGTCTTTGTGCTTTGCTTGTTGTCAAAGACAGTCCCATCACAAACGTATCCAGAGGTTCGAACGGACAAAAGAAAGAAAGAGGCACGCCAGCTGCGGAGACATCCGCCCAGGCCCTGCCTGTGTATTTGGAGTTTCGGATACTCTGCTGGGTTTCCTCATCAGGATCCCCAAGCCCAGCAGAGTGGGGACCGACTCCATTCCTTGCAAAAAAACTCTTTGCTATCAGAGCTGTCACACACACACACCCGCCCCTCAGAATGGGGAAGGCTTGGTTCCAGGAAGGGGTGTCACTCATGTGTTGGAAACATAGCTTTTGCACCTGTTTCTTCTGCGATGAAGCGTCAGTATATGGCTCCAAAGAAAAGACTGGCACGAGCTCAAGACTGCACCTTCGTGCGTGCCGGCTGTGTTTTGTCGATCTGGGCGGCAGCCTCAAAAGACTTAAAAAAGGCGCTCTGCCACAGAGTTTGAAAAGCGGCAACTTCCCGGAGGTATGCATTGGTACGAAAAAGATGGCGGTGTGTCGCGTCAGTGAAAAGATTGGCACGAGCTCAAGACTGTACCCTTGCGCGTAGCGGTTGTGTCTTTGCCGATCTGGGCGGCAGCCTCAAAGGACTTAAACTTAAAGAAGGCTCTCTACCACAGATTTTGAAAAACGGCCGGCTTTCTAAAGATATGCATTGGTGCGAAAATGACGGCGGTATTCAATGGCATGGAACTCCCGTGGTGTTTAAAGATATGGAAGCTCTGCAGGGCTTGCGGGTGAATCTGGAGAACTCCTTCTGAAGTATTTCCCTAGGATAGCCTTGCTGAATATACAGACGCCACAGCTGGCGCAAATCTTCGCGGACACAATCGGGCGGAAAAACACACTGCTGAATGTGGCTGATTCGAGCACGGAGGCCAGCGAGCCCCTGCGACAAAGTCCCCGGAGAAGGGAATTTCTTAAACTGCCAACTCAGCAGGCAAAATAGTGGTTAGCTCTCGGCGTGTAAAATTCAAAAGGAAGCCGAGAAACTCAGCAGATTCAACATCCTCAAGTTCCACTGGGCGCTTGTAAAAAGCAAGGTGAAGAAATTCCCGAAGCAATGGGTGCGAGAGTAGTCTTGTAGACACCAAGACCAAGCGATTATCTACGTATCTCACGCAGGAAACGGTATTGCGCTGCTCATCCAGTATCATCTTTGCAGCAATGGCCCACGATTGCTCAAGAACGGAAACCGCAATGTTGGCCAGAACTGGTGAAACCTGGTTTCCACTAGCAGCGCCGCGCACTTGCTCGAGTACCCGACCAAGATGAACAAACAATCAGGCTGCAAACTGATGTGGCACAAGGGCAGAACGTCTACCAGGTCAATAGAAACTTGATGTTGTCCAGTTGCGCGGGCGCGTCCGCGAACAAACACGAAGTTGCACTTGTTTTCAAATTCCGCAAGACACACCGTAAAGACAATTGCTGTGTTGACAGCGTGCAGCTGTTGGTACCGGGTAATCAACCATTCGCACGCTTGCATAATTCGAGGAGCTGGGATGGAAGGAAAGAAACCCACCAGGTCTTGGTTAAACATGACAAATTGCTCGTCCTCAGCGGCGTTGATGAGAAAAGTATGAAGCTCTTGAATTAGCTGCGGAGAGGTGTCCAGGCCAAAGCTGTCGGGAACACACTCCAGCATCATACTGCGCAGGACAACTGACAAGGCACGGAAAAGCCGCGCAAAAATAAAGCCCCGGTAACTGATGATCGGTCGGGCTGCAAGGTAGTCCTTTTTGCGCTTTAACAACGCATATGCCGTTGGTAGCGGCGCTGACTGCTTGACACCCCAGCGGTACTTGTGTAACCATCGTTGTCGACACACACACACACACATTCACACACACACATTCACACACACACACACTTACACACACACACACTTACACACACACACACTTACACACACACACACTTACACACACACACACACACTTACACACTTACACACTTACACACTTACACACTTACACACTTACACACTTACACACTTACACACACACACACACAAACACACTTACACACACACACACACTTACACACACAAACTTACACACACACACACACTTACACACACACACACACCCACGTACACACACACACACACACAACACCCCCACGCACAGCCACACCCACACACCACACACCCACACACCACACACCCACGCACGCACCCACTCAGGCACGCACGCACGCACTCACTCAGGCACGCACGCACTCACTCAGGCACGCACGCACGCACACACGCACCCACACACACACATCCATGCACAGGCGATGTTGCCCTTTTCCCCTCGAGTTTGTTGCTGTGAATTGAAAACCGTCAGATAGCCCACCATGGTCTTACGGCAAACACGCTTCGCATGGGTCTTGTCTTTTTTGTGACCTCTAAACTGGGCGGTTTCCTTTTGGTTTTCCTGCAACATCACAGAACAAGTGGCACCCTCAAAAAGCCACAGTCAATCTCCTCATATCCCTTTTGGTTTCCTTTTAGCCCCAAAAGGACACCCTAAAGCAGCCCTCCCGTTTTTTTACGGCCCAAGCGGTTTTTCTGTCCAGGCCCGATCCGTTTTGGATGGGAGGTACGGCAGCCTCTCGCGGCAGCTCTATGCCATGGAGGTGTCCTCCGGCAAGACCTTCCCGCTGGCCTGCACGCCCCCGGGCACCGGGGAGGACGGATGCGCAATGCGGGAACGCTCACGGATCCGGACTCGGACCAACAAAACGGCCTGGAGTATCCTTCTGACCCGAATCAAAAATGGTTGGTCATTACCCAAAATAATGGGGTCATGGACCCATGTTCAAAGGGTGGAGACTCCAGGTGGTTTCTTTGGTGGTTTGGGAAGACTCCAAACCAGGAATCAAAAAGGCCGTTTGCCACGCCCTCCAAGGATTATCACATGTTAAGTTTCCCCCAAGAAACATGGAGGAGCAGTTTGTTTTTCTCCGGACCGATCTGCAGGAGTCGACGGTCAAACTGGGGGAGGGGAGTCTTGATTTTATGTAGGTTGGGTCGGGGAGGTGATTTTTAAGTGGGATGAGTTTTCCAAGCACGCTTGGGTGAAAGTGGCACAATTCCCTCACTGTTGTTTAATCATTTTCGTTACTTGCCCACATCTATCTGGAGTTGTGCCCATCTTTCAGTGGTGTACCCACTGTGACATCCGCCATTTACCGGACGCATCCGGCGCGTGGGGAACGCTCCAGCCAGGAGAAGGAACTAACCCTCGAGGAGAAGCTGCGGAGAGAGCGGGCGCGGATGATGAACACCGGGGTCACATCTTTCAAGGCGCGATGTTTTAGCCTCAACGCGCCCCGTGCGCCACAGGTTTCCGTTGAGATGACGGAGGATCCCTAAAACCTGACATCCATGGGCTTGTCGTGGGTGTCCAAACATCTACTTTTTGTCCTTAGGCTTCCCTTTAAGACCAACCAGTTGCACAGAGGGATCCGCGGTTTGCTCTGGCTTCTTAGGGGGATTCCTGAATGTATGGGCCATGCGCACATACTGGCCAGGACGGTTTTAAAGTCATAGAGTGATAGCGAACACGTTGCCATTAGTTATCTTAAATTCCTCGTGAGATCTCTGCTTTGCTTCTTTGTTTGGGTCTGTTCAACATGAGGTGTGATTGAACCTGCCTTGGAACACTGAGCTTCCTATCTAGGCCAAGTGTAGGATCAAACATGCCAACAGCTTCCCTGAACCACTGACTTACCCAAAGTGGGCCTTTGATCTTTAAATTTCCCAGTGTTGTTCTTTGTTTTGTCAACGCTCCCGGCTTTTTTGGTGTTCCATATATCCTTTGGGAACATCCAAAAAGGTGTCCAAGTGGACAGCATAGGCATAGGTCCGGTGTCAGCTTGCTTATAAGCATTTCACATACTGTTGGTTGTGTCCTGTTGGTGGCTTGAACGTCACCTTTTGATTGCCTGTCATCGCGGTATTTCCTTTGCAGCTGGCTGTTTCAACAGGGCGAACCCGGATGCTCATGAGCCAGATAAATGGTTAATTTCTCTTGAGGAAAACATGTTGAACGGCTCCAGGCTTCCAGACGCTTGCTTGACCACCCAAACTTATTCCCTTAGTTCCCAGAAAGTAGACTTACTTGTTCAAGAAGCAGGGTCTTGGCACCACCCAGCAGGTCGCCTTCTAGTTGCTCCTTCCTCATTCTAAAGAAGGGTCCCTGGCTTTGACATGCCCAAGATTTGCATATGTGGAAGGGAAGTAGGTGATGGAGGTTCGCCAGAGAGCGATGTGTTAGGTTCTTCATGCATCTTGCGCAAAGCGACGTTAGAGTGAGCAGTGAGCCGGGGCGATGTTCAAGGGAGCCATGTTTACTTCAACAAAAGCAGTGCATCCACCGCAAAAGCGTCGTCTTTCCTTAGCTGCCAGTCGCAGTCAGGTGGTTTTCTATGTGGCTACTACAAACGGTGTTGCTTTGCTGTGTGTTTCTTTGAAGGATGATCAAACGACAAAGTTAAAGTCAACTTCCTGCTCAGGGGTGGCTTCCTGTTTATTCCTCGGATTCGTATCCTCAGACTACAGAAGTAGGCCCATGGAAACGTGTTTTTCACCTCCTGTCCTTTTCCTTTTGAATTTTGTTCCCAAACAGGTTTCAGGTCGACAAGCAATCGCCCAGGTAGAGAGTTGGCGTCTTGTGTCAGAGTCTTTGGAGCACCCCTAGTCGGTTCGCTACAAGCTCCCAGTCGCTGAGAAAAGTGTCCTATTTGGTTTACTGTGGCTGCATTTCATTTAGCGATAGTTGAATGTGGCATGGCTGCCTTCTTCTGTGGAAATACAGATTGGTGTACGTGATGTCCACCAAATAGCCCCCATTTAAAACTCATGCCCACATCACTGTTCTTTCCACATGTAAAGTACATACTAAAATGGATGTGTTTCAAAATGATGGGACACCAAATATGTTTGGTTTCCCATGGTTTCCCTTGAAGCAACAGAGTTCCCATACATTGCCGTTTTGGCGGTTTTAAACATCACCTTTTGGGCCAAAGTTTTTTTTTTGGGGGGGTGGACCCCCAAAATTGTGTCTTTTTAAAGTTGGTGTCCCGTTAAAACAAACACACAAAGGGGTACCAAGCCTTAAAGAAGACGGCCATATCGCCTGCTTGTACCTGTTGGTTGACTCCCCACCATATGCCAATATATTCGGCATCAACCCTTTTGTGGGAGAGATTGACACCTCTACCGTACCCGATGTCCTTTGGCTATACAAGAGGTTTCGCATACGTTGTTTTTCCTAAACCTTGGGAAATCCCAACAAATGGGTGGGTTTTCCGGTTGGTTTCCAAACGGTTCCCTACCATAGGCTGGCCGAAGTCCGTTCGCACCAGAGAATCCCTGGAATGATTGGATTCCCCTACCTTTCAGCATCCCCGGAATGACTGGATTCCCTCGTAAATACCAAGCAACCATGGTTTCGCCCATGAGTTTCCCGTGTAAATACCGCCCAAACCATGGTTCACCCATGGTTTCATGTCTATCGGCGGATTTCTCATGCCGATCGGGGAGAAGAAGAGACCCCTGGCCCCAAGCGGCTGGGTTCGCGTTTCGGTAGGTGGCCGGCAGCGGCCACGGCCGGGTGCTGGTGCCCATGGCAGGGGCGCTGTATCTGCGCGAGGGCATCAAGGACCAGGCGGACCGGGCAGTGGCCGGTGGGCCATCCGAGTGACCCTCAAAATTCGCGGCCGGCTGAAGGGTTTGGCCGAGGTGGACGAAATCCGTGGCACTGGGTTTTTTCCATTGAAACCCGAGATAAATGGTTGATACACCACCTAACTGCGGGATTCTGTCAGTAGGTGTCCTTTTGATCGGTGAGTTTGGCTAGAAATAGATGGATTTACAAGGCCATCCATTTTTCCCAAAGGCGTGGAGACCTGTTTCTTTCCTATTTTTTTGAGGGAACAACCGGGCCCAGTGTGATCAAAGTCTGTCCGGGTTTCACCCAAACAGACTCCGATGTATCAAGCCGTGGAGGATGCATCTGCCTCATTAGGTTTCGAGCCATTCCACCAAAAGCTGCAAGCAGGTCCTGTACTTGTGGATCCAACGAGGTCAGTTTGCGGCTTGACTGTAGAATGCTCAAATCGTGAAGACATATGGGTTCTTCTCCTGTGCTTATGTCGTGAAGTTGACTAAATAGGAAGCATAATGTGAACATATTGCATCATTGTGTTTGGTTTATCCTTGGGTTGGGTCCAAGATATTGACGCCTCATAGTACGTGTATACATATATATATATATATCATAATTTGTGCGACGTATGTGTATGATAACTATATATGGATACGCATGTGCATACCGTTTTGCACAGATACCTGGCTGTATTTCGAGTCTAGCCCAGCGTCTAGCTCTGGAAACTGAGATGCCCGAGTCAAAGTCACATGAGCAGCTCCCGGGATCTTCCGGGAGAGAAGGGTCGGCGGCTATCCGTGTTGATTATTTACAGCCCAGTGCTTGGCAACCAGGGAACTTCATCCTGAAAGGCCTGGAAGAGTACACTTGCATTTCGTGGTAGCTGGAAGTGGGATAGACTTTGGTACCATTTTGATTCCTGAAGATTCCGGGGTGAAAGTTGCCACAAATCCCTAGCCTTAGTTCTGCCTACGGGGCCCGGCAACAGGCCCAAGGACCGAACAAGCGAGAAATGAGAAGATTGGCCAATTCTCAAAGAGCGACGTTGGAAGAGGGCCCAGGCTTTCCAGCTTTTTCTGACTCGGTTCAAAGCTTGGGACATCAAAAGTTGGCCAATCTACTCAGGTTGAACATCCAAGCAGCCCGGTACTGCCAAGCACCCCGCCCTTTTATTTTGAGTTTGTTTTTTTGAATCGCCAGGTTGTTTCCCATGGTAAGTCTCCCCACCTGGGGTCGTTGGGTCGACCGTGAGGAGCTGCGTCGGATCTTCGACCCCGCGGAAGCCTTGGGATCTGGGCCCATCATCGACCCACAGATCTCCGAGGAACGAAACGAAGTCGGGCGAAAGGCCAAAGGAGGCTCCCAAGGGAGCAAGGCCCAAGGCCTCTGGGGGAACCTGGAGTCTCCTTCTGACCCTTCAAACATGGGTCCATGACCCCATTATTTTGGGTACTGACCCGGAGACTCCAGAAACCCCAAAATGGGGATATTTTCCGGGTCAATGGAAAGGACGCGACAAAGTTGCGATAATTGGGTGGGTCCCAAAACAGACACCCAAAACCGGTGCCCTGCAAAGAATGAACACACGGACTACTTGCGGTCCATATGGTGTTTTGCTCCAAATCGTTGTGGGTCAGTCAAGAATAGGGGATTTCCCTAAAATGGGGGCGGGGAACTTGGTAAATGGAAAGGACGAAAACCTGCGGATTAGAGTTACCCATATCCAGGTGGTTTAGTTTTCACCCATACCCAAATCCTTGTCTATCCGGAGCCCGCGTGAGGCCTTCATCTCAAGGGTTGGCAGTTGCTAATCTACCCCTAGAACCACGACTACAGGTTCAAAGTGCCGCATTTCACCCCATGTTTTTTTGTTTAATCTCCCTTCTTTTGGGGGATTCAAAGTCCCCCGTTTCACCCCATTTCAATGATTTCCCTTTTGGGGGAGATGAACTATATATTGTTTCTTGTGTTCCCACCCCATGACATGATGTAGATTTTGTAGGCTCCGTTTCGGAAGTCGAGTCAGGACGGTTCCCTGGTGTGCTTCGTGTTCAAGGACGAGGTCTACTGCGTCCCGGCAGACGGCTCGGCTAAACCCCGGCAGCTGACGACTGGGGCGCGGGGCTGCGGCAAGACCCACGGCCTCGCGGACTTTTTGGCGCAGGAGGAGTTGGATAGGCGGGGGCGGGGGATGGGCAAACCTCCATCGGAGCCCAACCGGCGAAACGGGGGGTGAAGCTCTGTTTGTCGTTTCTGCTTTTGGACGTTTCTTTTCAGGTTGTTTTTTTTGGGGGAAGCCAAAACGAAACCAGACCCCATTTTTGGTGTTTGCCTGAAAAATGGAGAACCCATCGACCCATCGGTTGTTTTATGCTTTGCTTAGCAACCGACAGCCACGTTCTCTACGGGTTGAACTTCATACCCAAGTTACCCCGGAAATTGTTGGGTGAAACTTCCCCGCTTTCTGACTTTGAAAACTCCCAGAAACAGTCCAAAGATTGACCCCAGCTCTTGCCAGGGTTGGTTCTAAACATGGTTGAAAGTATGCAAAGCGGTTCCCGCCTGCCCCCACCCAGCCGGAGAGCGCTACCAGGCAGCCAGGGGTGACTGCTAGGCACCCAGCCACCGCATGCCGCCAGTAGCTTTCACTCATGCGCCCTCCACCCACTAGCTTCGCCTGTCTGCAAAGACAGGGGCGGGGTAGAACGCCTTTAAATGGGGAACTGTCCAGGTATTAAGTTGGTTTTTGGTTACCAATTGCAACAACCCCAAGAGCGGTGTCAACCCAACAAAAATACCTTCAGGGTTGATTCCCTCTCTGTCAATGTTCAACGATTTGATTCCCTAAAGCGGGTGGTTACCTTTGGTTTCCCTCTAACCCCTCCAAAACACGGTGCCCTCATGAATCAAACTGAGTCCACGGCAACATTTGCGTGGTGGATAGTCAGCCGGTCGGCGTGCTCTGGAAGGATCCCGAAGGATGCCCCACCTTTCGTCGCGGCGACCCGACGGTAAGAAGCTGACCGGCTAGCATGCTAACGAGGAAACAAGCGAACAAACAAGTTTATCAACCAATCAACCAACCAAGCAAATCAAACAAAGAAAGAAAGGTAGGAAGAAAGACTATACATTCAGAACTAAACCCAACCAAACCATGTCCAACGGACCCCAAGCACGGCCCAAGTGACCCCTGTCGCTTAGGTACGAGGGCTTTTGGATCTCCCCGGACGGCGGGATGGTGGCCTACGAAGAGGTCACCGAGGCCTTGCGGGGATTCCACAAGAAACACGTGGGTTGGGAGGAACTTGTTTCAACTGCTTGGTGGAGGGGTGAAGCCGTTTAGGGATTGGTGGTTTAGGGATTTGAATTTCAGGTGCTTGCAGAAAATGGAACCTGGTGGATATGTGGATATGCATATTTGTAGACATTGCTATGTCTGTTCCTCTCCCCATATCATTCATTCATTCAGGTTGACCCCAATTTGTGGTTTGTTTCAACTTGTTTCAACTGCTTGTTGTTTGTTGTTTAAGGTTTGGAGTGGTGGTGTAGGGATTGGACCCCCTGGTTCTTGTAGGGTTTATTTGGGAAACCAGCCCATTTCACCACCAAGCCACCAGTCCAAACCACCAACTGGGTGGAAGCTGAAAACACCTTTATATCGACTGCCCTCATTTTGGCCGCGTTTTCAGGCCATGGTGGGACTTCGAGGGGGCACTTAGGCGCTCACTATGCTGGTCCAGAGGACTCTATCTTCAGTTTGTGAGCAGTGGAGTTTCTAAGAGGAATCTAAACATGAAAGCCAGTCCTCAAAGGGAAATGGATGATACAGGAACAAGGCGTTTGTGAAATCCAAAGGTGCTGATAGCCTTGGATGATGGGTGTGTGTGTGTGTGTCCAATCATGTCAGCTGACTGGAGAGGGTTGGAACAGTTTGCTTCCATAAATCTTGGACATGATATTATGTGTTTCTGCAAATCCAGACTGGTTGTACCCATTGTGTTCCTCAATTCGGAGACAACCACTTGTACTCAGAAAAGCATCCAGCCTTTTGGTTGTTGTTGTTTTTCTCCCCAGCACCTGCATTTGCGTGTCAGGGCTCAGGGGATCCCTCCACCTCCCGTTTCTTGGACCTTCGAAGCGGTCAACCAACGGAAGTGCTTCGCCCGAATCGCCGAAGGCCCACATCCCTCAGTTCCGCATCATGCACTCTGGCTCAGACTCCGTGGGCGACAGCTCCCAGGAGGATGCGGGCGCCTCTTTGTTTTAGGTGAGCTTTGCGTGTTGTTTAGGTGTTCTTGTTGTTAGGTGCTTGTTTAGATGTTTTTGGTGCTCTTGGTGGTTTGTGTGTTTGTTGTTCTTTTTGTTTGCTTTTTTGTTTGCTTGCTTGTTTGTTTGGCTGTTTGTTTGTGTGTTTGGGTGCTTGGGTGTTTGCTTGTGCGTGTGTCTTTACTTGTTTGTATGTGTTATGTGTGTTGATGTATTTTTCGATATTGCTTCATTTATGTATGTATTGTTTTCCTTTATGTGTTTCTTTGTTTGTTTTGTTCTTTCTGTATTTGCTTCTGTGTTCTGTTCTGTTTTTGGTTCTTCATGTCTTTGGTTTTTTAGTGTGTTTGTTGTGTCTATTGTTTCCTTTTGTTATATGTTATTTACTTATTGTCTGACACGGCTTTTCGGACAGTTGATAGTTTCGAACAATAAACCTTCTTGTGCGGTCACCGGCTGACTGCTTATGCACGCATGATTTGTTGCTTGGGCGAACATTTGCCAAAAGCATGAACAAGCAAATGGCCAGTTTGAAAAAGCATTTTACATGTTCGATACATGTAGATAAACATGTAAGTCACATTCTCGGATGTCCCCCCTCATTTGCGGCCATTAAGGGGGGAGGGGGGGGTGGGGATGGTAAAGTCTCAGCTTGGGGCGCTGGCTGTGCTGCGACGATGCTGCTGGTTGACCGGCGAATTGGTCATGTCATGAATACGGCCGGGCCCTGCATCAGAAGCCACACATAGCAGCTGGTTCAGTCTGTGAGTGAATGGAAGGACGTTGCATATTCGAACATCCGGGATACTCGTCGCACAATGGCGCGCGTTCGTGGATTAAGCAGAGCCAGATATCCCACCAGCGGTGGCCTCTGGTTCAGCTGGCCCAGCGGCGCCCGCTGTCGCTCTGGCGCAGTGGAAGGCTGCTGGAAGAGCTGCCCGGCCAGCGTGTGTCGGGCCGGTGTTCTTGCCTTGCCAGGAAGTGACTGCGCGGAGTGGTTCGCTCAAGCGGGCGTGTAGTTTGGAGCACGGTCTGCGTGTGTGAGTTTCACGCTGTCTTCAAGCCGTTGCGCTGAGCTTCTAGGATACGCGCATCCGACGGACTGATGACGGTCCTTGGACAAAGTGGGCGCACCAAATACGGCAGACACACGCCTTTATATCCATCTTGCAACAACTAGCAATTGGGCGCTGGGCAGTGCTGACTTGGTACGACTTGCCCTTGATAGGCCAGCTGATTGTTTTTAGCTCGCAAGAGTTTGGGTGTGAACGTGATCTGAGCCAATGGGCGACTGGCAAGCGAAACGCGAAGCGCATGGTTTGGGCCTTTTTCCACACACACACACATTCATGCACACATACATACATACATACATACATACATACCGACATACAGACATACAGACACACAGACGTACAGACGTACAGACATATAGACATACAGACGCACAGACACACAGACATACAGACATACAGACATACAGACATTGCAACACACATACACTCATACATCTACACATACACATGCATGCATGCATACATGCATACATTCATACATACACGCACGCATGCATACACACATACGTGCATAGGCACATGTCCCCGGTAAAGCCGGCATTGCCTGGGGGACGAAAACTATTGCTTGGAGCACGCTTTTTCCGCTTTCCGTGCTGCCTCTGTCTCTTCTCCCTCTTCTGACCTCTCTTTTTGTTCTTGCTATTTTCTTTTTTTTCTGTTGATTGCTTTTGTTTCTTTTGCCTTCCTCCTCGATTGTCCAAGAACGCTCAACGTGATCCGAACGCGCTTTCCGTCAGACATCGCGACCGGCCGGGGTGGTTCGCCCACCCGCCGAAGAGCCGAATTCCCACGCAGGGCTGCGCTTGTTTGCACGTTCGTCTTTCTCTTGTCTTGTCCTGCATTAGGGACGCTCGAGCTCAGTTTGTGGCAGTGCCACGGAAGCTATAAACGTCCTCGATGAAACATGCAGCTCTCCGTCTTCAACCCTGTTTCATTTCCGCGGGATCTGCGGACCTTCCTTTTTTTTATAGGCCTTTTAACAAGGGCGGCCTCAGGGAGGCAGCCAACTGAAATGATTTGAGTGTCTTTTTCCCTGCCATGCAAACAATGATAGCGTCTGAGTTCTGGCCTATGACTTTTATGGAGTTGACACCTCTGAGCGTGTAAACAATCTGAGTTGCATGTGGCGCCGCGCGACCTGGAAGTACTAGCATGTTCGTGCCATGAAGGGGAGTCCAACAGAAGCAACTCTCTGGAAACAGTCAGCGTCGGTAATATAGAAAGTAGCTCACGCATGTTTATGTTATCCATCTGTTCCGTACTCATGAAGGGCGAACCCCAGAGAATGGCGAGTAGGCTGGAAACACAAATCAAATCACTGTCATCTTTCTGCTGCGTGGTCTGGTCTGGGGATCTGTGAGGAAAAGCTTTGGGTTGTGACAAGTTGGAGTCAATCTACATGTTTCCTGATGTCGATCTTGACGACCTTCTCAGTACTTCTTTGTCTCTCAAACCAGGCGCTGAGGTTACTTTTGCCCAAGAAAGTTTGAAGCGCCAACCCCCGTACACCGTGCTCATGGCAGCGTTTGCTGATTCATTGACCGTTCCGGTCATCATACTCTAATTGTGATTCCGAGCTGTGTCCAGCGTTGGTCCGCGGACTGCCATGCCTTTGATGAACACACGCCAAACTCCTGTGAAAGCCTTGGCTGTTTTGGGTTACTATCAGGATGGAAGCAAGTCTTTGTGTCGTGTCAATGGCCGTTTTCAAAATGATGATTTCAACGCATTGCTGCTGTGCTTGTGAGAACTGTTAGGGGATGTTCATTACCCAGTCCGCGAAAGCACAAAAGATGTTCGTGAATGCGCGCGCCTTACACATACTTTACACCTGACTGGTCCTTTTGCTGTTTTGAGCTTGCTGCCCGCAACGCGGCTCAAGTGATCTATGCAAACGGCTTCCTCGCAACCCGCTCCCTGCCGCTTCTAGGCTGGATTGTTCTCAACAAGCTGGTGTTCGCCTTGCCTTGTTGTCTTCGTTCAGCTTGGCGTGCACATGTTCCTGGCGCGCGTACTTCTTTTGCTAAAATGAAGATACCATGAAATGGCTCCAGCTCACTCCTTCTCACGAGGGTGAGTGGCATTTTCACATCGAAATCCAAATCTTGGCTCGAGAGGCGGATGCCCCGATCTGATTAGCCTGTTGGGTGCCAAGTGTTGTGTGTGTGTGCGCCTTCAAAGGGTTTTTTGTTCGCAGTTGTCATTGCATTCTTCAAACAGGGGGCTGACTCTTTGGGAGTTTACATCATGTGCTGCTTTGGCCTCCTTACGCAGCAGCGCTCACTGCCAGACTCTTTTGCCCTTTTGGCGTTCTACTGTTTGTTTTTGTTGCTGTTGGACTGCTCATAGCCTATGGTTGGGTGGCAGGGCACATGTGTTCAGTAGTTTCCTGCTTGCCGCTTTCCTGTGACGCATCCAGGTCTTTTGCTGTGTGCGTTGAGTTTTGCTCACAGAATGAGCCCTACAGCATTTGGGTTCATGGCTTATGAACGTCCGATGCATCCGCCCTTGGCCTGCAGGTCTTCCGTACTGAACGAAGCCGCCATCCTAGGGATGGTCCGCTCCCCTTTCGCGGGGCAGCCTGGCATGGTCGGTGAGCAGCTCTAAGGTCTCTCTCCCCGCGTCTAAGTCGTTTTCGCTTTTCGGCCGAGGTATTGCAGCTTGTGGCCAGCTATCAGGAGAGGGACTTCATGTACCTTCTGCTTGAGGCCATGTGGACAATTGCCCTGAAAGAGCATCGACTTCATTTCTACATGCATGGGAAGCTTCCCTCCTCCTGATTTCCCTTCAGAACATCATTTTTTTAGAGTCTGTTTTTGCGCGGAGAGGGATGGGGGGGGCACGTGCAGACCCCATGATGTATGGTGGCTTGAATTGTTCAAATTGAGATAGCGGGCGTAGCGAGGCTCACACAGGAAGCACGCATGCGTGCACACACAGACACTCACGCACGCAGGCACGCACGCACCCACGCGCACACACACAGACACACAGACACAGACAGACACACACACACACACACGCACACCTTCACACACCACCCACCCAACGACCCTACCCACGCACTGACCCGCCCACCAATCCACCCACCCACACAGACGCACAAACACGCACACACACAAGCACAAACACACGCGCACACACACAGACACAAGCGCACACACAAACACAAACACAAGCACACAAACACAAACACAAGCACAAAACACACACAACACAAACACACACACACACACACACACACACACACACACACACACACACACACACACACACACACACACACACACACACACACACACACACACACACACACACACACACACACACACACACACACACACACACACACACACACACACACACACACACACACACACACACACACACACACACACGCACACACGCACACACGCACACACGCACATACACACACAAACCATGACACATACACAAACACGCACAGAAACACACATACACCACACACATGCACAACCCCGCGCACACATACACCCTCCATCACACACAAACACACAAACACACAAACACACGCACACACACACAAACGCTAACACAAACACAACAGACACAAACACAAACACAAATACAAACACACAAGCACGAATGCAAGCACACACAGACACACATACACACATACACATGCAACCACTGACACACACACACACACACACAAACACACAGAAATGCACATACATGACACACATTCACAACCCCACACGCACACACACACACACACACACACACGCATCAACACCCTCAAACACCCACACGCACAAACACAAACACACACACAAAGACAAACACACACACACAACCACAAAAACGACCAAACAAACAAACCAAACCAACACAAACAAAACAAGCACACAAAGACACCCATTCGCACACGCACACGCACACGCACACGCGCACGCACACGCACACGCGCACGCGCACGCGCACACGCGCGCACGCACGCACGCACCCACACACAGACACACACCCACGCACGCACGCATGCACGCAGGCAAACGCAAGCGCACACGCACACGCACACGCACACCTGCACACGCACACACACACACATACACAGGCAGTTTGACGACCTGCGAATGGCGACAGGCGACACCCATGCACGGGAAAGCAACGCCTCGACATCCCCAATTTCTGTAGTTTTTGCGGCCAGGCAGAAGGGTCAGTTGTTCAGTTCAAGGTCAAGGGCCAGTCCGAGGCAAGGTTCCTCAGGAAACCACGAGGGTTCTGCGAGGGCTTCGGGGACGCACGGGGCGGTTCCGAGAAGGCCCACGCGGGCTCCGCGCAAGGGCCGTCGGGAGGGGTGCGCCGAACCTATATTTGTGAGTCTGTGAGCGCTCCGCATCCGGACATCGCCCGAGCGTATTGATGTTTGTCGTTTAAGTACTTACCACTTAATTGTACATGTGCCACTCTATTTCACTACGTGTTTGTTCATTTGTGCGTTAGTTGTTTGTTTTTCATGTATTTCTCTGATTGTCTATTGTTTTGCATCCTTTCTTGTTTTGTTCCTTTCGCCACTTATGTCTGTGTTGTTTCTTTTGTTCGTGTTTATGATGTATATGTCTTTCCTTTGTTACGCATTGTTATTTTGTTCTTGCTTCATGTATTTCCTTATCCCTATGTTTCTTTATTTATGTCTTTCATTTGTTCTTTTTTTCTTTCTGTCTTTCTTTCTTTCTGTATTCACTTTTTTGTTTATTTCGGTCTTTCTGTTGTTGTTTCTTTCTTTATTTCTTTTTTTTTCTTTCTTTCTTTCTTTCTTTCTTTCTTTCTTTCTGTCTGTCTGTCTGTCTGTCTGTCTGTCTGTCTGTCTTGTTTTCTTTCTTTCTGTCTGTCTGTCTGTCTGTTTGTCTTGTTTTCTTTCTATTTTCCTTTCTTTGTTTCTTTCTTTTCTTTCTTTCTTTGTTTCTTTATTTCTTTCTTTCTTTCTTCCGTTGTCCGTTAGTGTGTGTGTGTGAGTTTGCTTGCTTGCTTGCTTGCTTGCTTGCTTGCTTGCTTGCTTGCTTTGCTTGCTTCTTTGCTGGCTTGTTTGTTTGTTTGTTTGTTTGTTTGTTTGTTTGTTTAGTTTGGTTGGTTGCTTGTTTCTGTGTTTTTGGTTTTGGTTGTTTGTTTTGGTTTGTTGGACTGCTTGTTTGCTTGCTTGCTTCTTTCTTCGTTTCGTTGGTTCGTTTCTTCTTCTTGTGATGGGGACAAGTTTCGGGGCAATGTTCGACACCTGGCTCAGTCGGCTTTTTCCCATTGCCAACCGGGGGGTTGGGGCACAGGCCGGCTTGGTGTGCGTTTGTTTGTGCGTGCGTGTTTGCATTTGGGTTCTGAGACAGCTATTAATGCAGGTTCCATTTGGGTATCCCACATCTTGCACCCATCGCACATTGAATTCCGGCAACTTTCTCAAGATTTGGACCGACATTTCACGCATCCACGACCCCAAACCAAAGTTAGATGTGGAGGCTTAGGGTACTGGAACCCATCTCGAAGTGTTCCCTTTCAAGCAAGGGGCTCTTTGAAATCCCGAGATGTCCATATGAAACCCCTTTTCAACTAACACACATCTAAATGCCTTGGCAACCAGTGCCTTTGAGAGAGGACCACCGGTATCCCTTCGCGGGTGAGAAGAACCCTGTGGTGAAGCTGTGCGTGGTGTCGGCGAAAAGTAACGCGGACGCGGCCGCGGGCGCGGCACCGGCGGTGACCTGCTTTGACCTGACCAAGTCCTTCGGCGAGGAGCCGTCAGGTTGTCGGTTGAGGGAAGCGAGTAACTGGGATCTCCAAGACACATATGTTAGGGTAGATTCAATTTGGAACAGAGTCGGACAACAGATGTTAGTACCTCGGATGTGGGCCAAGTAAGGACAATGTCCACAATTGTCCCCACATATTTTGGTTAGTGAGGTTAGGTGAAGCTTAGTAGGATGGAGGTTCATAGGGAGAAGACCAGTGGGTTGAAGGTTAGTAGGTGTGCTTGACGATGCAGTTTTTCACGGGGCAAAGGGAACCGAATTTGGCCCGCAAAACTCCTCCCTCAAAAAAGTGGGTGCTTGGCGAGGTTGTTTCAAGCGGACAAACCGAATAGGCAAAGAAGAGATTCCAGGGAGAGGTTTGGAGGCCAAAGTTTCCCAGACCTGGAAAACAAAAAGAAACGTCGGTGTGCATTGTGTTTGAAGGGAAGCCCACCTAAGAAAAATGGGGAGGCAGCCTTGGGACAGGTCTGGGAGTTCTACCGGCCTGACTTACCTTGAAGCCCAGCCGTTAGCCAAGTCCTGTCTAGAGGAGTGTAGCTGGAACGGCACCTGACAAAACATCCCTCAACCCGACCGAGCCAAAAGGATGGTTAAAGTTGGATTAAACATCCCATGTCTGGTTGGGAAGGCACCACGCAAAACAGGACAAAGGGTGTCGAAGAATCAAGAGGCTGGATATCCACACCTATTTCAGAGGGCCCGGGAACAAAACTTGGGCTACCCCCCCCCCCATCAAAAAACAAAAGAAAAGAAAAAGAAAACGAGCCATAGATATGGAGGCCAGCTTCCAGCACAGAGGACCTGTACTTGGCGCGGGTGCAGTGGATGCCGGATGGCTCCATCATTGCGCAGGCTCGGACGATTGTTCTTTCGTGGGCTGTGCGGTTTATCGGATAGGGGTTGGGGTCCCCCCGTTTGATCTCTACATTGGGATCGGTTCCCTTTTGATCAAATCACAACCGTGAAAGGTTTCCCTTTGTTAGCCTGATTTTTTTCCCTTGTGCCAAGGTCTCTGGAGAACGCACCGAGATATCGCTCTGGGATGGATTTGTTCTTTTCCTCTGCAAGAAAAGGGAAGACACACATGAGCAAACAGAGCCTGCACAGCGTCCCCTTCTGGAGCAAACCGGGAAACCTATCATGGGCAAGTCAATCATGGGAACAAAAAAATATAACCAGGAGCAAGAATGAAGTCGAGGCAAACATCGCTTCGACCACCCACCCCCATCTTTGACCCCGGCTCAGGTGCTGAACCGAGAGCAGACGCAGCTGGCGGTGCTGAAGCTGGACCCACAGAAGGGCTCGGTGGAGACCTTGTTCACGGAGAAGACCCAGGCGATTCCAAAAACCGAAAAGACTGAAAAGTGTTGGGTGACTGCATGGTTTGTTTTTCCTTACTTTTGTAAGGACCAGAAAGGGACTTATGCGTGACTCGTCTGATCCTTTCTTGGGTTTAAAGGAGCGTTGTTTTTTGTGTTTTTTTTCTCGGACGAGAAAGGGAGTTATGGGTGACTCGTCGTTTTTGCGGGTAACCTTTTCTAGGCGGGCTCGAAGGGAAACCAAGAGGAACACCACCTTTTTGTTGGGTCTCCCCACAGAAAACACACAGGCACACCTTTTATGAGTTCCAACAACCACAATTGGCAGCCGGTGTCATCTAATGGCAAATGAAAAGGGGATGAACAAGGATAATTATAGGCATTGTTGAACCTACTGAAAAGTGATGCAGGAACCTTTGTTTGTCCAAGCCAGATATAGATTCCGGGTAGTCTGTTGACAATGTCTGAATAGTTCGCCCTTTCTTGTAGAACATTTCGATTGGTAAGTGTTGTTTCGTGGTAAGAGCCTGACTGGCATTCATATCCTGGTTCTGCATGCGGTGAGGCGCCGACTTGTTCCAAAAACCAAGCTTTTAAGGACCAAGAACCACACAGGACGCGCCATGGCCTACATGGAGCTTGTTGTTTTAGGCAGGGTGTCAGAATCCCAATCGCAACGAACGAAGCCTCGTGCTTGTTAAGCGGAGTCGAGCGCTTTGAAGGGTTCAAAGCCCAGACTTGGGACAAACCAACCAAAACTGTTTGCTTTGAGCTAAATCAAACTGGGGCCCTGAAGTGAACAGTGTGGGCGTGTTCCCCGCAAACCACATCACCATTTAGAGGGGCCCAATTTGAGCATGTCACTTTAGTGAACCGAGCACCAAGAAACCGAGCCGGGACCTGCAGTTTGTTTTACAATCATGTTTCGAGAGGGCTAGCCTTTAACATGAACTACACACTGCGACAAAGCCTTTGGAGGTCCGAGGCGTGTGTCAAACGGGCAACCCGCACGGCTGCGCAGGTGTGGGTGAATGTGCACAACATGCTGAAGCCTTTGGACAAGGCGCATGGAAATATGCGGGTGGTGGGCAGGTGATACTGGTTTCTCCAAGCCTCTAAATGGGTAGGCTATTTCCCCTCTGTTGGGTTGCTTTAAAGGGACACCAAAAGGAAACCACCCGTTTCGGGGTTCCAAATCCTAGTTTGGCAAAGTCACAAATTGCGTGGGCTTCCCTTTTCTGGCGGAGCCAAAATTCTACCCAGCTGGGGTCGCAGCAACGCTGAGAGGGGTAGACATCATGTGAAGGGTTGTAATCATAGAACTCCTTGGGTCAATTCATTTGCCATTGAAGGATGTTGTAATTAAGTTGTAATCATAGAACCCCTTGGATCAATTCATTCGCCATTGAAGGATGTTGTAAAACCACAGAGACCCAATTCATTCGCCATTGAAGGATGTTGTAATTAAGTTGTAATCATAGAACCCCTTGGATCAATTCATTCGCCATTGAAGGATGTTGTAAAATCACAGAGACCCAAATCATTCGCCATTGAAGGATGTTGTAATTAAGTTGTAATCATAGAACCCCTTGGATCAATTCATTCGCCATTGAAGGATGTTGTAAAATCAGAGAGACCCAATTCATTCGCCATTGAAGGATGTTGTAATTGAGTTGTAATCATAGAACCCCTTGGATCAATTCATTCGCCATTGAAGGATGTTGTAAAATCACAGAGACCCAATTCATTCGCCATTGAAGAATGTTGTAATTGAGTTGTAATTTAGAACCCCTTGGATCAATTCATTCGCCATTGAAGGATGTTGTAAAATCACAGAGACCCAATTCATTCGCCATTGAAGGATGTTGTAATTAAGTTGTAATCATAGAACCCCTTGGATCAATTCATTCGCCATTGAAGGATGTTGTAAAATCACAGAGACCCAATTCATTCGCCATTGAAGGATGTTGTAATTGAGTTGTAATCATAGAACCCCTTGGATCAATTCATTCGCCATTGAAGGATGTTGTAAAATCACAGAGACCGAATTCATTCGCCATTGAAGGATGTTGTAATTAAGTTGTAATCACAGAACCCCTTGGATCAATTCATTCGCCATTGAAGGATGTTGTAAAATCACAGAGCTTGGATCAATTCATTCGCCATTGAAGGATGTTGTAAAATCAGAGAGACCCAATTCATTCGCCATTGAAGGATGTTGTAATTGAGTTGTAATCATAGAACCCCTTGGATCAATTCATTCGCCATTGAAGGATGTTGTAAAATCACAGAGACCCAATTCATTCGCCATTGAAGGATGTTGTAATTGAGTTGTAATCATAGAACCCCTTGGGTCAATTCATTCGCCATTGAAGGATGTTGTAAAATCACAGGGACCCAATTCATTAGCCATTGAAGGATGTTGTAACTAAGTTGTAATTATAGAACCCCTTGGGTCAATTCATTCGCCATTGAAGCATGTTGCAAAAAAACACAGAGACCGAATTCATTAGCCATTGAAGGATGTTTTCTTTTCAATAAAAAAGCAACCAAAAAACAAGAGACCCAATAAATGGGTTCAAATGCTCCTTGAAGGATTTCTAGCTGGGCTTCTCCAAAGTCGCGGCCCCAGGGCCGCTTCCTCTGGGCCAGCGAGCGCAGCGGCTTCCGGCACCTCTACATCTACGAGCCCAAGGACCGGTCCGAAGCGATGTGGCGAAGCCGGGGGATTTGGAGCGCCCAAATGGGCGGGGGCACCGATTCAACCAGGACTTGGACCAGGTGTTAGCCCTTGGTTCCAGTTGGGAGCCAGTTGCCGATCCATTTTGGGGTTGCCCTATTTTTGACCCATGTGCTGGTGGTGTTCTTTGGGGTTTCCGTGTTCCGAAGGGGGACTCTTGATTGCCGGAGCCCCTTTTTGCACCAGGAAAATTGCAGATTCGCCGAGGTTTATGCGCCCAAGGTAGCATGGATGCCGGGATGGGTCAGGCGAAGGCGCTCGAGTTTATTTTGGTTTCATCGTGCACAGTTTCATCGGCGATTTCCTTTGTTCGAACCCAAGAAGGTCATGCTCCCTGGTACCACATGCAGCTGCATGCGTTCAAGGTTTGCCCTGAAGACCCTTTTGTGTTGGTTGATGTTGGGAACCTGCCCAAGCCAAAGGGCACTGGAAAAATGAGATTTGGGGTGCTGGTTCGTGGGTACTTGTTTTTCTCGGGTTCCAATTTTTGAGGCTTCCCCATCTTGAAACAACCTCAAAGGAATTTCAATCCGTTCCCCTTGAGTTCCAATGTTTGAGGCTTCAACCTCAATCAAGGGAAATCCAATCCTAATTTTCCATTGGCCAAGTTGGGTCGTTTTGGGCCCTTAGCCCAGGATGGCTCGCTGACGCCAGTGACCAGCGGCAACTGGGAAGTTGAGGAGGCGCTCGTCAGATCGCATCCCGCTCGTCGTTCACCCGGTTTGCTTGGCGGGTCGTTTTTGCCAGGGTCAATGGGCATTTGGGATATGCTTCTTGGCATAAAGACACTCACTTTTCTCACTTGATAGCTCGTGGCAACTCCCTAGAAGAGTTGTCCTAAAGTTGGACCCCGCCCTCACAACTGACTCACCTAATAAAACGCCACCCCCCAACAAATCCGGCGTTTTCCTCATGGCCACCAGGCGCCATGCGCCTGCCAGGTGGTGGCAGTGGATGAAGCCAAGGGCCAGGTGTATTTTATGGGCACCTCGCAGGACTGGCGAAAAAAGCTCTGGCCCCACCTCCGGAACCCCCTCAGAAGCCATTCCACAACCCACGGGGTAGAGGACCTGTAGCTGGCAGAGCTGGACAGATTGACTCGCAGCGGTTTATGATGTGCTACGTTTTTCCTGGGGACCTGGGGGGTGCAAAGGTGAAATCAGCTGCTAGGGCCACAGGGTAACGGAATCCGTAATACTCAGCGTGGTTTGGCTCTACATGTCAGGAGCGCGGCTTTGGGGCGCAAAGCCGTGAATACGACATGCTGCACCGTGTTGCACCAAAATTCAGCAATCCCCTTAGCAGAAGAGCGTTTTACTCTGACAGCATCAACTCATTTGCAACCGCGGCATAGTTGCATCATGGCG
The DNA here is from genome assembly GCA_963377175.1 of Effrenium voratum. Taxonomy (NCBI): domain Eukaryota; class Dinophyceae; order Suessiales; family Symbiodiniaceae; genus Effrenium; species Effrenium voratum. Next base: position 578,501 of record CAUJNA010000680.1, on the reverse strand, counting down.
GTGGGTGATCAGCTTGTCTTGGGGGCCTGGGGTTGCTCAAGCACCAATGGGAGGACTCTCGGGCTCTCTAGCACATCAATCCACCAGGTCTAGGCTGCGGGGTCGCTGAAGAAGACAAAAACGATAAAGTTGTGTTCGATCGAAACAAGTGGCGTCCAAAGCCGTGCTAGCGCACTTGTGGCAGTTAGATCGGATTAAGTTGTGTCAAAATTGTACTAAATTTCAGATCGGACATCAGTTTAATGTGTGAATGCTGTGTCCATGCGACAGAAGTTTCTACACATCACGCGATAAAGCTGCGTTAAACTGCGTTAAAGACAGTGAAAGCCAGCTTCCGGGCGTTAACTCGCGTTAAATTGCGACATCAGTTCTGGGAAACGTATTTAATGCGCGAGGCTGTTTCGATGCCACCAGGGTGATTCTGATGCACTGAAGGATGTTGCAACGCCATATCGGTGCTGCACTTTTGACAAGAACAAGAACTTTCCCACGATAGCTATTCTTGCCGGACATGGCGAAGACATGTGCAACATTCGGCAACTGTCCCTCAGTTTGAAACAATGCAGAAGGTAGTTTGTCGCTACTCACGCATTAAGATATTTGCGCATGTTTGAGCATTCCGAGGCTTTTGACCCGCAAGACCCCGCTTTAGACGCGAATGTATGACATGTTATCTCAGGCAGTGCTTCTGCGTGCCATCCAGCGATGAAAGTATCGCGTGGTCTGCGCTGGGTTCCCAAATGGCTGCAAATTGAGAATCCGTAATTTTCACGTACTCGGGCCCAGGAGAGCTTTTTCACGAAAGTACCTCATTATGGAGTACTTGGACCCTTAGGGTAAGTTCACAGAGCGCGGTGAAATGCCACGCAGTCTGAAGAAGCACAAAAGCTGAACAACAGGAACAACACTCGTTACCCGGGGCAAAAGCACCATTCACATCTGCCAGGGTCAGACGGGGGATAACCCCTTGGGCTCCATAAAGGGATGGACTCCATGGTGCGTTGTGTCTGTTTGAGGGAAAGCAACATCCCGGCAAACTCCGAAAACCCCTTGCCTTGGAACGCGGACACACAGAATTGCTCCCCGCAATTTAGAATGCAAAGGGGCAAGTCAACGAAAGGAGTTTTCTGGGCGACCTGTAAAATCCAGGACAACTGGCTGGGCCGGCAGCTGTTCCGTGCCAGCCTGACCGGTGGCAAGCAGCAGAAGGTGTTTCAGATCACCAAGGAGCATGGCATGCACAGCGTAGTCGTGGACAAGCCTCTCGCCCAGAAATGGCTACTCTTTCCAGGTTGGTGTTCAAGGAAAGCTCCAAGGAAACCAACCAATTTGGGGTCACCGGGCAGCAGTTGTTCCGCGTGTTTCACGCCTTCTGCCTTCTTTGTTTGGGAGGCTCCCCGCTGAAATTTGCCAGAGTTGTTGGGCTGTGAATCTCGACGGGCTAATTCACAATGAACTTGAGTTCTAGAGGAACCCAACCAGAGGCAAACCAACACAGCAACATGGGTTTATGTAGAGGCTTGGTTTTTTTTTGCTGATACGGTGATACGGCTTTTGGGGTTGTTTCAAAAGAATGCTAAAAGGGGAGCTACCCATTTGGGGATTGCTCCAACCCTTTGCATGCACTTAGTACTGGGTTCCGCCTCTCGTTGAAGGGATCCCTTTCAGATGGACAGGGTTCAATCCATTTCGCAGAATATGGTTGCGCCATGGGTTTCCAAATTGCCCTGTCCGACAAGACGGTGATGTTTGCACCCAAAAAGTGTTGTTTTGCCGGAGACGCGCGCTGGAGATTTGGGCCTTGTCCATGGAATTTCCCGGGTAGACACCTAAGCAAAAGGGGTTAGCAGGTTAGCAGGTTAGCAGGGCTGCGTTCAGGGCCTTGTTAAGGTGATGGTCTTGAAGGTGATAGTTCTTTGGGGTGGCAAGTGGGCCAAAAGAAAGGCACGTCCCTGTTCAGCACCGGTTTCCTCTTTTTGTGGCGGGTTCCGAAGCCATTTCGAAGCGGTGAATGCAAAAAGGAAGCGGTTTCCTTGCTCCGCCTAGGTCACTGGGTATACACTCACGACCCGCAACATCCTTGTGACCTTGGGCTCCCTGCGTTGACAGCTACCCCTTGCAAATTCATATGCTTTCCCACTAACAAATTGGTTTGCCCTCAAACAAGTTGGTTTCCTTTCAATTGGGTGACTTCTCACGGCACCACCAGCCCCCACCAGGGGGGTGTCTTCGTTTTGAGAGTGTCCTGCAATGGGGGGGTAATCCAGGACAAACAATTTTTGGGCGTACACCTCTGAGACAAGCCCATACGAAGAACTGTTCCGCGTTGGGTTCCACATCTGTCAGGGGCTAAGTTCCGGGTCCGCGGCCTTCTGGGCCAAGCTCCTGGTCGGGTCCGGGTTTTGCTTGCTGGTCAGCGGGGAATCCATCCTCTAGTTGGTTTCCTCTATTCGGGAATCCCCAAAACCAGTGCATTCCCAAAACCCGGACGTGGAGGGTCATTCCCTACTGAGCTCCAGCAAGGTAGTTCACCGACATGAAGCAAACATTTTCTCAAAGATTCTGGGTCCGAGTTCCGGGATCCTTCGGGTTTTTCCGATCTGAAAGATTTTGGGTGCGGTTCCAGAAGATTTTCCCGGCTGCTTCTTCCGTGTCTCCATGTATGTTGTTGGGAAACGAAAGTCTTACAGGTTTGCTTCTGGTTTAGTGGTTGAAATCCAACCCAACTGCTAAAAAACATATCATGCCGTTGTTTTGCTCGCGAGTGATTGAACTGCCGTGTTTTTTTGGTCCCCTATTTCAACGTTAGTTTGCTTCCATTTTTGTTGCTTCAGGTGTGGTTGAACTCCAACCACTCAACTGCTAATGGTTTTTTGCTCATGTTTGCTCTTCCGTCAACCACTCAACCACCAACATCCTTCGAAATCCAACCACTCAACTGCTAAAGCTTGATACATGTTTGCAACCACTCAACCACTCAACCACCCAACCACTCAACCACTCTACTCAACCACTCAATCACTCAACCACTCAACCACTCAACCACTCAAACCACTCAACCACCAACATCCTCATGGTTCCGTCAAGCACTCAACCACCAACATCCTTCCGTCTCAGGCAGTGCAAGTTCTTCGTGGACACCTCCAGCGCCATGGACCGCCCCGCCTCCGCCAAGCTGCGGAGCCTGGCCGACGGCAAGGAGGTCACCCCCATCGCGCCTCGCGCGGGAAACGGCGCGCGCAACGGACATCGGTGAAGGCTCCAAGTGGCGCAGACGGGGAAGAGGGTTTGGACCTCTTGTTTGTGTGTTGTTGGTGTTTGTTTTTGTGTTTTGTTGTTTGTATGATGTTTGTTGGCGGGGGAAGACTGTTTTGGTTGGCCTGTTCACGATGTGTTTTGTGGGTTGGAAGTTTTGGTTGGGCCGGAGAGTGGTGGCTTGGCCCTTTGTCTTTTTCTTGGTTGGGGGGAGCTTGCTTTGACCTTTATGATCTATTTTGTTGGTTGGGGGGAGAGTGTTCTTGTTGCTTTTTCTCATTTGTCGGCATCCGTGTTTTTGCAAAGTGAACCAAGCCTGTGCGTCCTTTTTTGCCCAGGTGAGATGGTTGATTCTCAATGGGTTTGGGGTCCCCTTACCACATGGCTAGCTTTTTTCCCATGTGGAAACTCTCACTTTTGATGTGGTACACCGAATGGTCTTCCCATGTATCCAAAGGACCTTTGGATCAACCCCGTCTCATTCCACGGGCCACGGGTGGCTTGAGGACACCAACAAAGATCCCCTCCTGGAGACGCTGAAGCTTCAGCCCCCGGAGCTCTTTACGCTGCCCTCCAGCGATGGCAAGGCGAGCCGAACTCGGCTCGCCCGAACTCCTCGCGCGAGAATTTCCCGCTGGCCTGGTCCACGTCTCTGGTGGTTTCCTCTGGGTCGACCGGGTCCTAGCTTGAGGTTTTAGATATTTCAGGATGGTGACAACATCCAATGCTAACTCCGGAGCTCCGGCTCGCCTGGTTGCTTGGATCTGCTTGGTGTTCCAAGAGAGCACTAGACGGCTTCTCCCAGCCATTCCTAACTGTCTGAAGGAGTCAACATATGAGAGTGTTTGGATACTGCCCGTGTCAAGGGTTTCCCCATAAGAGACACCCATAAAGCGCAGCCTGCCTGCACGGCGGCATAGGACCAGAATGAAAGGCCCTGAGATCTTTCCGGAACATTGGAATGGAGGGAAGGGGGGGTCCGAATTTACGTTTGGCGGAAGAACTGGAGAAACGTGATTTGATGCGCCGAAAAAAGCCATGCCTCAAGGTAGAGTCAGGTAGAGAGGTATGAAGCCTCTGGAAATATGCCATGGGTTTGTGGGAAACTGTTCCTTTTCCTCACCTCGAGGTCAAGAAGGACTTGGTTGGGCGATAAGAGTCCAAAGAGTTAGAGGACTCTTTGGTGGTAAATATGGGTCTGTCTTTTTTTGAGGGTACCTGTTTTTTTTTGTGGATTTTCAAGGGAAGCCACGAGGAAAACCACCGTTTTAGGTGGAACACAGAGCCCATGGTTCTTTCCGTTTGCGACCTTTTACCCTTGAAACATCTGTGTACCACACGCCGCGACCGAATTGTTTGCCATGGATGCGTTAGACGCTGTTCTTTTCACCATCGGTCTTTTGAGACGCCAGCGAAACTTCCCCAGAAAAGATGTGGATCCCTCGGACTGGTTGGGAAGTACAGCTAGAAGATTTGGGGGAGCTCCTTTCCCAAACTCGCCCTGTTCCCTTTTGTTCCCCAGAACTTACTAGCAAGACCATGGTCGTTTCGAGCCAGTTTCTGTGATACCAAGGCCCATTTTGCTCAGAAGCTGAGGCCACAACTTGCAAGCACAGTTGGGTGAAAGTAGATGGATGGATCACAATTCCCCATAATTTCTTCATCATCCCTTTTAAAGGAGGTCGTGTTGTCCACTTTCAAGGCCCCAAGGCCAGTGAACACTGGGGTGTTGTTCCTCGAGCTCTGGAGGTCACGCTGCAGGCGGCGGTGTACAAGCCGGACAAGGCGTTTTAGGGGGGGGGGGTGCGCCGAACGCGTGGCCGATGGAGTAAAACAACTCTGCCCATAGGCAAATCGAGGCGGCTTGTTTGGGGGTGGGCCTTTCTTTCTGAGTGAATTCATGGCTTTTGGGGTAGGCCATGACTTCAAGGTTTAAGCATGTCGAGGTTTTTCAGTGTGCGACCATAGAATGTGAATATCAGATTTCCATGCGAGTCTGAAGAATCCTCCAAACATGAATCAATTCCGCGCTAAAACTGCTTGAACTGCCTCTCAGTCTGTCTTCTGGATCTGGTTTCCTCCAAATGAGGCCGTGATAAGGTCATAAGTGAGTGTCTTTTGGGGATTGGGGGTTCTAGGGGAGGGGGGGCGGCAGAATTTGAAGAAAGTAGAAGGGCCAAGAATCCAGAAACCAGATGCCGCACCTGCCGGCTGTTCACAGGAAATCCTAAATGCTCTCCTTTAGGAATCTAATTGAGATGACTGTTTATTTGTTTGGCTGTTCCTCCCCCTTTGCGGGCTTCAAAACAACACATTGACCTGGGCCAATGATTTCCATTTTCTGCGGATCAAAGAGTTGGGGTCCCCTTTCACCTACTGCTTGGAGAAGGAGCCAGCTGACTCAGAATCCAGATCCCAAGGCCCATTCCGGACCTGGAAGCCACACAAGATACCCCAAAAACTGAAGAGCTGTGTGTTGGGACCGTTCCCCAAGGCCTTACATTTGAGGAGTTTAGTGCTCCAACAGGTTTTCCCGGCCACTTCTGACCAGTTGCAGTTTCTGTGCTCCACGTTGCCCGCCGGGAACCTGGATCCTCTCTCTCGGGTTTGCTGCCCGCACATGTCCCTATTCCAGCCCAGGTGGCAAGTAGGAACCATTCGGAAACAATCAGTTTTGGGACCCTGGTAGTGGTAGTGATTGCTTCTTGCAAGGTTGCCCAGATCTGCTGACATTTGCAAAGCTAGCATTTTAAAATCAACAGATGGCTGTTCCCCTCGCACCTGTCTACCAAGGGAGTCCAAAACCTTTGTTCTGGTTGCGGGCATTTCGTGGAAAGCGAAACTGTACCGTTGTTTTTTGTTTGTTGTGTCCGGGTTTACAATTAACATTTTGCCACGGAGCTTTGTATTATGTTTCTTAGAAAGGGTTCTCTTGGTGGTACTTGTAAATTAAGGGGCTTCCGGAAGGTTCTTTAGCAGGTGTAGAGGAATGTCACAAGGAACTCACAGTTCTGTGATCGGAATCCGAGTGCTGAGTCTCCCATCAGTTCACGCGTGCTCGGCAGGATGTGCCATTTGTGAATGGCCAGCCTGTGGATTATTCTCATGGGTGCGTGCTTTCTTCAAGGTAACCCTTCAAGTGTCAGATTGGTTTAAATAGAAACCAATAGGACGGCCGCCATCTTGTTGCCCCGTTGACCCCTACCCATGCTAACCCACCGGGCATCCTTTCGCTACCGACTAGCAGCACCAATGAAAGCCGTAGTCCCGGATGCACACCGCGACTCCATGCCGGACCCTTGAGAGCCCTTACGCTGCTTAGAAAAACACCCCGTCAACAAACTATGCCAGCTTCTGGGGAAGCAGGTAAACTTGTTTGAGGCTAAGGCTCAGGCGCCGCTTCACCTTCCTTCATAACCTAGAACCTGCGCGCCCTTGCAATTTGAGGGTAGCAGGGGACAGTCACGACCAAAAGTGGGCCATGCACTTCTTTACATGGGGCAGACCTTTTTAGTATCAGTGTTGATGGTGCCTCACCTGTCCTCGTGAAAGGAAGCCTTAAGAAGCAACTCCTGAACTCCCTGGCATGCAATATATTCTGATGACATTTCCGAATATGGGTGGGTCAAAAGCCAAGTTGTTGCCCCCAATTGGTGGTTTGGATTGATGGTCCGTGGTTCTTGGGGATAAATCACCCTCCAAACCACCAATCCAAACCACCAGCGACAAAACTCAGAAGCCAAGGGGGTGGAATCCCTACTTTGATCACATTACCAAACACAACTTGCTGGATGACCCCACGCCTTGTCAGATGAAGCCCAAGATGTAAGTTTTAAAGTCCCTCAAACGAACATGGAAGCTCCCAGACCGGCCTCTGCAAATCGAACCAAGTCTTATCAAAGGGACCTGGAAGCTTCCATGATAGTCTGGGGGAGGGTTTTACCCCAACGCCGCTAGGCTCGCTTCGGGCCCGGGCCCTACCCCACGGTGGTGAGCTGCTACGGGGGTCCCCACGTGCAGCTGGTGAGCGACAGCTGGGGCATGACAGCGGACCTGCGAGCGCAGGTGGGGCAGAAACGATGGCAGGGCATGGTGAGCTTTGTGTTTGGTTGGTGGGTGGGTGGCTGGGTTGGTGGTGGGTTGGTGGGTTGGTGGGTTCGTGGGTTGGTGGGTTGGTGGGTTGGTGAGTTGGCGGGTTGGTGGGTTGATCGGTTTGTGGGTTGGGTGGGTTGGTGGGTTGGTGGGTTTGTCGGTTTGTGGGTTGGGTGGGTTTGGTTTGGTTTGGCTTGGTTTGTTTGTTGGTTGGTTGCTTGGTTGCATGGTTGCTTAGTTGGTATTGGTTGATTGGTAATGGTTGATTGGTATTGGTTGATTGGTATTGGTTGACTGGTATTGGTTGATTGGTATTGGTTGATTGGTATTGGCTGGCTGGCTGGCTGGCTGGCTGGCTGGCTGGCTGGCTGGCTGGCTGGCTGGCTGGCTGGCTGGCTGGCTGGCTGGCTGGCTTGCTGGCTTGCTGCCTTGCTGGCTTGCTGCTTGCTTGCTTGCTTGCTTGCTTGCTTGGTTGGCTGGCTGGCTGGTTGGCTGGTTGGCTGGTTGGCTGGTTGGCTGGTTGGCTGGTTGGCTGGTTGGCTGCTTGGCTGGTTGGCTGGTTGGCTGGTTGGCTGGTTGGCTGGTTGGCTGGTTGGCTGGTTGGCTGGTTGGCTGCTTGGCTGGTTGGCTGGTTGGCTGGTTGGCTGGTTGGCTGGTTGGCTGGTTGGCTGGTGGGCTGGTGGGCTGGTGGGTTGGTGGGTTGGTCGGTTGGTTGGTCGGTTGGTCGGTTTGTGGGTTGGGTGGGTTGGGTGGGTTTGGTTTGGCTTGGCTTGGCTTGGCTTGGCTTGGCTTGTTTGTTGGTTGGTTGGTTGTTTGGTTGGTTAATTGGTATTGGTTGATTGGTATTGGTTGGCTGGCTGCTTGCTTGCTTGGTTGGTTGGTGGGTGGGTGGGTGGCTGGGTGGGTTGGTGGGTGGGCGGGCGGGCCGGTGGCTGGGTTGGTGGGTGGGCGGGTGGGTCGGTCGGTCGGTTTTCGGACGGTCGCTTGGTTGGTTGGTATGTTGGTTGGTTAGGTTGGGTTGAGTTTGGTTGGGTTGGGTTGAGTTGGGTTGGGTTGGGTTGGGTTGGGTTGGGTTTGTTGGTTGGTTGGTGTTTGGTTGGTTGGTTGTGTTTGTTTGGTTGGTTGGTTGTGTTTGTTTGGTTGGTTGAGTGTGCTTGTTTGGTTGGTTGACTGTGTTTGTTTGGTTTGTTTGTTGGTGCTGTTTGGTTGATTGCTTGTTTTGTTCTTTTCTTTTTTCTTGAGATTTTTGTTGTTTTGTGTGTTTGGTTGGTTGTTTGTGTCTCTGGCTGTTTGCCTGTCTGTCCGCCTCTCTGCCTGCCTGCCTGTGAGTCGGTCGGTTGGTCGGTCTGTCGATCCGTCCCTCCGCCAGCCCGTCTGCCTGTATGTGTTTCTGTCTGACTGTCTGTCTGTCCGTTTGTCTTGCTGTCTGTTGATTTGTCAGTCTCTTAGTTGTGTCTGGTTGTGTGTGTGTGTGGGTTTGTTTGTCATATGGGTTTCTGGTTAGTTCAGTGCTGTGTTGTGTTGCTGAATTGTGATGTAATCACTCCGTTTGGTTGCTTGTTAGGATGAGTTGCCTTGTTGCCGGGTTGCTGGGTTAGTGGATGAATGGCAACACAAGCAGGTTCCATGATTCAATGCAAAGCGTCCTGAGCAGCTGTAAATTTGTCACATTGTGTATCTTTGGTTGCGATAGTGACCCGGACTCTGCGTACTTCTCTTGGAGGGGTGAGCCATGGCGTGTTTGACACGAGAGGGCAAAGTAAACCCAGGTTTTCCATGTTTCCCTGTTTCGACCAGTATCACTGTGCAGCTCGGTAGAGGTATGCGTCGTTAGCTCCATGCGATTTAGAGGGGTTCCAACGGGCCTGAAAGTCTCCTTAGTGAGTTTGCCTTCCCCAATTCAGCGGGACCCTTAGTTTTCCTCTTTAATTGGGGTTAAAGTTTCCCGGTTTCCCCTTCACGGATCCCCTTGAAGTTTCCCCTACAGGGTGGGAGGGGTTGACCTCCCTATAAACGGCTTGTTTTATAGTGAGAGGGGGGTCACGTCGGGTGCACACATTTTGTAAAACAACAATTTTGTAGAGGATGATGTTTTTCCCCTGCAAAATGAGTTGCTACAAAATCCAGTCATTTTGTAGAGGCTGCATGTGTCTTGCTTTCTTGGTGGGCCATGTTGAGGGGTTGAGCCTGGTTAGGTCATCTTGTAGAAAACTGGTTTGGTAACTGTGTCATGTTGTAGTGCTTGGGCTTGCTTGATTGAAGCTGTTTGGCTCCTATGGCGCCACACAGGGCGAGCAAAAAAAACCCTAAGCCCAAAAAACCCTAAATCCTAAAGACTCTAAATTCCGGAAACCCTAAACACCCCAAACCCCAAAAACCCTAAACCCAAAAAACCCTAAACCTTGAAACCCTAAACCCTAAAGACGCTAAATTCCCTAAACCCTGCAATCCCTAAACCCTAAAAACCCGAAACTCTACAATCCCTAAACCCTAAAAACCCTAAACCCTGAAAACGTTAAATCTTAAAAACCCTAAACCCTAAATTCCCTAAACCCTAAAGAACCTAATCCCTAAATTCCCTAAACCCTAAATCCCCTACAAACCCTAAACCCTAAACTCTGCTGTGAGATGAGGAAATCCTTGGTTTCACCGTCCTGTGCCGAAAAGCTCTAAACTAGTTTGTGCCGGCCTTGGATCCCATGGCAGGTGAGGGAATCCTTGAATTTACTCTGGTGTGGAATGAGGTAACTGGTGTAGAATGAGGGAATTCTTCTGGTGTGAAATGAGCGCTTTGCCCTAGCAACATTCCTTCTGTATTCTTCCATTGTCTTGTCAAGAGTATGTGTTATTTCCCTCGGTCGGTTTAATCTATCACTACTGGACATTTTTCCAGGCGGCTTAAGCAACATTGAGGTTATGATGCCGGCACAAACGGACAAAACGGATCAACATGGGGCTGCTGCTTGTGGATTTCCCAGGTAGGAATGGTTCGCAAATTGCAAGCTTTATGCTATACTATGGGGGTGCCAATCCCACCCCCTAAATTGCAGGGGGGATCTCAACAGTCTTCCGAAACCACTTAAAAAGCGTTTCCGCCCCAAAAATAGTTTCCAAGTGTTGGCTTCATCAAGCTGTCCGTCCCCCAACTCTTTTGTTCTGTGGCTCACTGATTGCATCTTGGGTTTTGGCGCCGCGAGGCCCTCAGGAGAAAGGGGTACTTGGTCGTGAAGTGTGACAACCGAGGCAGTTTCCGCACCTCGGATTAGAGCGGTGCCAGTGCCAGGGATATCGTTCGGACATCACCGCTTGATGGTCTTAGATAAGTGAGAGTCTCAAAAGGGGGTATGTTTGTTGGAGGACATATCGGGGAACCGGTTAGAAGGAAAGGGACCACACACCTCGATTCTGATTTGAAGAAACGCCCTGTGTCAAAACAGGGCCCCTTCCTGAGACAGTTTCGAAAGGATGTCACAAGGAGAGCCCTTTGGGAGGTTTGCCTCTACGTTTTGTTGAGGTTCACTAAAGGGCCAGAATCTGAAGATGCCATTTCTAGCTCGATGCTGGTATGAAGTAAAAGTATTTGTTTAACAAGGCAAAAATCACACACACAACACCGCAGCTAGTGCGTTTCTGAGCACTGCTCAAAGCTATTGCTGCCCTCGGGTTACGCAAGGGGTCTCCTGTGTTTCGTGGTCTCTTCATCGCGTTTCTTGCCTGACGAAATACAAGCAATCGCCAGAAACCGAGAGGTGACTGCCTAAAATCGATGCCGAAGCTGCAAAACCAACAGGGTGGGCTGCGTTGATTCGAATTTTGTTTTGACCAGCCCAGTTTCCCCGTATATCCCCGAACAGTCCAAGAGACCTCAGGAAATCAGTCCATGGGTTGAGTAAAGATGTCCATTGGCTACCTCTCCGGATTCAGAAAGGGGAGCCAACTTCACGTTCTTTCTCTCCTGGTTCCTTGATTTGACCGCGCCTGTTCCAGTTGGTTTCTTTGTGGTTTCTGGTTTTTTGGGGGTCCATAGGGAGTCCAAGAGACCCATCCCATCCCCAGCCGCGTCGATCCCATGCAGCTCAAGGCCGGGGCCTGGAGTTCGAGGGCGCGCTGAAGTTCGACATGGGGAATCTGGAAGTGGAAGACCAGGCGGGACGGGACTCGAATCGTTGCCCAAAGCCCAAAGCCGACCTTTTGAGCTTTTGGTTTGCCCCCCCCAAAATGGTCCATTTTTTGGGTAGAGGTACCAAAAGGTGAAGCTGTTGTTTCCAACTCCTTTGGGCAAGTGAGGGGAGCTAACAATACCCCGTTCCTTTGCCAGAGGCCCAGAGGGTGCCTTGGTATCTGATGAATGCAAAGGCGTCCCACTTGGACCCTGAGGGCCCTGTTTGGGTCCTGGCGTTGGGAAAACGTGGCCCTGTTTTGTTCGCTTTGGGGTGCGTTTGAAAAATTGGGAGGGTTTAAAGGCTGAAATGGAAGGCCGAGCAAAACTGCCTGGCTTGCTTTCGTTTCAGCAGGCATGCGGGGCCCAGACTCAGCAAAGTGGCAAGTTCATGTCTATGACAACTTGTGACAACCTGTTCTCAAGGCTTCCATGGATCACCCGAATATAGGCAGCATGTTTAGCCTCTTAAAGTCCACCAAACGACCACAGAGGTTTAGTGAATGTACAGTGGGCGGCCCTGTTCGGGTCCAAGGTGAATCACTTTGAGGGAATCCTTTTCAGGGCTCCCCTATGTTCTGGTTCCACTACCTGAGCAAATCTGAAGTTAACATGAAGCCCCCGCCACATACCAAAGTGTTTCCTCCCGAAACGTCGCGTTACCTCAGCCGATGGCAGGCGGCAGCAGTGCGGTGGTGCGCGAAGCAGGGCTTGACAGATCCCAAGCGCGTAGTCGGGAGCCCTGGGCCTACGTACGAGCTACATCGCGTTCGTCGGCTTTCCGTGTTGTCTCCAAGATGCGAAATCGGTAGGGAATGTGGTTGAGTGAACCCAGGCGTTGGTCCCCAAGGAAACCACCAGTTGGAGGGTTTACATCCAGGTTATTCCATTTCTGATTCCCTGCCAATCGCACCAGCAAGATGCTATTTGCTGCGTCAGATGTGAGCCAAGCTCTGTTGCCAAATGGATTGAGCGCCTAAATTGTGTACTACCTAGCTATCAACTTACTTCCTGCCGTTTTGAAGCGTTGCGTGTTAGGGTGTCCATTTGATGGTTTTAACGTATGTGCCAAAATCAGGATGCCCTTCAAACGTGTGGGGGGGTCCAACTTGAGTCAACTGTTGACACATGCAAGTAGACATTGGCAACTAATTTTTGATCTCGCGGCATTTGGCATTGCTTCGCTGTGTGGTTCCGAATGAACCAGTTGCTTTGGGTGCAATTACGGCTTTCCCAAAGCAATTCTTAGTACACTGAGTTGGGTATTTTGCTTGTGGCCAGATGTGCTCATGTATGGTTGGCTGAATGATTTGCTTTAAGGACACGGTAGGCACGAGCATCAAGTTTCAACAGATGTTCTTGGGCCGCAACAGAGGTTTGGCAGAAAATGAGAGGTTTCTGTCCGCATTTTCCGTGATACGCTTCGAATCCTCTGAAAAGTGACAATGTAGTCAGGAGTCAGGACCAGAGCATCTCACTGGAAGAGGCCCATTCAATAATGCTTCTTTTGAGGGCCATCATGACCCACAAAGAGTTCTTACCATTGAGGCAATCTACGGCTGGAGCTACGGCGGCTATCTGAGCGCCATGTGTCTCGCCAAGGCCAGTTGGGTGGGCGTTGCGGAAAGCCTGGTCTTAGGGTCACTTACCAAAGGAGTCCCCTTTAATAGGACAAGGTAGTCATGGGGATGGGACTCCCACTTCGGGATCACAGTAAAGGAGATGTTCCACGACCAGGGTTTGTGTGGTTTGGTGGTCCTGTTTATGTTTTTTTTTTTTTTTTCCCGGTGCCTTCAGCAATTGGAAGTCGTATGCAGGGTCATTCCATAACCCGTCCGCGCCAACATTGGCCTCCCCTTCCGACAGCAAAAGAGGGGCAGCCTCCAGCAAGCTCCATTCGCTGGACCGAGGAGCTCCTAATGAATCTGGGGAGTCCTTTGGACTAAGGGATCAACGTGTGAGGCGGTAGCACTACCTGAGCAATTCATGGCCCTCTGCGGTTTGTTGTTTCCTCGTGGTGTGCAAGGTGTAATTTTTGGTTGTTGTCTTCGAAGTGAACCAGACTTGCAACTGCCACGCGCTTGTCTTAAACTAATGCCTGTGTCTTGTCAGGGTCGCTGCGAAAGTCTCTAAAAAATGATCAAATCACAAGAGTCAAAATTGTGTTTGGTTTGCTTGGGGCTTCTTTGGTTTCCCAACACCAGCCTCCAAACTTCTACCCCTGGTGCCGATTGAGTCTTGGGAGCAACATTGCCACGATTTGCAGGCCAGCGACGTTTTCAAATGTGCCGTGGCTGGGGCACCAGTGACCAGCGCTGGACTCGGACACTGGAGTGGTTGTTCTGTCGTTCCCACCCATCTGGTTCTGAGACGTGGGTCGTTTTGAATTCCCTTTCCCGGAAACCAAGTGAATGATGCCTGGTATCCGCGGCTGCAAACGAGAGACCCATAGGGGAAAAAGGTGCTCCTTTGAGAAGTTGCCCAGAGGCATCCACTGACCTCTCAGAAACCATGCGGATGAAACTCGAGGCTGGGATGGCTACGATACCTGCTACACAGAGCGGTGCCCGCTTTCGCTGTCGCTTTCGCTGCTTTCTCGCGGGATCGGCAACAAGAAGACGTAGTGCTAAATAGCACCTTTTTACTTCCCTTAAAGGAGACCAACAGGGAATGTATTCCCTTCAAAAGAATGTCCAGACCCCGTGTTTCGCACCCGGCATGGCTTCAGAAAGATGGTTTCAACATCCCAAACCCGTTTTTGTTTTTGCGACACAAACCACAGAACAAGTAGCCCTGCCCCCCCTGTGTTTTTTCGGGTTGGGTTGTTGTTGCGGCAAGCCCCGTTGTTTACACTTGTTTGTTCAGACCACACTTGTTTTGTAAGAAGCCTCCTGTTGGCGGGGTCAGGGCCTTTGGCTGTTTTTGGGCAAACTATCCACAAGGAGTTTTAAAAGAAGCCTCCTTTTCGATTACTGCCAGGAATCTGTCATGATCTGTTTTTCAACAACGTCAGAACAAGCCCAGGAAATTGGCCGCGGAAGCCCAAAACGCGCGATTCGCGCCTGGCTGGAGCTTTGCAGGTACATGGGCACTCCACAGAGCAACGAGAAAGGCCGATGTCGGCTTTGCTACGCACGCCAAAAGGGTCACCGGGGCGGGGTCCTGATAATTTGCCCTGTGTTTTGGGTCATTGTATTGTCTCTCTTCCTCGTTTCTCTCTCTCTCTTTTCTTTTTTTTGGGGGGGGAGTAACACCCATGAAGCTCTCAGGCTCGCTCCCCAAGTTGCTGAACTTGAGCCACGCTGGACCGAAAGCTTTGGGCCAACCAGCCTAACCCTCAAGATTTTCACTGGAAATCCTCGGTGCCATGGGCGCGGGATGGTAAGATCGGAGGTTCCCGCGCGGCGCTTTTGCCGATCTTGGCCTTGAGTGAAACAAGCACTTCACCAACGGGGAGCGGCGTCTCCAATGAGAGGACACACATTGCCACATACATGATGCCCACCAAAGAATTGGTCCCCAAATAAGACTCATACCGTGTTTTGGGTACAAGGTTAAGTCGTTGGGTTGAACAATCACCAAGTCCTCAAGGCTCGTGGCCCATCATGGAAAATTGGGGGCCCCGGAAAGCAGTAACCTAGTCTGCTAAGCCACAAACGCCTCCTCGTTTCCTATTCTGGACTTTGGTCGCTGGGAGGACCATTCTGGAGACAAACCAAACGTTCGTACCGTTGGCCAGTCCATTCAGGAAGTGAGGCTGGCGTCGGTTTCCATCTTAGCTTGAGAGTGATGAAATGGAAGAACCCTCTCAAAGCGTGGTAAAGAAGGAAGTCACGCCTGGCTGGGACGGAAGTCTCCCGCTAAACTCCATCTACCCTAGTTTCCACTGTGACTGAGTCAGCTATGCCACAATGAAAGCCGCCCGCTTGGTCCTTCTTGCTTGTGGAAGAACACGTCCACCTTACGAATGCCGATTGGTCGGAAAGGAGGTTGCACCCAAGAGGCGAATGAAACCAGGGGAATCCCATATCGAGACTCCCCAAGCTGCAACTTTTTCTTGGCTAATCGCAGAACGTGCATCTAAAGAGGGTACTTACCTGGTTCTTACGGCTAGGGCTTAAGACAGCATGGATCGGCGCTGAACATTGTTTGTTTTCGTGACGCGACATCGCAGCTCTAAAATAGGTGGCCCTCAACAATGGCTGCTGTCCTTTCCGGTCCATGTCAGAGCCATCAGACATGGGTCCTTAGTGTTTGGGAATGCTTTATTCACAACCATGCAAAAGGGGCATTCAGTGTTAGGAAAGACCTATTTGCCGCAGTGGAATCACTTGTGCGAACGGTGTCGGAATTCATTCCTGATTCTATGTAGATTCCTGTGGTGACACGCAGGTGACGCCCAGGTGAGACGCAATTGTCAGGGGACAACATGCAGGAGGAACACAATTCTAGTGGTAAAGAGAAGGTTTACACCTGTCGGCCAGTCTCGATCGGAAGTGATAAGAAAGTTCCTTCCGAAGCTTTCCCCGGGCGCCATGGCTGAAAGTTGCTTTCCTTGAAGCTGCGCTGTTCCCACAGAACAGATGCAAAAATAGGCGGACACCCAAGACTGGAAGGCCGACTCTTTGCAAGGTGGTGGTTTTGTAAACTCAGTTAGGGCATCCTTTCAATACTCTGATAAACATGGGCGTCGCTCATATGGTTGTCTTTTTTGAAGTACCCTTTTGGCGGTGATTTTAAAGGGAAACTGCCCTTGGGAGGGTTGCTCGGGGACAAAACAGACAAGCCTCTACAGGGGACCTTGATGCGCCGTGGTTTACTTGTAGGATTTCATTCAAAACCATCCCCTGTGGTTTCCTTTAAGGGAATCCCCTTCCGGTTCGTTCCCAGCACCCGGAAGGTCATTCCCTACCTCTCGCAGCCAGTTGGAAGGCCCAAACAGTTCAGCAGACGCTTGCGCCAGGCTACAAGAGCAGCTCAGTGATGGATCATGCCTGGTGCTCAGAGGTCCGGCTCGCCCTGTTGATGGGAATAACAAATATCCCTCTTATACCCACTTGAAGTGGCCCATCAGTGCGTCCAAGGCACCAGGATAGTCGAGAGATCCAAAGGAAGAGAAGGGTGTCCCAAAAAAAAGGAAAAATATTATGGTTGGTTTCCACCAGAATATCCGCAAAAACAAGCTCAGGCACCACATCTCAGACCCCCCCCCCTTTTGAGAGCCTATTTGGGCAGACCCCATCGTTTTTCAGCGGTCGGATTTTTTTTGGGGGGGAGGGACATCCGAAGGGCCCTGGTGGTCAAGCCCTTGAGGTTGGCACCATGAAGGGCGACCTTCTCTTGGTGCACGGCTTGATCGATGAGTCCCACAGCTCCATTGGGCGCTGCGTTGTTTTCATGCCATATGCGACCCTTTGGTCTATGGGGCATCCGGAATCCGAAAGGAACGCTACAATCCCGGGGGGTCCCTGTCTTTTGACACATGCACATTTCCCTCCTGGGCTGGCAATAAGGAGAGACATACATTCGGGCTGCCACCATAGACGGTCGTTTCTGCTGAGTTTTGCCTCAACAACCGATGGTCCTGGCTGAGGAAAAGATGGGTCTAGTAATTTACCAGTGCCCTTTTGTTCCAAAGCAAAAGTAGGTTCCCCCGCGAACCCACCAGAAATGGTTCACAATCGCTACTGTACATAGATGTATGCACGCACAGATATACATGTATATATACACATACATATGTGTGTGTACGCCGTGCAGACATACACAAGCACAACCTAACACACCATACATACCTGCGTAATGCATGCATGCATGCATACAGATATGGTCTGCTTCCGCACATTGAGAGTTTATTCTCCAGACCGCAAGCAAATGTTCTCCAAGCATGCTGCTAGGAAATTCATTAATATTGGAGGGTAGATCAGTTGGATGTATTCCAATAGTCTGCTCTTGGGCCACATCAACTTGAATGCGCATTCAGATGTCAACTTTGTTGCATTTTTCCGGTCGCCGCGTCCCTCCGGACCCTTTGTTCAACCTAAGGAGATGCGGTTTTGGATGTTCACCTGGCATTCGGTTGCTCGCCTGCTCGCCCGAGGAATGTGCACTTCCGCCATACCGCCCGGCTCATCAATGCCCTCATTGCGGCCCAGAAGCCGTACCAGCTACTGCTGTTTCCCAACGCCGCTCGTGAACAAGTCGGATGCACGGGCCGGACACTGGAAAAGCGTCCCGTTCAAGTGGTCATTTGTTTGGGTGGGGGGGCAAGAATACCTTTCGGTGGAATCGGACAACCACAAACACTGCACTGCAGGAAATCTCCACATTGATGTGTCCTTCTGTTTCCTCCATCTCAAACATACAAAGCGGCATGCTCCAACACGATTTTGCACTCCAAATCAACAGAGCGGCTTGAGATGAATCCATCTGGAGTAAGGGGCTGGAGAAATCCCCTCCGGAAGGGCACACCTTACTTCATCGTTAAAGGTGTCCCGAAAAGAAGAAAAAACAGAGAACAAAAAAAAGCCTTGACACACACAGCCACCCACTGTTGTCTTCGGATAAATCCGGAGGACCATACTAGTCATCACAATCCCCTGTAGATGAATCCTCAAACAGCACACCGAATCCGAAGCCATGATTCATTAGCCAGGTTCTTAACGGGATTCTGTACTACAGGACTTCCAAATTGCCATTAGAACATTTGCAACTTGGGCTTGGCAGGGACTGCCATCAACTCCCTTCACCAGGCGTTCAGACAGCCGTCATAGCCAAAGGGCGTAAACAACTCCTCGTAGTTCTCTCCTAGCAACTTTGACTAATTTGGTTTCAAGGTGCCAGAGAATCCCATTCCAATTGTTGAGGCCCGCATAGTATAGGTACTGATTCATGACCATTGCAGGTGGAGCCATTGCAGTGGCGACTATGCGTGACTAATGGTTACCATCAGGGCCATTGAGGACCATGGGACATTGCCCTCCCTCCATGGCTTGTTTAATCAGTATTCTGCGAATTGTCTGGCGAGGTTGCTGGGGGAGGTGATCATGACATAGGTCCATTGCCGGGGGATCCCTTATCTCAGCGTTTGGAATGATTGCATTGGACATTGTCCGGGTTCCCTTTGGTAACCATGACCATGACACACATGAGCCGCAATCAGAACCTGTGTAGATGAAGGCTAGTCAGGAAAAATCCCAGCCATAAATAGGTGCCGCCGCCGCCTTTTTACTTCTTTACATGGTTCTGGATCGACCTTTTAGTACCAGGTTCCCAGGTTCTTACATGAGGAGCTCTGGCTCATCTTAGGGAAGCACCCGAGTCCCTCCCAAAAGCTCAGCTTTCAAATGCCTGTCGATGCATGCACCAGCAATGTCAGCACCTTCAACTGCCATGTATAATAGTACACGTATAAATAATACATATATATGTATATATGTATTTAATGTATGTGTATATGTCTATTATAAATATATATATATATATATATATAATAGTTATATATACATATGTATGTATATATATATATATATGTATATGTAATACATATTATGTAATACATATATATATATATATATGTAATATACATATGATATGTATACATACAAACACACACACACACACACACACACACACACACACACACACACATGAGCAAGGTCTGAACTTCGATCAAAGCAGATTGCGAGGCAGAGCATGTCCCTTTTAACGACCCAAAAGCCTCTTAGGACCATCACGGTCACCGGAAGATTCAGAAGGTGAGCATTATCTTTGGCACTTTGGCCCCCAAGAAGAATATCATGGCAAGAAAGAAGAGCATACATCTCAACATTCCTATGCGCCCATTCTCTTCATGCAAACGAGTCTGACCGTAAACCATGGCACAGCCCGAACGAATGGCTCTTATTTGGCCGCGTTAAGGAGAGGCACTCGCCGAGGAGTCAGAAGGAGTGCTCGGGTGGGACGAGTGGTCCGAGCAGGCCCCCTTTGGATGTTTCAAGACTCTCGAGGACGATTTAGGGGGCAGCCAAGGGCCAACTGCCCATGTAGGGTTAGGGGAAGCCCGTTGGTGAGGGAAACAGGAAAACCGGAGCCTCGTGTTCGGCAGTTCCATCGTAACACATGCCGAGGACCAGGCTGTTCGCCGTTTGACCCTGATACAAAGAGGGTCTGACGGGGAAGTAAGGGCCTCACCCCGTAGAGCGTTTTTGCACGGGCAAAAACCCCGGGGCTCGGATCGATAAACTGGTGAATCATGAGGGGAGGGTCTCATTTAAGTACTTAGTGGGAATCCTGGCAACTTTTTGGGGGAAACACCAGCCTCACTCCAGATTGATTGGCCTGGGTCGACCTACCCTTGCGTGTCCTTCAAGGTTCTCACTACCAACCGTCGCGGAGGCACCGCGTAGGCAATTCTGGTGGGGAGCACGATCGCGTACGCGCGTAGGCTGTTCAGGGAATCACTGCCTAGGCAGGTTCGCGCAGGCATGTTTTGCCTGACACGAACTGCCTGAGAAAAGTCTCGTAGGCACTCAGCGTAGGCGGGTAGGCGCGCATAGGCACCCTGCCAGTGTTTTTTCATTTCATCCACGGTGGCTTCGCGTAGGCATGGCTGCCAGTGTATAGGGCTGATACACCTCCTCAAATGGACCTGGATCTGAGAACTGGATTAGGATCTCTTTGGTCTTTGGATGCATGTGCCATCTCCTGCGTTTTTGTTTTTTTTCATTTCTTGATTTTATTTATTTTTGTAGAGGGAAACCAGAACAATTCCCTTTTGTTGACCTACCCTTGCCCTTGTCCCACATCTCCAGCAGTGAGATTCTTCATTTAATGGGTGGGGGGCTTCTTTGAAATCCACTTGTGAATTTAACAGGCAGGTGTCCGTCACATTTGTTGACGAGTTTCGTGTTGGCGGGGTGTCCCATAAAAGGGCCCCCCTTAAAGAACCAAGGGCTCAGTAGAGGAAACCGCTAGAAGGATTCAGGGATCAGACTTGTCCCCCCCCCCCCCGCCTCAATGGTCTCTGACTCGGTACTGTTTAGTAGAGGTGTAGTGTTCGTTAGTGTTGTGCATTGCTTTGTGTTGATTACATTGCTCTGTCCTGATTCGAGCTTTGTTGTGCGAAAGCAGCTTTTCTCTATTGGGGACGTGCTTTGGCACGTGGTACCCGAACATGGGCATCGGTGCGAACCCTACGTCCGGCGGATCCCCCCCAATCGTTCAAAGGAAATCGAGAGTTCGTCAGTGCGTAGTGCAATTGCATTTGCTGTCTATATTTTCTGGATCCTAAAATTATATATGAACGCACATGGCTGCTTTTTCGGCCTGCAGCTGTGTTCAATCCGCTTGCCGGCGCTGACTAGTTGGAGGAAAAACAGGTTTGGCTACGATTCGACCCTCCCCACTGCCCCAGTCCCACTGGTCCAAAGCCGACTGCACTGGACCATGGCGGCAACACAGCGCACGACACTTGTAGAGATCGCAACCTCCCGTGTTCATAGCATCAGTTGAACTCACCAAGGTCCAATGTAGTGCCAGGCGCGATGATCCGGCCCGCGTTCTGTGTTGCCTTGACAAGCCGGCTGCTGAAACTGCTCACCAGTATTAGCTTATGGTAGTTTCAAGAAGACAGGGCTCCAACGCACTCGAAACAGGGCGTGTTCGTTCCATGATGTTTCCACGAAGCCGGGCGGCCAAAAAGCTTCGCGCCGCAGCGCGCAGTCCTCGGAGCTCTCGTTCCGCTTTCCAGATGCAACCTGCGAAGGCGAAATCAGCCCGGAACGCACATGGAATCTCTCGCCATGTCTCGCCATGTTGCCGTCCCTTTTCTTTTGGTAGGGGGATTCTGAAAGTTTGCACCAGGGCTCAAACATGTTTGGTTGTGTTTTTGATGTTGAGGAAACTTGTCTTTTAAGGAGAGACCCGTTTTGTGGCGTGCTCCTAGCTTGAGACAGCCGCGTTTAAACTGCTAGCTCTATATTGCTTCATCAACACCTTGAGACTACCCGCAGCGGCCATAGTCCAGCGTTTCCGGAAATGCTCCTTTCACAGGGGTTTCCCCTTATGTTGACCTATTCAGAGCGTCGGTGGTTGTTGAACACGTCTTGGGCCTCTTGGAGTGAGCCATTCGCGTCAAGCCACAGGGCGTGGCAGCCCATAAAACATCTTGCGTGGCATGCAATCCAGGCAGCCGAGTGGGCCCATGACACAGCCACATGCGAGGCTGGCCACGGATGAACCCTGCGTTCATGCGATGATTAGCCAGGCTGAGACATCATCAGTGCAATGCGCAGCCTGGCATTAGCTGTCTCTGCACTGCTTTAACTTGCAACATCTGGGAAGAGCAGTGGGAATTGCCCTTGGAGGAGTTGGTCCACATGCCGCGTGCAAGCCTTACCCTTGTACCTGGGACAGGTGCTTCCTTGCCATCGGAAGAACAGCTGCCCTTGCTGCACGTGATACGACACGGATGCCGTGATCCGGCCCATTGCCATTTTCGAGAGACTGCGTGCATGTGGAACATGGAGTTGCGGGGTCTCAACTTGCGCCCCAGGCCTCAGGCATCCTCGTTCTGATCGCTTTCGTCTGGCCAATCGAGGGCGCGTTGTCGTCTTGCTTCGGCTGCTGCTTGGGCTTTGCCTTGATCTTCCCCGCTCCCTCGAGCTTGCTCTTCTTGTCCGCAGAAAGGAACGCCTTGCGTCGGCAATGGGGCGAAATGCAAAGTGCAGGAACCTACCAAAGCCAGCGACGATGGCCAACTTCACCACGCAACTGGGCACGACACACTGCAGGCTCAGTGACTCGAGATCAAGCCAGACGAAGCTGGTCCTTCAGGTCAGAAACAATGCTTCAAAGTTCAAAGACGTCCATGTGCCACAAAGACACGCATATGCCACAAGCGAAGCAACTCATACGTGGCTTCTTTCATGTTTCGCAGTTGCTTGGCCGACTCGGAGTACGGACCTCTAGGCGGGCATGCCAAGCTGCTCCAGCAAAAAGGGGACGTTCTTGCAGAGCAGCAGAACGTGAAGTCGCGCCACACGCCCTGTCGAATGCCAGAACCATGGCAGTCCAAGACACGCGCATGAACGAGCACGCACACTTGCGCCCATGAAAAAAATGGAAGCGAAAGCCAAGACTGACGCAGCCCCCCTTCAAAGAATCTGGTTTCGCGGCCACAACTCATTAGAAGCCAGAGCGCCAGCACTACTTGTGATTGCGCTGGACCTGCACCAGGTGTGATCGCCCTGGCCACCAGAAATTTCCAAGTCTGGCATGGCCTCCACGCAAAACCTGACCTGCCCCCAGTAGTGCCCTTTTACTGAGGACCTAGTGACATGTATTTGCAGGTGTTGTTGGCTTGTGTACCTGGTGGCCCCTGGATTTGCGGCGCTCAGCCCTATGGCAATTGCCGGCACCATTTGTGCGCACCTTGCATTGTGGGCGCTGATGTGCCCGTGCGTGAGTCCCTCTTTCTTTCTGAGAACTGACTAGGGCGTTTCAGGACATGGATATTCGACCGCAGTCCTCTTCAAGTGAGTTTCCCTCTAGGGTGGCGTTTGAAAGGGGAACAACATGGGGAACCCTGTGACTGCATTCACCCGGATTGCCTGCCAGTGCCACGGCTGTTTGCGCAGGACCGCCAGTTTATGGAGGAACGCATCTTCGACTTCATCCAGTGCCTCGGCCAATGTTCAACAAGTTGGGGGAGAAACCTACAACAATCATTCACATGGACCTCGGCTTGTTGATTTCTCACCCCTACTTGCATTGGTTGGGTACACTAACTCATTATTACTCACAGGCCCCTCACCCTCCCAGGAAGGGCTCCTAAACCTTCTTATAAGTTTTTTTTGGAAAGGTTCATAGAACAGCTCCTTGTTTGCATCATGTGGCCTTATGTTGCTTGCATGCTGATGCCAGATGGTTGCGAGCAGATGTACGTTAGTTTCAAAGTTGAGGAGCATTTTGGCACGATCTTTCATTGTGACACTAGTGAGGACAATGACCTGACCAGACTAGCTCATTATGGTACCCTGAAAATATATGTTATATGTGTATATTCTGGTGCGTTTGTTTGGTGTATGTGTGTGTGTGTGGCCTTGTCGGAATGTGCGTTTGTTTTTTGATCTGGGCTCGATATTACCTGCAAGGGGTTCGATGATTTTGTTGCCAGTATTCTCCAGGTTGACCTGGATGGCGATAAACCGCCTGAATCTGTTTGTAGCTGGCAAATGGTGCCGACAACTGGAGCCTGGAGGGAGTTGTGAGCATGGGCTTGAATTGAATTAAATGTTCGTGGTGATGCAAAAGCAAAACTAAGTTTTCCCTCACCACACACTCTAAGACAAAAGAAACTGCCAGTCAGAGAAGTGTATAGTTGTTGCCATGGAGACAGGAATGGGCAGCATGGGTGTTCTGAAGAATCTGATGTCATTGAGGGTTAGGGAAGATGTGCGCAGTCTTTGCGCAATAGACAGCCAAGAAAGTTGCTGCTTGCTTTTCATGCAAGAGTTCGCTTGTGACCCATGGCTCAGAAGAATCAGCTACAGTGGTTTGCCCGTGTTGCACCATTTGCTACTAAGTCACAAATTGCTACCCTGCTTCAGTGGGGCCAATCCTTGCTCTGCCTGCACCTCTGCTAGTTTGTTTCCCGAATGACCAGCTTGCATGTTTCAAAGCGCATCGAATCAAACTCCGCGTCCCTGGTTCCTGGAACGCTTCACATGGGAGTGGCAGAAGGCAAATTCAGAGGCAGTTGCGGCTGTATCGAGTGAACACACAGATGGTCAAAGCACAAAGTTACCTGTGCTAGGGATCGTCACGGACCCTTGGAGAAGTTAGACAAGGAATCCTAACAAGCCGTGACAATGGCCCACAGGGTTTTGGACCCACATGTAATGAGAAGGGGGTAGTCTACATCGAACCGACGCTTCAAGCCTTCGCTGTGTGGTCTCTGCAGATTGAGATGGATCCCCCAAACCCGTGGTGTTTAATTAAACAAAATGTTCTTTGCAGGGTTTGGGTTCCATGTTAATCTGCAGGCAGAGTCACACCTCATATACTGGTGGATAATTGATGCCCCCTTGCATTCCCTTTACAAGAGTAGAAGACGAGGATTGTTGAGCCCTGCTCGTCAACACCTTTACTTGCATTGTTTATGAGGAATCCAGGTTGAGCATCACCGTTTCCCAGGTGGTGTGAAGGAGCCTTGGAAGTGAATCTTGACATGATTTCCTGTTTTAACGGCACGTTGCTGGAAGCCTTGACTGCTAGCCCATGTCTTTTAGCCATGTCTTTGTTTCAAATTCGTGCTCCAGTTTATACCCTCAGGGGCCTTCCCGTTTGGTTTTGAACATTATGACATCGCCTTTTGGTTGTACTATCAGGGTGATGTTTACAGGACGGAAATAGGGAAGCCCTGATCACCCCCCATGGTGGTTTTCTTTCTTGGGGTAAACCTCCTAAATGTTTAAACGGGAAATGCAGGGAGCCCGGTTCGATCAAAACCTATCCTGCCAACCTGGCAGGAAGTCCTTGTCGTGATCTGCGGCAAGCAGACCGGTGCCGGGGGCATGAGCATGAAAAGAAGGCAACATATACTTAGCATCACAACTTCTTCGGTATGTTGTGACTTCACGTGGGAACAACGATTGACCTGTTGCAGGAACCCAAAAGAACGATATCGCCCCAAGACCTCAAAACAGCTGCAGTGTTCGACAATGCCAACATTTTGCAGAGCTTCCATGGGTTTGATCCGGAAGCCTAGTCGAACCCGTGTTCGGTTGGCGACCTTTCTTTAAAGCTTCATCCGAAGCTTAGACCTCAGATGGACGGTCGTGAGTGTGATGGAGCTTCCACAAGCTCCTTGAGTGGATAGAACAGAGTATGTCTCTTGGTTTTGTGGGTCAGAGCTGCTTTTAAGTGTGGGCGCGTTCCCGCTGACCTGCAAGGCAAGTTCTCAAGACGTAAGCCTGGCCAAAGTTGGAACCTATGGCTGCGTCGCTTTCGGTGGCTTTAAACACTACCTTTTAGGCACATGAAAGATGAGTTTCCTCTTGGGTTGACATTGGGGGGAATTTGAGGAAGCCCGATATGGCAAGACTACTGAAAACAGGATGTGCATAATCTGCTTACAACATGGAACCGCGTCCCGCGGTGGAGGATATTGTGCACCAGATTTGCGAGTCCCACTCAATTTAGAAAGCATGCAACTGCACAGCCTTTCTACAGATGATTTCTTCCAGAGAATATGACGGGACATTGTTGCTTTGGCTTCCCTCAGTCCAGAACAGACTCATTCGAAAAGTGCAACGGAAGAGAGACGTATCGCAGACGTGTTGCGCCGTGCTTTTTCCAGGCTTGCGCTAAGGTCTGGGCGTTTCTTTTTCCTTTTCGTCGCAGCACCCAGCTGGATGGTCCGGGTCAGAGCCCCTAAGTATTGCAGGGTGCATCCCGGGTCGACAGGCGTTTCGGGGTTTATCCTCAAAAGCAATCAATACACAAGTCGAACCCATGAGGTTGGCACCAGGTTTTGGTGAAGGAGCTTGAAAAGCCATTTGTAGAGATACCAGACCTCAGTTGTTCCTATTTTCAACCTGCGGTGAGGTTCCCTTCACTTCGCAGTCAACCCGACAAAAGTATGGAGTATCAATTGAGTTTGATGAGGGTGTTGAGTGGTATGATGTGTTGAATTTATTTGCATTGTTTTTAGATGAATGGAAATATGCTTTGAACATGTTGAGCCATTTCATCTTTGAATCGAACAGGACGTGACAATTCGCACCTCGGACATGGACCGTGCAGCGAAGGGTCGCACTCGGCGAAAAATTAAGCGGCGGAGGGCGAAAAGCAAGCGCTCCGCGGGCCCGGGCGGAGCCCGCAACGAGCGGGTCCCTTCCGCAAGCGCCTCCCTGAGGGGTTGTCCAAGAAACTCCAAGGAAGCCGTTGGGAGGTCTTTATGTTGCCCATGCTGGTTTTCGATGTTTTGGGGGGTAAATATCACCTTGTGTGACACATTTTGGTGATGGAGTTGTTCTTTGGAGTCATGTTGAAAGAGGCCGTGCAAGGAGCCCTGTTTAGCCCGCCTTGGACCCCCGCCTGCGTTTTAGAATCCTCAAGGGGATGGCTTGAACTTGTCAGGCATCCTGGGAAAAGCTTACTATGCCCTCTGCAAATTTACACGATACCCCCAAAAAAGGGGGGTGAGAAGTCGAAACACTGGGTGGATTGGGCTCCATGTTGCAGGTAGGTGGGGATCGGGATTGGGTGCATCCGGGGTCGACTGGTGTTTGTTTCTTTTCCTTGAAGGCTATCAATGCAGAAGTCGAACCCAAGGTTGAGAGTATGTTGGAGGGCACTTGGACGCCTTTTTGCGATGCTTTGTTTCGGGTGCCTGTACGCAGGACCGCGGCCAGCCGGTGGGCTCAGCGAGGGCTTTGATTCTTGGTATTCTTGTCTTCTTGTTTCAGTTTAGGAGCAGCCCAAATAAGGAGCTCTTAATGGTTGCAACGTTCTTCTCGATTCCAATCCTGCGACTGTCTGACTTATTCTGGCTTTAGAGCACCCACAAGCCTGTTCTGGTGCTCATCGCGAGTTCGTAACCTTTTGACTGGTAACGGTGTCCCTTTTGAGAGGCTTCGCGCGCCAATTTCCACGAGCATGCACAGTGAAGACACCATCCCAATTTCCGTTAGGGTTCTATGCAGTTGTGAAACTTGATATTTAGTTGCAGAGGAACCTGAAGCTCGGCACGTGTGTGTGTGTGAGAGGGATTATCAATTGTCCAACAACCATGCAAGTGGACACAGGGCCTTTTTTAAGAAGAGGACAGTCTGTCAAAACCATTCTGCGAACTTTTATGAGTGTTGGAACGAGGGAAGCCCTGTCATCATTATCTGGGCAGACATGTTGTGTTGGGTATCGGCTTCGTGGTTTTCAACTTGCGCCGTTTCATGCTCATGTGTGTTTACCCACTGTGCGGGAAACGGTATGATGCTGGCATGTTTGAGAAATCTCAAGTAGGCAGCCTGGATCAACTAGCAAGAACCAACTTTCAACTAGGGGGCATGGCTTAAAGCCAAAGAAAAGTCAGACTTTCCTGATTCAGACAGTTTTGTCTCAATCAGTGTTGGGGAGGACAGGTCATGATATGTTGGCTGCAAGCCCTTACATCCGGAAAGGCTCGCCGCATGCCGTCCAAGCTGTTGGGACCCGAGTTGGTTGCGCAACAGCCTCCCAGTGCATCTGAATGAGACCAATCCAAATGTTGGTTTCCTTCGGAGCGTCCGATCAGCAAACCAGAGGGAATGGGTCCCGGACCCCGGTTTTCAGAGGACCTTTGTCAGAGGAGCGTTGCGCCTTGGAAACTGGTTGCTCAAACCTCGGAGCGAAATTCTGAACCAGTGTCCACGGCAGTGTACATGTTTGACGGAGTTGATGCGATGGATGGCGCTAGCATCGTGTCTTGCAACGGAAAGCCCAACAAGAACGTTTCTGAAACCTCCGCTCATGACCGGGTCATTGCCTTTTAGTGGTTGGCGTCCTTTTCCAGGGGAACCGGGCCCTGGTTATTTCTTGGGGGGATGCTTACAGCACATGATTTGCAAATTGGGGTTCACGCAGTTTGCATTGTCAGGGAGTGCTGTGGGGAATCCATGGAGGGGGAACAAGGGTAGCCGTGGCCTCGGAACAACCCCTTTGCCTAGCCAATTGATTGCAGACGATGAAACCTCTACTGCACACATCGGTGTGGAAGAGAATCAAGGGTTCCATATATATATATATATACATATATATATACAGTATATATATACTGTATATATATATATGTATATGATACTATTATGCATACATATATATATATATATATATTGTATATATATATATTATATGTATATGTATATATCAAGACTTACCTCAGGGATTTTTGTCCAAATTCGTGCTAGCTGTACCTATTGGTTGGGTAACCTGGGCTTGTGTATTTAGCTGGTTTGGGAGGTGCGCCCAAGGTGTCAACTACCACATTTGGCGAAATGCGTTGCCGACCTTTAGGGCTTTCCTTGATGTCTCCTTTGCGGCGGAAAGTTCGCTTTTTGCAGGCAGGATCAGTCGAAAGATGAAAAGATGGAGATGACCTAAGATGGAACGGTCAGTCAACCAGAAAGAAGTAGAATCCAATCCCGGTTGCTAGCAGGTGGTTGCATTTGGGCGGATCAGTGGAATCGACAAAGCAATCAATCTCAGAGCTCAGGGGGGTTTCGAGTTCGGGTCCAAGTTTTTATTTCAGGTCTTTGAGTTATCATGCCACGCAGAAATAAGCAGCAACCAGACGCCTCAGAGGATGTTGGCTTGTTTCTGATGAAGCGTCATTCACGAGATCTCCACCAGCTGTGTTGTGTTTTTCAGGTGACCTCTTTCTCTTTTCCCCGGGGAACCACAAGGGCAACCAAGATATGGCCACACATTTTAAGGGGGGACCTTTTGGTGAACATCAAAATTCGGTGGGGATTCATGTCCACCAACCACTTTTGAGGTGGTTCCAGCTCTTAAAATTCCATAGCCATATCTTTTTGTGGGTCCCGGTTGACACGCAGCCACCTAGGTGGGTGGTGACCGCCCCAGAGCTTCTGGGCGACTCCTCCGAAGTCATGGCTCGCATTGCGCCGGGGTCCCCCGGCGCGTCCCGGGCGGCGCGCAGCTTTTGTGAATGAAATCGCCTGAATTGGTTGGATTGGATTGGATCGGTTTTGTGATTGATGCGTCTGGGGAAAAATTGGCGGGTGGTATCACTTGCCCTGAGTTTGATGAATTGGTGGATTGGATTGGACCAGTTTGGCGATTGATGCGTCTGGGGAAAGATGAGGGTGGTATCACCTGCCCTGAGTTTGATGAATTGGTGGATTGGGATTGGATGGGATTGGATGGGATTGGTTTGGTGATTGAAGCGTCTGTGGAAAAATTGGAGGGTTGTATCACTTGCCCTGAGTTTGATGAATTGGTAGATTGGATTGGATCGGTTTAGTGATTGATGCGTCTGGGGAAAAATTGGAGGGTTGTATCACCTGCCCTGAGTTTGATGAATTGGTGGGTTGGATGGGATTGGATTGGTGATTGAAGCGTTTGGGGAAAATTGGAGGTTGGTATTTGCCCGGAGTTTGATGAATTGGTGGATGAAATTGGATTGGATTGGTGATTTGAAGCGTTGGGGGAAAAATTGGAGGGTTGTATCACTTGCCCTGAGTTTGATGAATTGGTAGATTGGATTGGATCGGTTTAGTGATTGATGCGTCTGGGGAAAAATTGGAGGGTTGTATCACCTGCCCTGAGTTTGATGAATTGGTGGGTTGGATGGGATTGGATTGGTGATTGAAGCGTTTGGGGAAAATTGGAGGTTGGTATTTGCCCGGAGTTTGATGAATTGGTGGATGAAATTGGATTGGATTGGTGATTTGAAGCGTTGGGGGAAAGATTGGAGGGTGGTATCACTTGCCCTGAGTTTGATGAATTGGTGGGTTGGATTGGGATTGGATTGGATGGGATTGGTGATTGAAGCGTTTGGGGAAAAGATGGAGGGTGGTATTACTTGCGCTGACTTTGATGCATTGGTGGGTTGGATTGGATTGGTTTGAAAAGCCAAAGATGAACAACATGATTCTGCCCATTTGTTCATGCCTGTAGTTGCAGTAATGATCTGAGTATTCGACTATCATTGGTAGTGTTTGGTGCATTCGTGGCGCTTTGGGGTTAGCCAAATCTGCAAACGCCCACAAAACCGATAGGGGTCCACCCAAAACCGATTCCTCCTCCTTGAACGTTCACACCACTTCCAGGTCTTTGCAACGAGATCTTGTGGCCCGCGAAGTTTCCCAGCGATTGCTCGCCTTACCAAAAGACCATTCGCCAAGTTGCCAAACGTCAAACTTTGTCAATAGGGCCCAGTGGGATGGGTGCAGTACCAAACAACAAATCATGATGGAACAGGTCAGTGATGTACAAATGGGTCCATGACCCCATGATTTTGGGTGATGACCAACCATTTTTTACGGGTCAGATGGAGACTCCAGGTAGCTACCCACCAAGTAAATTCGAATGGTATGGGTGCAGTACCCAATGTCATGATGGAACATATCAATGATGTACCTGGAGTCTCCATGACCCTTTAAAAACGGGTCCATGACCCCATGATTTCGGGTGATGACCAACCATCTTTCAAGGGTCATGGAGACCCCAGGTAGCCAGTACCCAATGTCATGATGGAACATATCAATGATGTACCTGGAGTCTCCATGACCCTTTAAAAACGGGTCCATGACCCCATGATTTTGGGTGATGACCAACCATTTTTCAAGGGTCATGGAGACTCCAGGTAGCTACCCACCAAGTAAATTCGAATGGTATGGGTGCAGTACCCAATGTCATGATGGAACATATCAATGATGTACCTGGAGTCTCCATGACCCTTTAAAAACGGTTCCATGACCCCATGATTTTGGGTGATGACCAACCATTTTTCAAGGGTCATGGAGACTCCAGGTAGCTACCCACCAAGTAAATTCGAATGGTATGGGTGCAGTACCCAATGTCATGATGGAACATATCAATGATGTACCTGGAGTCTCCATGACCCTTTAAAAACGGTTCCATGACCCCATGATTTTGGGTGATGACCAACCATTTTTCAAGGGTCATGGAGACTCCAGGTAGCTACCCACCAAGTAAATTCGAATGGTATGGGTGCAGTACCCAATGTCATGATGGAACATATCAATGATGTACCTGGAGTCTCCATGACCCTTTAAAAACGGTTCCATGACCCCATGATTTTGGGTGATGACCAACCATTTTTCAAGGGTCAT